>CM042165.1:72173868-72207908 GCA_023376005.1 Doryteuthis pealeii
AATTGTGACAGTTTAAATTCGTCGCACTTCTTGTACACGACCGTCGCGAATGTAGTGTAATCTTCACTATCCTTTCTAGTTAAATTCATACACTCCCATCTCTTATGAAAGAGTGAAGTTTGGTTTGTTTTACGGCATATCAACCTCAGTGGGTCATTTAATGCCGATAAAGTTTTGAAATAAATTAATTCTTAATGGACAATACAGTTTTTTTATAAACACATTTTTCTATGTAACCCTTAGATGGGACCATAACTGGTACTACCACTCCGGGTCAGAGTGAACCAGGGAGCAATGGTGATGAAGGGGTGCTTCACATTCACCAAACCTCCAAAACTGGAACCTCACCATCAGATAGAGTTTAACGTCATTCCCAGGACATGTAAACCCTCAGCCACCGCCTTCTAGCACCCATATGATAAAAAGGGGTTGGGGCTGGTGTAGGTAATGATAAAGGTGAGGACAATAGTCCGAATGATCCAAATGATGCAAATCATCAAGCCTCATTTCTAAAACTTAAAGAATTAGTGTAGGTAACAATAAAGATGAGGACAATAGTCCGAATGATCCAAATAATACAAATCAAACCGTGCCTCAAAAATTCAGAGGAATAGTGTAGGTAACAATAAAGATGAGGATAATAGTCCGAATGATCCAAATAATACAAAGCAAGCCGCATCTAAAAAATTCAGAGAAATAGTGCAGATAACAATAAAGATGAGGACAACAGTCCGAAAAATTCAAATAATCCAAATTATCAAGCCTCATCTAAAAAAAAATCAGAGAAATAGTGTAGGTAACAAAAAAGCTGAGAACAATAGTCCAAATGATCCAAATAATACAAATCACCAGGCTTCGTTTCAAAAACTCAAAGACATTGTGTTGGTAACAATAAAGATGAGGACAATAGTCCGAATGATCCAAATAATACAAATTATCAAACCTCATCTCAAAAAATTCAGAGATATGTTTAGGGGATGGGTAGGATAAAACAGCACTCAGCCCGAAATATCGGGCTGATGGGTTAAATTAAATCCTTTGTGCTCGACGTATCCTAACTGGAGAATGACATTAACTGATGCGTCAGGATATTCGTGAATCCCCGGTGGAGGCGGGGAGAGGGGAGAGGGGAGCGAGAGAACGAAAAAATCTTATGACTCATAATCCCATCAAGAATTTAACTTCCTAATGTTGTGGTGCGCCAAGCCTCTACCGCACGAAACGACGGTCCGTATCTCAATTTTTTTTTCTTAATCAGCATTTTAAAAGACACCCCTCCCACACACATCGGACATACCTCGTCATGGTGTAATGGCTAGAGAGCTAGTCTGTTAGATCATTAGATCAATACTGGGTACCGAGTTCGATCCTCGCTACGTGCTCCATACAGCGATGATCCAAACTATCTTGTATCTAATTTTTGTAACGTTGAATTTTCTTTCTGGTAACTGAAAATCTCAAATGTTGTAATATGTTATTCAACCACTTTACTTGTTAGATAACATTCTATAGACAATTTAAAATACATTAAAAAAATATATATCTATTAATAAGAGATTCGGTCTCTTTTTGTCTGTAATGGAAACTACGTCACTGATTACGTCAGTCATTTCAGGAATTAAGTAAGTTTAACAATGAGCATTTAATTTATAGCCAGTATCATTACTACATAAAAAATATTAAAATTCTATGAAAAATCAATCAATTGTAAAATTTTCACGAAAATCCCTTGAGATTTTTTTTGCATCCAGTCCAATTAAATTTTTTTTTAATAGATCTAACGGACCCATATATGGGACCTTAAATAGGTATAACCACTCCCGGTCAGAGTGGATTTGGGAGTAATTGGCAATGAAGATATCTCCAGAAGTGGAACCTTATCGTCGGATACAGTTAGTGTTATACCAGGGACATCCCCTTATTTGTTTGGGTGGGTACGAATTTCTTACCCCTCTGTAAGGGTACAGACAGAGTACTCTAAAGCCACGCTTATAAGGCAGGCGTGGTCTAATGGTTAGAGTCGTGGGAAATGGACACGTCGACCCGACTTCCATTCCTGGGCGAAGCTGTTGGCTTTTCACATGGCGCTAATACCCTTGGGAAAGGTATGAATCCAATTCTCCCTCCAGTTATGGGTAAATAGCAGGGAAGACTGGGCTCTTTAACCATGGCTAGGAAACTAGTCTAGGAGAAGGAAAACTCTGAATTCAAACCTCTTAAACTCCGCTTAAAAATTGACCTAGTGTCGTGCGGAGGGGTTGGTAAATATATATAAGGTAGTCAGTGGTTATATTTCCAAGGGTTAAAACAGGTTCTTATTGCCCGATTTTTATTGTTGTTTTTATTTATTATTTTAGGTGTGAAGAGGTGCAGGAATATGGAAGACCTAGTCGCAATAATTAATTTCTAGGGTATCAGCCAGAAGGAGTGACGTCTATTTAAACTAGAAGCGTTCTGGGTGAACACTTTAAAAGATAGAAATAAAAAATGAAATAAAGAACGTGACTGTTTCTCACTCCCTGGGCCAACCCGCTACATTTCTATGATGGGTTTAATGAGCACATCATGTATTTAATTTAGGAGAGGCCCGAACCTGGTAGTCGTTAAAACCGCCGATGTTAGGAGGATTTCCTCTTAGAAAATACAGGGTGTCTCATAAAGGTTGGTAGGTTGGTTGGATTTTTTCGGTATGTCAAACCTTGTTGGGTTTATAAAATCGTGTTTAATAAATCGGAGCCTAATAAATAATTACTTGGTGTTTTTAATCTCTAATATTATTGTTGTATTCTCCAATGTTTTAAAATCAATCCTATGAATGATTTTATATAGAAACCAATTAAAATATAATTAAAATAAGTCTAATCCTTATATAGGCCGCCCCGTCGGCTGTGGCGTTAGAATGCACCGACTGCACCTCTGCAGAGGGGTAAGCCTCCCCCAATGGGGCCACCTGTTGGCCGTGGGTGGCGACCCGTGATGCTTAAGGATAGAACCTAGGTGGATGAGCAGTTCATGACCTGCAATACACCACTTTGGGCCTATCTTGGGCTAGACGGGCGGTCGGAGAGGCCCCCTCCGATTAATCGGCTGGTCACGTCAAGCCCTAGCACCTATATGATTTTCCCAACCCTATTGCCCTTATGGCAAGCCCCAACCCTTTTTGTCATATGGGTGCTAGAAGGCGGTGACTGTGGGTCTACATGTCCTGGGAATGACGTTAAACTCTGATGGTGAGGTTCCAGTTTTGGAGATTTGGGGAATGTGGAGCACCCCTTCATCACCATTGCTCCCTGGTCCACTCTGACCCGGAGTGGTAGTACCTGTTAGGGTCCAATCTATGGGTTAAATAGAAAAACATGAGTTTATAAACAAAATTGTATTATGCATTAAGAATGAATTTATTTCACAACTTTGTCGGCATTAAATAACCCACCGAGGTTGATATACCGTAAAACAAAACAAACCAAACAAACCAAACCTTATATGTGTTTTTATTTAATTTCGTTAGTCTTTCTAATTTAATATATTTCATTGCATTAAAATCTAAATACTTATGCACAGAGGGCGCATATTCTTGCTATTCTTTCGCACGGGCAGGATGTGACACAAAATCAATTTTTAAGCGGAGTTTAACAGGTTTAAATTCAGAGTTGTTCTTCTCCTAGACTGGTTACCTAGCCAAGGTTAAAGAGCCAAGTCTGCCTACTATTTATGCAAAGCTGGAGGGAGAGTAGGTGGATGCATACCTTTCCCAAAGGGAAATGCAAACAGCCTCGTCGAGTATTTGAACTCAGGTCAACAAGCCTATTTCCTACGACTTTATTCATTACACCACGCGCTTTATATATATATTGTTGTAAGGCGCTTAGCGAAATAATAGGATGGGTAGTCCAGCTGACTTTAACCACGAGAAGTGATCACTTCCGGCTTTTATTTGCAACTCCTCAAGATGGCTGAAACAGTACTTCCGTTTCATAACAAAAACAATGGTAGAAACGGTGCTTCCGTTTCTTAGTATACCACAATATATATATATATATATATATATATATATATATATATATATATATATATATTAGTTTTGGCGTTGGTTTTGGAGGCTCTAAACGAACCTCCTAAACAAATATACACACATTGCTTCATCAAATTATAAAACTACCTCTCATATGTATCTATATTAGGGTAGGTTGAAAATCGACCTACCCTAATGTATATATATGAGAGAGGTTTCATTCTTTGAATACTAATTTGGTGAAGACATGCTGCATAATGTAAAGATATCGGATGTTAGGATTTTTGTGGCCATTTTAGGCTTCAAGCGAGAGCACTTTATGGTGGAGATCCATTGTGTTAAGCAGAGGCTGATCCTTTGTGAAGAAAACTGGTTGTTCCTCGGTGTCCCTTAGTGGTGGGTAAAATCCTTCGATTGAGCAAAGTTGCAGGTCTGTTCGTTAATGTCGAAGAGGTACAAACGAAAGAATTTAAATATCGGCAATTAAATAGTTAACCAACCACGTATTCGAGCTGTTGATTTGCTGGCTTTAGTACACACGGCCACGACGAGTTTATAAGTTTAAGTGGTGAATTCCAGCACGCCGAATAACACCAAAATATGGGCACCTCGCATGCTGTAATGGTTAGCGAAATCGCTTCGCAGACCATTGTTAGTGAGTTCAATTCTCATTGGGCGCCCCATACTTCTTGCCTTGTGCCATATCTAAGCAAAGCTTAGTAAATAACTATAACACCAAAATATGGGTACCTCACGTGATGTAATGGTTAGCAAGCTAGTATTTGCAGACCATTGTTAATGAGTTCGATTCTCATTGGGCGCCCCATACTTCTGGCCTTGTGCCATATGTAAGCAAAGCTTAGTAAATAACTAGAACACGAAAATATGGGCACCTCACGTGGTCTAATGGGTAGCAATCTAGATTTGCAGACCATTGTTAGTGAGTTCGATTTTCACTGGGCGCCCCATACTTCTGGCCTTGTGCCACATCGAAGCAAAGCTTAGTAAAGAACTATAACACCAAAATATGGGCACCTCACGTGGTGTAATGGTTAGCAAGCTAGATTTGCTGAGCATTGTTAGTGAGTTCGATTCTCATTGGGCGCCCCATATTTCTGGCCTTGTGCCACATCTAAGCTAAGCTTAGTAAATAACTATAAGACCAAAATATTCCAACAATCGGACAACATCGGTTGTTGTGCCTTTGTGGTTTTTGGAAGGTAATTATCGGAGAAGGTAACATTTTTGCTACATTTCAAAATTATTCAGGGTTATATGTTTTTCTTCAAAAGTCATTTCTAAAAAAAAATCAACAACAAAAAACAAAGAAGGGAAGTAATTGCAGTTTTAAAAGAAATAGTCACAGTCCAACGAGTTTAATTAAAAGCACACCATCAAATCACAGATTTCGAGTCAGTAATAGACACCTGAAAATCGCACAGAAAATTATAGATATTTGAATTTTCATAAAACAAATATAAGATGGAATTGAAATAAAAAAAAGAAATGAAAAGAAAAGTTACATACCTGCTTAACCGGAAGTTGAAAGACAGCATATGAAATATAAAAGAAGAAAAAAAAACTGTTATTCAAGCTGAATAATAAAAAATCTTTCTGTTACATATTTATTTGCTAATAATATGGATGACGTATCAGCCGGTTTAGCTCAGTCGGTAGAGTGTTCGAAAAGGAACCTCAAGGTTCCAGGATCGATACCGTCCCTTGCCAATTCCCTATTTGTCGAACACGCTCATCTCTGCTTACTTTTCGGTGATCTCCCACCAAGCATATATATCTTATTATAATGGAGATTGTGTGTTTGTCTGTCTGTAACCGAAACTATATTACCATACAAGTCACAATCCCCTTTGTTATTTACATCATATTCTCCATGATTTTATTTTTATTTAAACCTCAATTATTAATAAAATTGTTTTCATTACTTACACTGTTGACCATATCTACATAGTATTTACCGCGTACCCCACTTGTACGGGTCAGGCACAAAGTCCCTATTTATGTGGGACCTCCCACAAGCCGAAGCTCATGGAGTGGAAGGTGAAAAATTGCGTCGATCCCGTCGGCATTCCCCCTCAAGGGGGCGCCTCAGGCACTGGGCAATAAACCCAGCCCCGCCCCCTCAAATCGAGGGGGCAGGTGTTGCCTGGGGGGACGGCCCCCTGGGATCGACGCCGTCAATTATATCAATGGTCCAGAGGCCGAAGCCACTGTTGACCATATCTACATACTAATAACATGCAATTGTATTTATATATACAACAAAATAGCAGTTTACAGTATGAATGGAAAATTGATTTTAATAAATGTATGCTTAGTATTATTGATTTCTAATTGTTTGGTTTTATCTTATTGAATATGAGCAAAAATCTCTTCAATAAATCTTAAAAGAAATCCCTTAACAAGAAGAAATAACTGTAATATTATTCTTTACTTCCTATTTTAACTAAACAGTAAAATTAGGATAATGTATCAATGAAAGACGGGAGTAACGGAAAATGATGGAAGAGTTAGTTTCAAAGTTGTTCTATTTTTCAATCATACCCCCTCTGTTCAAAATCTTTTTATCTACATTCTTATTCAGTTTCATTAGCCTTTCTAATTTAATGATATTTTATTATAAAACGTAACTAAAATACTTGCACCCGGGGGGGTGCATATATTTGCTAGTATATATATATATATATATATATATTAAAAAGAAAGGAAATCAATCCGACAGTATGAGTATGAAAAAGATGGAATGAAACCACCACACAATGCTGTTAAAGAGAAAACAATTTATAACATAATCATAGCTGATATTGATCAATATTTCGATTTTACAAAAATCTTCTTCAGAGCCCGTTTACTCCGTGGTGTTTGTGATCGGAGATAAAAGTCAAAGGAATTCACACAGCATTGTGTGGTGTTTTCATTCCATCTTTTTCATACTCATATATATATATATATTATATATATATATATATATATATATATATATAAATAAAAGGGTTTTGTAATTTGCTTGAAGCGTTGTGTTCATATTGGTTTGCTGGTTGGTTTTGAAGGCTATCACAATGCAAGTGTAAAGAAAAAAGAAGGTAACTGTGATGTTGTTTGTTAACCTGTGATTTATTCTTAATTCTTAATATTTCGGGATAAAAATCCCTTCTACAGAAGATCAATGGAACTGAAGTTGTTGCCTATGGCTGTTCATTTGTTCTGTCTCATGTCTTCCAAATTCTGTGCGTGGTGGTGGTGGGTGCTTGTTTATGTGTGTGTAATATATATATATATATATATATATATATATAGTTAAGAATTAATGCAAAATGAGCCAACGAATATAATAAAAAAGGAATAGAATAATTGAAAAATATATTTCCCGGGGGAACTCTCCCAAATGAAAATAATATTAATAACTTTTGAGGGAGATCATTAATGGAAAAAAAACCTTTTCCCATTCTATGGGATTCTTTATCGAAGCATTGAATTAATTATCATATAAAATATTGGATAGGATAATATAATGTCTTACCTTTGTAAAATTGTGTTGAGAAATAAACTTTGTAAAGTTATATTGAAAAGTAATTCGATTTTTTTCTGTCTAATCTTGTCTATCCTATTTATCACACACACACACATATATATATATATATATATATATATATATATATATATATATATATATATAGCTTAGTTCAATCGGTAGAGCGTCTGCCTAGGAACTACAAGATTCCGGGTTCGATACCGGCCCTCGCCAACTCAGCGTATGAGTAGCACAGGGATCTGAGTGGCAAAGTAAGGACCTGATGGTTTGTATGGCGCTCCACCTCAGACACCAAAATAATATCCTTGATTTAGCACTAGTGAAAAGGGGATAGACTACCTCGCTCTCTGGCTGAATACCGACTTTAGGCCACTTTTACAGATAAATGAATATACGGTATTATAATACTCGTGTTACTTAAAAGTACGACCGTTATCCTCAGATGAAGAGAGAGACAAAAACAACGAAGCGATGAACACCTTCAGAGAGAGAGAGAGAGAGAGAGAGAGAGAGAGAGAGAGAGAGAGAGGCATATCAAGACAATCAGACTACAGAGTCACTAAAAAATAAACACAGATCGGAGCAGATGGAGAACCGGGGACATATCTACGGATAAACAATGTCAAAACCAAACCAGTTTAAAAGCTTCTATATATTAATATGCTTGTTCCTTAATCTTACGACCGTTATCATCTTGTAACTCCGTCTGCTTAAAAATTAGACCGTGAAAATAGTCCAAGATGAAATGCAAAAACTGTAAATCATGATTTATCCGCTGAATTCTTATTTCTATGATTGTTGTCACCTCTGCTAAATAATGGACCATTCCATTTTATTAGAAAGAAAGGAAAGAAAAGGGACATGCTACACAGAAAAATATAACAAGAAAAAAGAAAGAGAGTAGGGAAAAGAAAGGGAAGGGTAAGAGCGCGGAAGCGATAACGCACCTAATGAAAATATTAAAAGAAGAAAATAAAGAAAAAAAAAATAATGAAAGAGTGTTAAATCAAGAATATTATACCTTTTTTTTTTACATATTGAACTATCTGCAATAGCTCTTAAGTAAACATATCAAACGTTGTAATATCTAAATTATCATACTGTGGTACATCCACAGGTCCTGTTAATTAGATAAGAATAATTGAAACCATATAATTGTGTACAAATTATTTGTATATGTTAGGACTAATGCAGTTGTCTGGAAGGTTTCAATTCCTCCTCTGATTTCCAGTTCCTCCAGTCTTTTTCCAAGCTTTTTGGGTCCGTTCTAAAATTGGTATCACTTTTACCCTCTTATTCCACAGCTTTTTCAATTCTCTGGCGAGGATTCTTCTTCTTCCTCTTCTTCTTATTATTATTTTTACACCAGCTTTAACTGATGGTATTTCACTGACAACAGGTCTCTTCAGGTCTCCAGGACTCTTCTGAGTATTCTAGCCGATTGCAGTAATGCAGTGGTCTAGATGGTCTCAATTCTTACTCTGATTTCCAGTTTCTCCAGTATTTTCTCCAAGCATTTTGGGACCGTTCCAAGCGCACCAACAACAATTGGTATCCCTTTCACCCTTATATTCCACAGCTTTTTCATTTCTCTGGTGAGGTCCAAGTATTTGTCCATCTTTTCGTTTTCCTTCATCTTCACCCTGCGATCTGCTGAAACTGCAAAATCCACCAGTTGACAAGTTCTCCCTTTTCTTGTTAATCAATACTAGGTCTGGTCTCCTGGCTGTGATAAGGTGATCCGTCTTTATCTCGAAGTTCCAGGGAATTTTATGTTTCATTCTCAAGATTCTGGTTTATGTATATACCAGTTGATTGTATGGTCAAATTTTGTTAATAAACAGGTTACTTGTAACCATATAATTGTTTGAAAAAAAAATTGACTTCAGCAGTAAATAAACCAGCAAGTGTTGGCAGTAAAACCAGCCAGGCAGTTTAGGGACACTGTCTTTTTTTTAAACTAGGAAAAATATCTCTTGCATCAATCAATCAATCAATCATTGCTGTCCATCGTATCTGATGATGACACCACGCGAATCCTTTTCCTCCAACTTATTCGGTCTCTGGTTGCGTCTTGCCAAATGCCTATCGGGATATTCAAGTCTTTCAGGTTTCTCTTGGTGTTATCTTTGTACCTGAGCTTTGGTCTACCGATTCCACGTGACCCCTCTCTCAGTTGAGAGTACATGATCTGCTTTGGTAGTCTGTCATTCCCACGTCTGTTTAAGTGGCTGCCCATCTGCCTATGGGGATATCCAAGTCCTTCAGGTTTCTTTTGATGTTGTCTTTGTATCTAAGCTTTGGTCTACCGATTCCACGTGACCCCTCTCTCAGTTGAGAGTACAAAATCTTCTTTGGTAGTCTGTCATCCCCAACTCTGTTTAAGTGGCCAGCCCATATTTCGTGCATTCCAGTGAGCCCAGTTCTCTTCAGGATGGTCCTGTTTGAAACACCACTTGACATTTGATATACTGCCCAAGTGACGCATGTAATAGACATGTAGGCTATGGGCATCCGCTTTGTATATCGTCCAGGCTTCCACATCGTACAGGAGGGTTGAAAGAACTATGGCCCGGTATACTGCACATTTAGTTTTCAAGGAAATGTCTCTGTTGAACCAGCCGGCTAAATGCATAATGGAAAGGGATTTGTCTACATCAGTGGTTCTCAAACTTTATACAGTCTGGGCGCACTTACAGTACTACAGATACTTGATAGCGCACTGTATACAAAATAGGACTAATATGTTATTAAGTTAACTGTTAAATATATAAAAAATAACACATTTAACAAAAGCAAACTTAACATACCTCTATGAAGTTTATTCATTCCTGTGTTAATGAGAAACATGAGCTTGATGAGACCTTGCGATTTCTTCAATGTTTGGTCTTATGTTTGAGAGACAAACTCATTTCCTCATCAATGCATTGAAGAGTTCCTTTCTTTTTACACTTAATTGTTGCGAGGGTTGATTTGGTTTGGTTTGTTTTACGGCATATCAACCTCGGTGAGTCATTTAATGCCGATAAAGTTTTGAAATAAATCAATTCTTAATGGATAATCCAATTTTTTTAT
The DNA here is from genome assembly GCA_023376005.1 of Doryteuthis pealeii. NCBI lineage: Eukaryota > Metazoa > Mollusca > Cephalopoda > Myopsida > Loliginidae > Doryteuthis > Doryteuthis pealeii. Next base: position 72,184,506 of record CM042165.1, read on the forward strand.
AAATACATTTTTCTATTTAACCCATAGATGGGACCCTAACAGGTACTACCACTCCGGGTCAGAGTGAACCAGGGAGCAATGGTGATGAAGGGGTGCTCCACATTCCTCAAACTTCCAAAACTGGAACCTCACCATCAGATAGAGTGTAACGTCATTCCCAGGACATGTAGACCCACAGCCACCGCCTTCTAGCACCCATATGATAAAAAGGGTTGGGGCTTGCCATAAGGGCAATAGGGTTGGGAAAATCATATAGGTGCTAGGGCTTGACGTGACCAGCCGATTGATCGCCCGTCTAGCCCAAGATTGCGAGGGTTGAAAATCCCAGTTCCCTTAAATATGAGGTGGAACTTAGTATAAATTTGCTTTTCATATCTGGATAGATTTTTCAGGAATACTTCGGAGCGCACCTGAAAAAGCTCTGGGGCGAACCAGTGCGACAGGGTGCACTGTTTGAGAACCACTGGTCTACATTGATATTCCTAACATATCTTAACTTATTCCCTCCCCCACCACACGATGAGCAAAACTACCAACTTATTTCAATAGCGGGAATAGTTGAAGCAAAAATCATTGACTAACCCATTTCCAATTCTATTTCTGTCTATTTGAAAAATGTCCATCCTTTAAAACAATGAGTGTGCCAAGACTTCATAGATCTGTCTACCATTTCAATTACTCACCATCTTTTTCTGTCATAACAAATCATAATGAAAGTAAACTACTGCTATTGTTGAGCGGATTTTTATATCTATTATTATACTAAAGCTGAGCAAATCAACCTTTGTCTCCTAAAGGCTTTTTTATTGTTTAGTTTAATGACACGAAAATTATACAAAATTATTCCTTACTTTTAGGATTGAGTTATGTTTGAAAAAAAAAAAAAAAAAAGGACCATATGACCTTGTTGATCTTGATTAAGAAAATACATGTTTTTCATTTACACCGTCAATATCCGGGTTTTTTTAAACAGACGATTTTTAGATTTTTTAAGATTATAAAACTAACCCCTAACCATAACCATAACCCCTAACAAATAACCGGATATTGAAAGTTCCCGAGTTCGAAAAGAAGGTTCCCGAGTCCAAGAAGGTTCCCGAGTCCGACAAGAAATACCTGAAGAAGGCCGGGGGGCATATCGGCCGAAACGTTGTACAAATAACAATGAAGATGGGGACAATAGTCCGAATAACACAGATAATACTAATAAAAAGAATAGTAACAAAATTAATAAAAATGTAAAAGAGTACAATTACAGGAAGATATTAGAGAAATTAGGATTAACCCCTTTACGAGAAAGAATTATGAGAAACGATCTAATTGAAACTTTTGAAAATAGTTAATGGAATTTCTAATCATATTAGACATTTAAAAAAATAAATATTTCTCTTAAAATTGGAAATTTACTGTCAAAGGAGATTTTAAAAAAACTAAATCTATTAACCAATTGGATGTTTTGGAACAAATTGTCTAATCAGATCATAAACAGCAATAGAATATAAACAAAACAAAAAAAAAATTGGGTAATTTATGAGGAAGTGCGTCCCGGTCTCCTGCCTCAGAAATTGCTACCCGGTGACTATTAAAATAACGACCCCCAGCTATGTCGTCTCGGTGGTGTTACTTGAAAGAAAACAACCAACTTAGGGCGTTAAATGTATTTTAGAGGGAGGGGGGCTTCTCTTTGTTGTCGTATTTCTTATTTATTTTTCGTAATTTGTTTAGAAATTTATTTATAGAAATTTGTCGTAATTCTCGTTTATTTATAGAAATTTGTCGTTATTCTTGTTTAGATATGAAGGTGGATATCTATCTACCTCAATTTGTTTATTTTTTACTTTGTTTATATATATCTATCCACCCATCTCCATTTGTTCATATAAAAAAATATGTGTGTGTCAAAAAGTACAAAAAATCTCGATACTTTTTTTTACACACCTTGTATGTATTAATATTATACATACAAGGTGTGTCAAAAAAGTATCGAAATTTATTGTACTTTTTGACACCTTGTATTCTGAACAAAATAACGTTCCATTCATTAATTTTTTTTTCAGAATACAAGGTGTGTCAAAATGTACCAAGTTTAAAGCTGTATTTACCAAGATAAAAATGAAGAATGAATGGAACGTTATCTTGTTCAGAATACAAGGTGTGTCAAAAAGTAAAAAAATCTCAATACTTTTTTGACACACCTTGTATGTATTAATATTAGAATAGATATCCTGTCGATATACCACAGTATGACAATTTGATTATTACAACGTTTGATATGTTTACTTAAGAGCTATTGAAAATAGTTCAATATGTAAAACGTATAATAATCTTGATTTAACCCTCTCTCACTCTTTTTCTTTCTTTCCTTATATTCATTGTTTGATTGTTATCGCTTCCGAGCGCTCACCCGCTCTCTCTCTATCTATCTTTTTTTTAATTATTATATTTTTGTAAGATGTTGTACGATGATAACGTTCCTAAAATCAAGTAACACGAGTATTAGAATATAGATAATAACCAACCGATTGATTGAACGAGGCCTCTCCGACCGGCCGTCTAGACCAAGTAAGAGCCGAAGCGGAGTGTTGCATGTCATAGTGCCACTTAGAACGCTGGTCACAGACAACTCAGCAACCAGAATCCCATCTTCAGGCATTACGGGTCACCCCTTAGGACCAAAAGGTGGCACAATTGGTGTGGATATCTTGCCCCTTCTGCAGGTGTGCAGTCTGTGTATTCAACAGCCTCAGCCAACAAGGCGGGAAGTATGCGAGAATAAAGTGAGTAGATAATCATCTTATTATAATAGATACGGTATCTATAAGGTCTGTAACCGAAACTGCGTACGTCACAATACCCCCAGCAATTGCGCGTTTGTTAATGGGTATTTAATATATAGTCAAAATCATTAAAACACAGAAGAAATCTTATTTATTAACAATGTCTCTGAAAATCTGAGTTAGATTTGCCTCAAAACAGCTCATGTTATTACGTTTAAAATCCTGCAATGTGTATTATATATCACTAAGAAATAAAGATTTACGTAATATTTGATGTGGTTAATTTGCATACGGGTTTTAACAAAACCGGGTTTAATAGATAATTACTTGGTGTTATTGATCATTAATATTATTGTTTTATTCTCAAAGGTATTAAAAGCAACCCTATGAATGTTTTTATATAGAAACCAATTCAAATATATTTTAAATGAGTAATCTTTTTTATATTCGTTCTTATTTAATTTCGTTAGGCTATATAATTTAATATATTTCCTTACATTAAAACTTAAATACTTACGCCCAGAGTGCGCAGATTCTTGCAAGTAATAATAATAAGTTTTCTGATCCAATGAGTAAAAATGAGTAAAAATTATATTTTGTAAAAAGAGACAAAATATGGACCTTGCTAGAGAGATGAAAAAACCAGTGAAACATGAAAGTGACGGTGTTGTTGGTTTGCTTGAAACAGTCTCAAAGGGATTAGAAAAGCTAGAATTCTGAGTAGAGTCCTGACGACTTCCAGTCACTCAGACTCCAGTAAGGTAACACCAGTTAAAACTGGTGCGAGAAACTTACAAGTATTGTATTAAAATTTAAATACATACGCTCGTATTATTGCTAGTATCTATAAAAAAGAAGCTCAAAAGAAGTTCAGCTTTTGTCTACTTATAATTTAATATATGTAATTACATTAAAATTTAAATACAAACGCTCGTAGGATGTATATTATTGCTAGTATCTATAAAAAGAAGCTCAAAAGAAGTTCAGCTTTTTGTCTACTTATAATTTAATATATGTAAACATTAAAATTTAAATACAAACGCTCGTAGGATGTATATTATTGCTAGTATCTATAAAAAGAAGCTCAAAAGAAGTTCAGCTTTTGTCTACTTATAATTTAATATATGTAATTACATTAAATAAACGCTCGTAGGATGTATATTATTGCTAGTATCTATAAAAAGAAGCTCAAAAGAAGTTCAGCTTTTGTCTACTTATAATTTAATATATGTAATTACATTAAAATTTAAATACAAACGCTCGTAGGATGTATATTATTGCTAGTATCTATAAAAAAGAAGCTCAAAAGAAGTTCAGCTTTTGTCTACGTATAATTGTTACACAATTATTAGATGCCTAATATTTATGGCAATAGTGTAGAAACATAATGGCGATTAGTGCAGCCCACGGCCTTGAAGGATGAGTGACAACGCTTGACCTCACTCTCACCTTGCCTTCCGGGGATAAATCGTGAGAACCGGAAGGCATAGAAGACCATGTCTTCCGGTTTAAGGATACTAAGTAACTCAGGCAGTTAGCAGGTAGGAGCTCGAAGGTGTAAGTCGCATTTCTATGCGCATCCTGTCATCTGCGCAGATGTCTGGTTTGGGGATTTACAAATAAAGTAACATCAACGTAAATCGAAGTCTTGTGTTTATTACCTAAAAACTAACAATGACACAGGGCTTCTGATAAGGAGAAATCCCTAACAGAAACCAGACCCGAAGTCCCCAAGAAAGTCCAGACCTCAGAAGAGACCAGACGCAAGATGTTAGAAGATAGAACCAAAGCCGACCAGAAGAGAAGACGACTAAAAGTAAGAAGTAAGAAAAGGGTATACAACATTATATCGATTTGGTACTGTGAAAACCTCAGTACATAACATAATTTAATATATTTCATTACATCAAAATTTAAATACAAACACTCGTAGGGTGTATATTATTGCTAGTATCTATAAAAAAAGAAGCTCAAAGAAGTTCAGCTGTTGTCTACTGCAATGTTAAAGTGTTCTATGGGTCAGGAACTAGTTGGTCATTGTACTAAATCAATAACTGGAATAATAGTTTTTCCGGATGTAGACATGCCGACGGTTTGATGAAGAGATAAAAAAATTTGGTATGCATACTAATGGGACGCAGAGAGAACATCTTAACATGAAAAAAAAATCATTTCTCTTCAAGACTCTTATCAAAAAATGGTGTGGGTCCAATGAACAATATCCAGCAGGAAGTCATGTTCCTATTATGTACGAGTGTTAGTCAAAAAGTAATGCCATTTTGTTTAACACAGGAACATGTATCTTACATCAAAATGAAGCTGGTCCTCTGTGGATCACATTCCTACTTCTCCACATAGGTGAGTCAAAAAGTAATGTAATTTTGTTTAGGACAGGTATAATTACCAACACATGAACATGTATCATACATCAAAATGAAGCTGATCCTCTGTGGATCACATCCCTACTTATCCACATAGTCACCGTTTCTCTCAATAGCAATGTTTCACCTTCGAATGAGAATATATATATCCCTGTCCAGTGAAATTCTGTTGACTGTTCTTTGAGCCACTTCTTCTCTACAGATTTCACTTCCTCGTCACTGGCATAATATTTGCCTCACTTCGGCCCCATGAGAGAGAGAGAGAGAGAGAGAGAGTTAAATTAAGATTATCATACCTTTTAGATATTGAACAAAAAGCAATAGCTCTTAAGTAAACCCATCAAACGTTGTTATAATTAAATTATCATACTGTTGTATATGCACAGGTCCTGCTAGTATAAATAGACTTTACTATTGTTTTTATCCATTTTGTCTTGTTTACGTTATCAAATCTCAATATATTTTCTCGTTCAATTACAATTCGCGCCATACTCACGCCACACTTAACAACCATTTTGTTTTCTCTGGCTTTGTTTAGATTAGAAAATTACTACGCCAAGGAAATTGAGGTTGCCAGACTTATTTATACTTCTGTAATATCATAAATGTGCAAATGATTAAAGAAATTATTTCTAAGAAACTCTTTCTTTCCCATTCTAATTTTGTTACTCCAGAAAAAAAAAACAATAAATAAATAAATAAATAATAAGAAAATGATGAAGAAACACTTGGTTCTTTCTGTAAATATGAACCAGACAACATATCCACCATGAACGCTAGTCTCAGGAGAATCGTCGTAAAAATATGAATACACTGGTTTCAAAAGATATAACTAACAGAATATTAGGTTGGTTGCATTTACATTATTTAGACTGTTGTATTGTTATATGTGCCCTCCGGGAGTACATCGGTTGAAACGTTGTGTATATAAGCTGTAGCCGTCAGTGCTACTGTATGGCTGCACCAGCTGGACATTAACGAAACGCTTTAAAAATACTAGATGGGGACTTCACAAAGATGCTTAATGATCACGCAAATCATCCAAGTAAGATGAACCAGAGACGTTGGACACTGATGGCAAAGACGAACTTATAAGTGATGTTCTCGAGTGGACACCTACACATGGATACACTCACATACTCAAAATCCACTATATAACTTTCTGATTAAATCGAACCTAACAGATCTAAATTTCACCATTGTATGTCACCCCGCCGATTGAAAAACACCAAAAAACAAAAACAAACCAAAAACCAGGGAATTAACCGATTTCAATTAAATTTTCAGTGTTAATATATTAATGAATAAAAGATATAATGCACCAGTTATTTTATTTAAAACCTTTTACATTTTTTCAGGTCAGTTAACTTTGAACCACGTATCTTTGAGAATCTGTGTTACGCCTCAAATTGGTTCAGAGTTAACTGACCCGAAAAAATGTAAAAAGTTTTTAAATAAAATAACTGGTGCACTATATGTTTTATTCATTAATATATCAACACTGAAAATTTCATTTTTCTTTTTTTTCTTTTGGCGGGGTGACATACGATGGTGGAATATAGGTCCGTTAAGTTCGATTTAACCATCTTTTACCTTAGCAAACACAGTACAGATTTAACCACAACTCATAATTCATGAAATTCATAATTCTTTCTGTCTTTTATAGACGGTTAAATCATTTGATTAATTAACTTTAATGGCTTGCCAACCAATTTGGGTTTTTTTTATGCCTAGAAGTTAGGGAATCGCGTACATTTACATTTCCTTTTTTGTGTAGTTCTTTTAAGAGATGTTTGCCCACAGGGAGACGACAATTCACCGTTAGTGATAAAGAATTGTTTTTGCTATCATTATAAGAAGCTTTGGCTCAAGTATGAATTATCAATTAAAGAATTATTTTGAATATTTTACACAAATTTTACAAAAAAATTATTTGTAAACTTTTTAGTTAAATTCTTGATACTGAAAAAAAAGGCGAGAGTAAAAAATAATTTTTGAAATTGATTACAATTTTCGCCAATATTTTTTTCCATTTAAAGTAATAATACAACTTTTTGCCATTTAAAGTAATAATTCAACGTTTTAATTAATTTCAAGTTTATTTTATTTGGTTTGGTTTGGTTTGTTTTGTTTTACGGCATATCAACCTCAGTGGGTCATTTAATGCCGATAAAGTTTTGAAATAAATCAATTCTTAATGGATAATACAATTTTTTTTTTATAAATACATTTTTCTATTTAACCCATAGATGGGACCCTAACAGGTACTACCACTCCGGGTCAGAGTGGACCAGGGAGCAATGGTGATGAATGGGGTGCTCCACATTCCCCAAACCTCCAAAACTGGAACCTCACCATCAGATAGAGTTTAACGTCATTCCCAGGTCATGTAGACCCGCAGCCACCGCCTTCTAGCACCCATATGATAAAAAGGGGTTGGGGCTTGCCATAAGGGAAGTTTATTTGAATCATCATTATTACAGTGTGGAGGATTCAAATGTTGACATATAAGGAACAGCTTTTATTTATTTTATTGATATCAATATTGAATATTCAAAAAAAGATAAATAAAAATAGGTTGTTCTTTATTCTATGTATTAACGATTTTGTGTATTTTGACGTAAGCATTGACGAAGTTTCAGTTACAGAGAGATAGACACCGAATCTCCATTACACATAGATATGACTTAAAATTACTTGGTTATTGCAATGCGATTCGAGAGGACACCGTCGATTATTATAATGCGATTTTAAATGTGGTGAGAACTTTTCTTGATTTATTTTATGTTGTTTCCTTTTATGAAAGCGTTTCCATTTGCGAATTCCTTTCTTTTCGCTAATAACGACCCTAAATGAATGTATGGAAGACTAAATGGGTCACATTCACTTTCTGAGTTTTTAGCTATTTCATCCTTTCACGTACTCAGTCAATTTTGGTTTTTACGAATGAATGAACCTGAGAATGAACGTGCATGGAAGAGACGGATCAGTGAGTTGTCTGAAGAATTTTCAGGCGTAACAAGTTGAATGATGCACTTCGCACGCAGCAATATGGCAATTTGACATTCTCAGATCCCTTACAACGTGAGACTTTAAAAAGGGGGCCGAGGGTGGGGGTGGGGGCACAATTATTTAGGCAATCCAGTCTGATCATTTTTGTTGAAGTGAGTGAGTCAGAATTTGAGTTACAGCTTGCTTGCTACCTTTGTCTTCCAATTCGACGGTAATTGCACTTCTACAGCTTTCAGATCCATTACAACGTGAGACATTAAAAATGGGGGGGGCGATGGGGCAAGAGGTATTTAGGCGATCCATTAAAGAGCTTAAATGGATATCGATAGGCTATGATTTTAATGGATCAAAATGGATTCCTTCCAGGTCATTATGACACGACTGGCACTACCCTTGCACGGTAGGACACTAAGAAAAATGAAACGGGATAAAAAAAATGATCAAAGAATATGAACTTTAGTGTCATTGGGATTTTTCGGACTGATGTCCTCATATTTATTGCTATGTACACAACGTTTCACCCATCCAGCTATGGGTATATAGTTGGGAAAACTGCTCTTTTACTTTGATCAGGTAACAAGTCTAGGAGAAGGAAAACTCGGAAGGGTTGGAAAATATTATTATAACGGAAATTGTGTATCTGTCTGTTTGTAACGAAATTCTGTCATCACCAACGTCGCAATTCCCTTAGATATTTAAGTTATATTTTCAATAATTATTAATGAAATAATTAAATAACCATACTTTAATCTTAATTAGTATCTTATTTATTAACAATGTCTCTGTAATGGTCTAACTGAGATAAATTCGCTTCAAAATAGCCCATATTGTTAATGTGTTTAAAAACTTGCGATGTGTGTTATATATCATTAAGAAATAAATGTTTACATAATATATATACTGTGAATAATTTGCATAACGGTTTTAACAAAACCGTGTTTAATAAATAATTACTTGGTGTTATTGATTTCTAATATTATTGTTTTATTCTCAAACGTATTAAAATCAATCCTAGGTATAATTTTATATTGAAATCAATTAGAATTAAGTAAAAATAAGTGTAATATTTCTTCTGTTCGTATTTAATTTCATTAGACTTTCTCATTCAATATAATATTTGATTACTAGCGGGACCTGTGGATATAGCACATTATTATACTCTAATTATTACAACATTTAATATTTTTACTTAATAGCTGTTGTAAAATAGTTCAATATGTAAGAACTATAATTGATTTAACTCTCTCTCTCTCACTGTTTTATTTTTCTATTTCTTTCTTATCATCGATTGAAACAGATTAGCGTTATGATTTTCGCGTTCCCACCTCTCTCTCTCTCTATATATATATATATATATATATATATATATATATATATATATATATATATATCCTCTCTTTCTTTATTTTTTATTATATTTTTTCTGTGTAGAATGTCCTTTCTTTCTTTATAATAAAAACGGAATAGTTCATTATTTAACCGAGGTGACAGCACTCATAAAAAAATAAAAATTCGCCGGATAAGCATCACAAGATAATCAGTATTTACATTTTTGCATTTCCTCTTTGACGATTGGGACGGTCTCAATTTTAACCAGAGAGTGTTAACGGTCGGAAGATTAAGGTACACCAGTATTAATACATTTAATTATATTAAAACTTAAATATTTGTGCCAGGAGGGCGCATTTTAGTGGGTAGAGCACTTTCCAAGGTTCCTGGTTCGATACCGACCCTCACCAACTCAGCGTATGAGTAGCACAGGGAACTGTGCGGTAAAGTGAGGAGCTGGTGGTAGTTTTGGTGCTCCATCTCAGACGCCAAAACTATCTCCTTGGTCTAGCGCTAGTGAAAAGAGGATAGACTCCCCTTTTTATGTATAACATTCAGAGTGCCCTATCCATTTACAAAGCTTTGACACATGGTTAGAATTATGGGAAACCCGGTGAGAATCGAACTCACTAACAAATATCTGCTAGTCTTGGTGGATAACCATTATTCAAAACTAGACACCAACAAAAGGTGACGAATTTATTGATCTTTTTCTAAAGCGTTACATGAAAGCTCCGATGCAAGTTGTGGGTGAGAAGAATGTATACCGCTGGGTCATTGTTTTAGTTTTGTCCCCCGGTATTTTAGTCGTAAATAATCTTTGCCACATGGATCGTCTATTTGTGTCGCCATAACGACCAACATATAAACAGTCGTGAACAATAGAGAGAATAAAATAGATTATTGAAGTTTTCAAAGTGTCGGTTCCTCTTACTCTGATATTTAAGATTCATATCCGCCCAGTCAGATAGACGTAAAAAGAGAAAGAAAAAGAGAAAAACGAAAAACAAAAAAAGAAAAAAAAGAAAAGAAAACGAAAGAAAAAGAAAAAGAGAAGAAAAAAAAAGAAAAAAAAAAATATGAAAAAAGTAAAAGAAAGAATGAAAATAAATAAAAAAAATAAAAAAAATGAAAAAATGAAAAGAAAACATAAAAAAAAAAAAGAAAGATGAAAGAAAAAGAAAAAAAAAGAAGAAAAAAAAAAAAAGAAAAAAAAAAAAGAAAAAATGAAAAAAAAAAAAAAAGAAAAAAAAAAAAAAAAAAAAAATGAAAAAAAAAAAAAAAGAAAAAAAACAAATTCCACGATGTCGTAAAGGTTTAAACGGTTGTTGACGTAATTTCAAATACAGAATTTAAATCTCCAAATTTCAAAAGGAAAAACAACAGGTAACCCCATTGGTGGGGTGTGTTACCCCTCTGCAGAGGTGCAGTCGTTGTATTCTACAGCCCCAGCCGAAGGGGTTAAAAATACGGACAAAAATAATACTGCTCAAACGCCTAAGCATCACTTAATAAAAAAAATAGCTTTCAACAAAATTCAGTAAAATCATCAAATTTATTAAATGAGTAAAAAAAATTAAACAATTTGAAAAGGAAACTTAGTTCTGTCCCCCATCAAGAATGAATAAAAAAAACGTCTCCGGCATAAAATGACCCAACAAGGATTGACATGCCGTAAAATCCAACCACCCAACCACCCAAACCATCAAGAATGAATAAAACAAAACGTCTTTATAAAATGACCCAACAAGGATTGACATGCCGTAAAACCCACTCAACTAACCAACCCATCAAGAATGAATAAAACAAAAACGTCTTTGGCATAAGATAACCCAATGGCCCAACCAACCAACCCAAAGAATGAATAAAACAAAAACGTCTTCGGCCCCAAAAAATTGACATGCCGTAAAATCCAACCAACCAACCAACCAACCAACCCATCATGAATGAATAAAACTAAAACGTCTTTGGCATAAAATAAAAGTATTACGAGAAACATTCACCTGGGTCAATCCTCGTACAAATGATATACCCAACTTCCTATTTTAATTCTTTTGAAATGAGAAACTAAAATCAGTGTTATTTTTAACATTTAATTAATGCTTAAAAAAAACAAGTATATATTCTTCATATATTTAGAAAAAGAAATGAAAATAAAACACGTGGTTTCAAAAGAATCCATGTTAGAATATATGTCTGCCGAAAACAAGAGATTTTAATGAAGCAGTAATTTCAATTAAAGAAAACAAAGAAATAAATGAGAATGCCATGGGACGTACATTCACAATGGCGCTATTTTACGCTATGAAAATGTTCTATTATTACAGGGACAATACAAGCTAAAATATGTCTGAGTTAAAAAACAAAAAGAAGAGAAACATGAGAAAATAAAGGCCGTTTTTCCCGATGCGCATCCTGGGATACTGTCAGGACCTGTGGATATACCAGAGTATGATAATTTAATTATTACAACGTTTCATATGTTTGTTACATAATTATTAGATGCCTAATATTTATGTACAGTAGTATAGAAATCAAAATGGCTGTTATAAATTGCACCCGGTGGCCTTAAAGGACGAGTGACAAGGCTTGACCTCAGTCCTGATCCTTCCGGAGGATACCGTGAGAATCGGTGGAGAAGACCCTCTTCCGGTTTAGATTAGAAATAGATTTTTAGTAAGATCGGCCAAACACCACGACGGTGGTAAGTCGTGTTATGCACGCTCCGACTCAATCTGCGCAGGTAGTCTGGTGGGGATTTCGAAATAAAATATGATCTAAGTAGATCGAAGTCTTGTGTTATTATCTAAAAACTACCAATGACACAGGACTTCTGATAAAGAGAAATCCGCAATGGATGACCAGACACGAAGTCCCCAAAACAAAGTCCAGACGCTAGAAGAGACGCTAGAAGAATAGAAGTAAGAAAGTAAGGAAAGAGAGTATACAACATGTTTACTCATGTGCAATTGGAAAACAGTAGCTCAGTCGGTAGAGTGTTCGACTAGGAATCATAAGGTTCTTGGTTCGATACCGGCCCCACCAACTCAGCGTATGAGTAGCACAGGGAGCTGTGCGGTAAAGTGAGGAATGAGTAGGTGTGGCGCTCTACCTCAGATGCTAAAATAATCTCCTTGGTCTAGCGCTAGTGAAAAGGGGATAGACTCCCCAGCTGTCTGGCTGATACCGACATCAGGTCGCCCCGACGACTTTGCTTATAATGATTTAACTCACTCACTCTTTCTTTTCATATTTTCCTTATGTTCGATTGAAACAGATTAGCGTTATGGGTTCCGCGCCCTAACCGACTCTCTCTCTTTCTCTCCACTCTTTCATCTCTCTCTCTCTTTCTTTCTTCCCTTCTTTTCATCATGTTAGATTGAAACCGATTATCGCTATCGCTTCCGCGTGCTCACCCCACTATCTTTCCGCTACTCTTTCTTTCTTTTTATATTTTTCTGTGTAGCATGTCCTTTTCCTACATAGTCTTTTTTTTATAATAAAAACGGAATGGTCCATTATTTAGCTGAGGTGACGACACTCATTTGGTCGGTCTCATTTTTAACCGGAGGGTGTTGCAAGATGATAACGGTCGTACAATTTAGAAACACGAGTATTATTAATTCTGTGATATAGAATATACAGTGGTACCTTGAATTACGAGCATTCAAACTTTCGAGTTACGAGCTGTCACTCGGTTGATTTTTGGCTTTGTTTAGGGAGATAAAATTTGAGGTACGAGCGAACATATGCTTATGTTTATAAGTACCCTAAAAAAATTGACGTAGCGCTATTACCCTTAGGAAAGTTATGCATCAACCTACTTTCCCTCCAGCTATGGGTAAATAGTAGGTCCGACTGGGCTCTAACCTTGGCTAGATAACCAGTCAAGAAGAAGGAAAACACTTAATTAAAATCTGGTAAACTCAACTTAAGAAATTGACAGTGTCACATTCTGCTCGAGGGTATGGTATGTATATATATATATATATATATATATATATATATATATATATATATATATAGAGAGAGAGAGAGAGAGAGAGAGAGACTCTCTCGTCGATTTTCGATGCATTAGTGTTCATCCAATGAACAACCAACACAGTGATTTGTTTATAGTGGTGAAGGCTTGTATTGGACCATTCCGCACTTTTTGGCACAGTCAATAGGAAAGAATTGGTGCACAAGGAATGCCAAAAACTCAATCAACGACTGACCTCAGGATATTTAACCCATAGCTGGAGGGAGAATATATGGATTCATACCTTTCCCAAGCGTATTAGCGCTATGTGAAATGCAAACAGCCTTATCTAGAATTTGAACTCGGGTCGACAAGTCCATTTCCCACGAATCTAACCATTATGCCACGCGCCTAATATATATATATATATATATATATATATATATATATATATATATTATATATATATATATATATATATGTGTGTGTGTGTGTGTGTTTGTATATAACAGTTTGTTTGTTTTGGTAACACCTGTTAAGGTCACATATATGGGTTAAATAGAGCATTGGTTGTTTTATTTTACGGCATATCAACCCTCTTTCTGGTCATTTAATGCCGAATCAAGTAAATTTGTCATCTACTATAGGTGCGCTGTTTACTAATAGCCTAGACACGTCTCGACAGAGCCTCAAAACCCACATCGTTCTACATGAGACCCAACAAAAAAAGAGACCGAATTTCTTTATTTCCGTTTGTGGTTCCGCGGGTGGAGGAAGTGGGAAAAACCTGGGACTTTTATTATACTCTAATTATTTTTTTTATTTTTAAATCTAGTTCAGGGGGTGGGTCATTGACCAGTCACTGGCTGACACACGTTGAGTGTGTAGAATTCCAAACTTTATCTTGTTTCTGTTCTTATTTCATTTTTTTTTCTCTTTCTCCAGAAATCTGATTACCGTTTTCTTTTCAATTCCAAATTTCTCCGTAGACCACTACATTAGAGAGAGAGAGAGAGAGAGAGAGAGAGAACGAACGAGAGATCGACAAAGAGAGGAAAGACAGATAGAACGAAAGAGAGAGTGAACAAAAAGGAGAAAAAGAGAGAGAGAGAGAGAGAGAGAGAGAGAGATACAGAGAGAGAGAGAGAGAGAGAGACAGAGAGAGACAGAGACAGAGACAGAGAGAGAGTGACAGACAGAGACAGAGAGAGATCAACAAAGAGAACGAACGAGAGATCGACAAAGAGAGGGAAAGACAGAGAGAAAGTGATATAGAACGAAAGAGAGAAAGGAAAAGAACGAAAGAGAACGTAAAAAAAACGCAGTAAAAGAGAAAAAAGAAAATCTCGTATCAAATTGACAGAGACGGAGAGAAGCCTCGAGAGACGGAAATAACCCAAGCAATAGAAACAGGAGAAAGATACAGCGGGAACTGACAAGAAGAAACATGACTTTCTTTTTTTCTTTAATGTCGCCTTGCCATTACATTCCTTTCTTCATTGTCTACAGATCAATATATCGATCAATTGAACGAGTGGAATTCCTGCTGTATCTGCAGGTGGAATCCAAACCCTCTCTCTCACACACACACACCAACTTCGTGACATTATTTAATATATTTTCCATTAGAGTTATTATATTCATTCTTTTTACTTCTATTTTCATATCATCCAATAAAACGAATTGTCCTTTCTCTTTTTGTAATTCTTTCATTTGTACTTTTATTTCCTATCATCCTTTCAGTCTGTCCTTCCTTTCTTCTCGTCACCTTTCCACTCCTCCCTTCATTCTTTTCTTCTCTCCTTCCTTCTTTTTCCTCACCCCTTCCAGTTCAACCTTCCTTCTTTTCTTCTTGTTACCTTTTCAGTCCCCCCTTCATTATTTCCTTCTCCCCTTCCTTCTTTTTCCTCACTCCTTCCAGTCCGTCCTTCCTTCTCTTTACCTTTCCAGTCGCACCTTCATTCTTTCCTTCTCTCCTTCCTTTTTTTTCCTCACCCCTTCCAGTTCATCCTTCCTTCCTTCCTTCTCGTTATCTTTCCAGTACTTCCTCTCTTCCTTTTTGCTTTACATCATCCTTTCAGTCCGTCTTTCCTTCTCGTCACTTTTCCACCCCCTTCATTCTTTCCTGCCTTCCTTCTTATTACTCCTGTCAGTCCTTCCTTCCTTCATTCTCGTCACTCATTCTTCTTTTCTTCCTTCCTTCCTTCTTGTTATTCCTGACAGTCCTTCCTTCTTTTTTCTCGTCACCTTTCCAGTCCTCCCTTCATTCTTTCAATGTTTTCCCTCAACCCTTCCAGTCCGTCCTTCATTCCTTCCTTCCTTCACTTCCAGTACTTCCCTTCCTTTTTGCTTTTCATCATCCTTTCAGTCCGTCATTCCTTCTCGTCACCTTTTCACTCCTCCCTTGATTCTTTCATTCATTCATTCTTTTTCCTAACCCCTTCCAGTCCGTCCTGCCTTCCTTCCTTCCTTCTCGTCACTCTTCCAGTACTTCCTTTCTTCCTTTTTGCTTTTCGTCATCCTTCCAGCTCGCCCTTCCTTTCCTTTTTTTTGTCGCCTCATTAAGTCCTTCAATCTTCCTTCCTTTTCGTCACTTCCTTTCTTCATTCTCGTCACTCATTTGTCCTTCTTTCCTTCTTGTTATTCTTGTCAGCCCTTCCTTCTTTTCTTCTCGTCACTTCTCCATTCCTCCCTTCATTCTTTCCTTCTTATCAATCCTGTCAGTCCTTCTATCGTTCATTCTCGTTTTTATTTTTAGTTCTATTTTTACTTCATGCAATAAAATGAATAAAAACTGTCCTTTCTCTTTTTGCATTTCTTTCATTCAACCTGGATTTTTATCTCAATCCTTAATGTCATCCTTTCTTTCCTCCTGTTGAATCACCTTCTAGACTTCCCTGAGGTCCTTCCTGCCTTTCTTCCAATAATCCCTTCTAGTCACCCCTTCCATTATTTCCTTCCTTTGATTTCATAAATCCTTCCAGTCCTTCCTGTCTTCTTTTTCAGCACACTTTCCAGTCTTTCGTTTCTTTCTTTTCGTCACCCCTCCCAGCCCCTCCTTCCTTCCTTCATTTTAATCCATCTCCCAGTCCTCCCTTCCTTCCTTTCTTTCTTTTCGGCACCCCTTACAATCCATTCTTCCTTTCTTCTTTTTCATCACCTTTCGAATCATTCCTCTCTTTCTTTTCGTCACCCTTTCCAGGTCACAATTCCTTCTTTTTCGTCACCTTTCCACTCCGTCCTTCCTTTCTTTCCTTTCGTCATCCCTTCCATTCCGTCCATCCCCCCTTCCTTCTCGGCACCCCTTTCAGTCCGCACTTCTTTTCTTCTCGTCACTCCTTCCTTTTTCTCGTCACTACGACCAGGTCATTCACTTTTGCCCTTCTTCCATCTTAGTCTTAATTTTTAACCCCTTTTTTTTTCGATTTTCTAAACTTTTCACCCCTTCTTGTCGTTACTCCTACAAGTTCTTCTTCTTTCCTTCCCTTTCTCCCACTCCTTGCTGGCTCTTCCTTCCCTTTCATCCCTCCTCTCCATAACTCCTTTCGATCTTTCCTTTCTTTCCACCTCTCCTTCTTCCTTTCTCCTGACTTCTACTCTTTCTATTCTCTTTTATACTTTCTATTATATTCCTCTCTTTTTAATAAAATATTTTTTTTTATAACATTTTTCCTCTTTTTTGGCTCTTTATTTGATCTCTTATTTTACTTTTGGATTTCCTGTCGACAACCCCTCCCCTCTCCATTTCAGCATTTTTCCCCGCGTTTTTTTAGATCATTTTTCCATCTGCATTTCCGTTCTTCATCCGACGACCCCACCCTCCCTTTTCCCAATGTTCAAACAAGTAGTTCCCTAACCCCACACCCCATCACTGACATTCCCGCTTCATTTAAAACCTGATTAGCAATTAAATCAACAAACGCCAGTTTTCCCATTTTGACGCACAAGCATCTTAATTGTATCAGCTCTTGTAGAACTCAATAACTTCCCCATTTTTTATTCAAGCTGCTTTACCCCTTTTCAGTCTTGTCGGCTGTGGATGTAAAATACACCTACTGCACCTAATGGGGCCACCTATTGGCCGTGGGTGGCGACCTGTGATGCTTAAGGACGGAATCCTGGTGGATGCGCAGTTCATGACATACAACACTCCACTTAGGCCCTTACTTAAGCTAGACCGGCGGTTGGAGAGGTCTCTTCCGATCAATCGGCTGGTGACATCAAGCCCTAGCACCTATATGATTGTCCTAACCCTATTGCCCGTATGGTAAGCCCCCAACCCTTTTTATCATATGGATGCTAGAAGACGGTGGCTGAGGGTCTTCCCGTCCTGGGAATGACGTTAAACTCTATCTGATGGTGAGTTCCCAGTTCTGGAGGTCTGGGGAATATGGAGCACCGCTTCATCACCATTACTCCCTGGTCCACTCTGACCCGGAGTGGTAGTACCTGTTAGGTTCCCGTCTATGAGTTAAATAGACCAAAAATGAGTTTGGAAAAAAAAAGAATGTGTTAAAAAGCACCCATGGCCAACAAGTAAAATCCCCCCCATCGGGGATCGATTTGGGTGGAACAGACCTTAGTGTGTGTGTGTGAGTGAGTGAGTGAGTGAGAGAGAGAGAGAGAGAAAGAAATGATATCATCGTCGTCGTTGAAGGAAGGAAGGAACCAGGATTCTCTTGTGAAGAATCGGTTTCAGCCGGACAGCGGATCGGCATCCATGGCCAATAGCTAGCCCCATTGGGACGGTCTTACCTCTCTGTAGAGGTGCAGTCGATGTATTCTAAATCCCCAGCCAAGACAGGGTTGATTCGTATTTGTACCAAAAAGAACCCCTTAAAAGCAACTACATGTAAATATGAACATATAATAATAACGCTAAGCATAAATTAACCCTAGATAGCTTGATATGCCGTTAAAATCAATAAATATCACCTTGCTCGGTTCCACATTTCCTCGAGTCTTGGGCATTAAACGTTCATCAACAAAGAGAATACAACATTGCACGCGCTGTAGTTCTGATTCAAGACGATAGATGGAGCTGACTTCGTTACATGCCCGTGGAACTTGATCTTCCGGTGTCCATTAAATTCCCCATTTATCAGTAAATCGGAAACCATAATCTTAATTGGACCCTAAAGCAATCGCTTAATACCACGTTATTCCAGGAAAATATTTATGCGCTCGTATATCGACGTAATAGGAAGCGCGTGGTGTAATGGTTAAAGTCATGGCAAATGGACTCGTCGCTCCGAGTTCAAATCCTGGTCGGAGTAATTGCATTTCACTTAGCGCTAATACCCTTGGGAAAGGTATGAATCCTACTCTCCCTCCAGCTATGGGTAAATAGTAGGGCAGACTGGGCTCTTTAACCTTGGTTAGGCAACCGGTCTAGGAGAAGGAAAACTCTGAATTCAAACCTGTTAAACTCCGCTTAAGAAATCGACATTGTGTCGCATCCTGCTCATGCGGAGGTGTTGGTAAATATATATATCGACGTAATACGTCTGTTGGTGAAATTTTACGGCATGTCAACCTTTGTTGAGTTATTTTATGCCCGATATGATTGTTTTATCAATTCTTGTTGGGTATTCAATTTTAAACCCATTTTTAAACTATTTAAACAATAGATGGGTCCCTAACAGATACTACCACTCCAGGTCATAGTGGGCCTGGAAGTAATGGCAGTAAAAGTGTACTACTCCCAAAACTCCAGGAAAATATTTATGCGCTCGTACATCAATGGAATAGGTCTGTTGGTAAGATTTTACGGCAAGTCAACCCTTGTTGAGTTATGTCATGTCAAAGACATGTTTGTTTTATTCATTTTTGTTGAGTAAAAACTTTTTTGGACAATCTACCTTCTTACATTTCCTTTTATTTCCCCGCAAAGTGATTGGTTGGTTAGATAGGATGGATCTTACGGCATGCCAATCCATTGTGGGTTATTTTATTCCGAACACGTAAGGATGCCAACAACAACAATTATTGCCATATTATTTGTCGTATTTTTGCTGGAATTCGTTCTGTGATTAGTTTTGAGGGATATTGTGGAGCTGACACACACATACACACACAATTATATTATATACTACTGCTATCTATTATCATACTAAAGCTGAGTAAATCTTTGTGCCCTAAAGGCTTTTTTACTGTTTAGTTTAATGACACTAAAATTACACAAAATTATTCCTTAGTTCCAGGATTGAGTTATGTTTTAAACAAAATCTATTTTAATTCTTTCTAATTAGTTGTAATTTGCAATTAAGTAAAAAATAACCTGTCTCTTACTACCTATTCTGCCTATCACTTTCTCCCTCTCTATGTATATCTTGATTACCCCCTCGTTATATATATTAGTTTCTCATTGAGGGTAGAGAGTGAGAGAGATTGGTGTGTGCGAAACGTTTTTTTATCTCAAATTTCATGAGCAGTAGCTTCAACATCTTGGCTCTCAATAAACTTAAATTAGGTCAAACTTTCCTTTCTTAGAAATCTTACTAATTGATTTTAATATTGTTTTTTAAAAATTCTCCGACCGTATTTAAAAAAAAATTAATTCACTTACATTTACCTAATCCCAGAGCTCAATGGGTGACTCAACGGTATTAAAGTTAGCCAGTATACTGTTAGTTTGAACAACAGCAACTGGCTAAGCACAACTGAAGCAGTGTCAAAGACAGTTGGTATTTATGGAAATCAAGAATGGTCCATTCATGTATCTGGGTGATTCCATTCCTTGAGTCTTGATTGGCTGCTTGGTTTCTATGATGTTGTGGGACTTCATAAATACCCTGGCATTCTGCAAATTAGTTTCGTATTCAGTTACGACTACTTATCTTTTTTTTATAATTTTTTTTTTATAGACTCATTGCACAGTGTCCAGCGAGCTTCGGCCGCTGGACTCGTCAAGAGTTTAATTATAGCGTCGATTCCTGATACGCCCCCCTTGTGGGGGAATGCCGAAGGGATTGATGCAATTTTTGTTCTTTCCCATCCATGAACTTCGCTTGTGGGTGGGCCCACGTTAAAACGAGGCCTTGTGCCCAGTCCATACAAGTGGGGTATGCGACAAATATATTCAGTTACGACTACTTGTTGCCTTGTCTTACCATTCGACGGTAATTGGAACTTAGTTTGATTATTCTACAAACGGATCACGTTTTTTCTATGTGTCGTATTCAGCGTCATTTCATTTAGCGACAGGTGAATTTTCCTTCCTTTTCACATCCACACACACTCAGATAGTAAACCTGTAGAAAGAACATGAATTGATTCACAAAGAACAAGCACCTGTTTCAATTAGATTGTTGTAAAAACTGTGTTAGCTAAACAAAGAAACATTTTGTTTCCCTATTTAATAATCTAAATTTTTCGGTTTTTATTTAAACACTGGATCTTAACGAGAAACTCTTTTCAGTACAAAAAAGAAGGAAAAAATGGGGGAAAAAAGAGAAAGGGAAAAAGGAAAAAAAATAGGCAAAAATGAAAAAATGGAACAAAGGGGAAAAGAAAGAGGGGGAAAAAGGAGGAAAAGAAGAAATGAGAAAAAGAAGGAAAAAAAAGAAAAACAGATAGGAAAAATGAAAAAGAGGAAAATGGAAAAAAGAAAAAAAAATGAAAAGAAAAAGAAGGAAAAGAAAAAAGGAAAAAAGAAAGGAAAAGAAAGAAAAATAGGGAAAAAAGAAAGGAAAAAGAAAGGAAAAAGAAAGAAAAATAGGGGGGAAAAGAAGGAAAAAGAAAAAGGAGAAAAACAAGAAGAAAGGAAAAAAGAAGTGCGGGAAAAAGAAGAAAACAAAAGCAGAAAGAATAAAGAAAGGAAAAAGAAAAAAGGAAAAAAAAGGGAAAAGAGGAAAAAAGAAAAATGGGAAAAAGAAAAGACAAAAAAGAAAAAAAAGAAATGAAAAATAAAGGGGAAAAAGAAAAAAAAGAAAATTAAGGAAAAAAAAAGGGAAAAGAAAGGAATAAAGAAACAAAGTAAAAAAGAAGAAAGAAAAAAGAAAGGAGAAAGAAAAAAGGATAAAAGGTAAAAAGAAAAAAGGGTAAAAAAAAAGAAAAAGAGAAAAAGAAATAAGAAAAGAAGAAATGAGAAATTGAAGAGAAAAAAATGAAAAAAAAAAATGAAAAAAGCGAAAAAAAAAAAGGGACAAGAAAAAATAGGGGAAAAGAAAAAAGGAAAAAACAAAAGGAAAAAAAGAAAGAAAGAAAAAGGGTGGAAAAGGGGAAAAAAGTGGAAAATCAAGTAAAGTAAAAAGTAAAGTCGTCGGGGCGACCTAAAGTCGGTATCAGCCACCCGGCGAGGGAGTCTATCCCCTTTTCAATAGTGCTAGACCAAGGAGATTATTTTTAACATCTGAGGTGGAGCGCCACACCTACCATCAGCTCCTTACTTTACCGCACAGATCGCTGTGCTACTCATACGCTGAGTTGGCAAGGGCTGGTATCGAACTAGGAACCTTGTGGTTTATGAAAAGAAAGAGAAACAAAGAAAAGAAAGGAAGAAAAGAAAAAAGAAAAGAAAAAAAAACTAAAAAGGGAGAAAGAAAAAAATAAGCGGAAAAATGTGAAAAAGAAAGTAAAAAAACAAGGGAAGAAAAAAGAACGAGAGAAAAAGGAAGAAAAAGAAGAAATAAACATCTTTTAATTCATATGTGGCCCTCATGACACACATGTGTAATCCATGCGTCCTCATGACATACATATGTAATCCATGCAACCCTCATGACATTCAAGGTGTGTGACAATTTCACTTTTACATCTATTGATAATGGAGATTCGATCTCTACTTGTCTGTAACCGAAACTACATCACTACTTACGTTACATTACCCAAAATCCCGAAAAAGTCTGTTATCAACGCATTTGTCTATCACCACTTCTTTTGAGTTACGAAGTTAAGAAGGCTAGCTCAGTGAGTGAGTCTTTCCTCTTGCCGTCTCCTGGTATCAACCAACACATGGCTATAATTGAAAGTGACAGTGACACTTGTACGTTTTATTATTTGAACTCAGTCAATAATAGTCTTTTTTCCTTTCTTTTTAGATATGTATTCATTGTTTTTTAGTTGATAATAAAGAAATTAATGATAACAATCACCACTTTGTTCTGTTAATGTAGAAGAATTTAAAGACTTAGTTTTCATGTGTGGCCCTCATGACACACATATGTAATCCATGCGGTCCTCATGACATACATATGTAATCCATGCAACCCTCATGACATACAAAGTGTGTCAAAAAAGTATCGAGATTTTTTGTACTTTTTGACACACCCTGTACTCTGAAAGACAAGAACGTTCCATTCATTCATTTTTTTAGAATAGAAAGTGTAAAAAAAAACAAAAAAATACCAAGTTTAAAGCTGTATTTACCAAGATAGAAATGAAGAATTTTTTTTTTCAGAATACAAGGTATGTCAAAAAGATAAAAAAATCTCGATATTTTTTGACACACCTTGTATTTATGTAATCCATGAGGCCCTCATGACATACACATATGTAATCCATGCGGCCCTAGGTGTCTTTTCATGCTTTCAATCAACACATATCTATACTTGAAAGTGACAGTGACACTTGTACGTTTTATTATTTGAACTCAGTCAGTAATAGTCTTTTTTCCTTTCTTTTTAGATATCTGTTCATTGGTTTTAGTTGATAATAAAGAAATTAATGATAGCAATCACCACTTTGTTCCGTTAATGTAGAAGAAGGATTTAAAGACTTAGTTTTCATGTGTGGCCCTCATGACACACATATGTAATCCATGCGACCCTCATGACATACATATGTAATTCATACAGCCCTAGGGTCAAACTCAGTTTGACATGCCTGATTTACGAGATAAGCTTGCCAAGCACAACTTAACGTCAAGACAGATAATCTGTTTTGCTTATCAATGGATGGTTACGAATCTTTGATAATTTGGGAAGAGAGACACGAGGTGAGA
>CM042165.1:72208008-72215508 GCA_023376005.1 Doryteuthis pealeii
GAGCGAGAAGACGGGAGGGAGAGAGAGAGGAGGGGCAAGACACACACAGAATCCAGTCGAGAGAGAAGGGAAAGAGAGAGACACAACACAGTGTTGTGTGTGTGAGAGAGAGAGAGAGAGAGAGAGAGAGAGAGAAGAGGAGAGGAGAGAGAGAAGAGAGAGAGAGACGAGAGAGGAGAGAGAGAGAGAGAGAGACAATAGCCGAGAGACA
Source organism: Doryteuthis pealeii (assembly GCA_023376005.1). NCBI lineage: Eukaryota > Metazoa > Mollusca > Cephalopoda > Myopsida > Loliginidae > Doryteuthis > Doryteuthis pealeii. Next base: position 72,208,220 of record CM042165.1, read on the forward strand.
CAAAAGACGAGAGAAGAGAGTTACGTTTACAAGGAAAGAGGAGAAACAGAGAGAGGAGAGAGAGAGAGAGAGAGAGAAGAGAGAGAGAGAGAGAGAGAGAGAGAGAGAGAAGAGAAGGGGGACAGAGGTCAGATTGACAGAGGTTGAAAAATCAAATGAATGTTTTCGATTTTTCATCGCCCTTCACTGCTGCTAAAAATTTATGTGTTTCTCTACACGAGACGAGTAAATTATTTCAGGGGAACCAAATTCAAGTGTCACCGACAACTGCAACGTTTCAGAACAAACGAGTCGACAAAGACATGTGGCTTCAAACAGCCTAACCCACTCGCTTATTTGCGCGCGCTTTTTTGATTGGATTCTACAGCAAAGAAAAAAGGGCGGGTGGCTGTTTTGCCTTAACTGGTGAAATGCGATACAATACTGGCCACCTCGCTTCTGGTTTTTAGACTAGTTACGTTTAAAAAGGTATTCCCAAATAGTTATTTACTAAGCTTAGCTTGGATGCGGATCATGGACAGAAGTATGGGGCACCCAGTGAGAATCGAACTCACTATGGTTTGTGAATCTAGATTGCAGGAAAAATGCGATACAATCCACTCCCTGGACACCTCTCTTCTTGTTTTTAGCCTAGTTACGTTTAAAAAGGCATTTCCAAATAGTTATTTACAAAACTTAGCTTAGATGCTGCACATGGACAGAAGTATGGGGCACCCAGTGAGAATCGAACTCACTAACAATGGTTTGTGAATCTAGATCGCTGGAGAAATGCGATACAATCCACTCCCTGGCCACCTCTCTTCTTGTTTTTAGCCTAGTTACGTTTAAAAAGGGTATTCCCAAATAGTTATTTACTAAGCTTAGCTTAGATGCTGAACATGGCCAGAAGTAGGAGGCACCCAGTGAGAATCGAACTCACTAACAATGGTTTGTGAATCTAGATTGCAGGAGAAATGCGATACAATCCACTCCATAGACACCTCTTTTCTTGTTTTTTGCCTAGTTACGTTTAAAAAAGGTATTCCCAAATAGTTATTTAAACTATGGTTTTTGAATCTAAATTGCTCATCATTACACCGTGTGAGGTGCCCAAGGTATTCCAAAATAATTGGCAGAACTGAAAGTACTTGGTAAAAATACTTTTAATTCTATTTCTATTCAAATGTTAATTTAATGTTAATAAACTTCATTACCACTTGAACCCCAACAAAACCCGCCTCAATATACCCCCAAACTATCTATATATCAATACTCTTGTTCCTTAATCTTCCGGTCGCTATCATTTTGCAGCACCCTCTGGTTAAAAATAAAAACGCCCGAATCGGCCAAGATTATCTTCTTATCTGCCGAATTCTTATTTCTTGTCGTCATCTTGGCTAAATAATGGACCGTTCCGTTTTTATTATAAAGAAAGAAAGGTAAGAAAAATGACATGCTACACAGAAAAAGTATAAGAAAGAAAGAGAGTAGGGGAAAAATATAGAGAGGTAGTGAACGCGCGGAAGCAATGACGCTAATCTGTTTAAATCGAACATATTGAAAAAAAAAAAAAGAAAAAAAGAAAAAAAAAGGAGTGAAAGTTAAATAAAGATTAGTATACATTTTACATATTGTAGTAAATGCAATAGCTCTTTAGTAAACATTTCATGTTTGTAATTGTTGGAATATTTTTGGTATATAAGGTGTGCTGTAATCCACCACTTAAACTTACAGACTTGGCGTGGTGACGTAGATTGAACCCCAGCCAATCAAAAGCCCGAATACGTGGTTAGTTAACTATTTAATCGCTGATATTAACATCCGTTCATTTACACCTTATTCGACATTGACGAACGGACCTGCAAACGACGGACTTTGCTGAACGCACGGATTTTTACCCAATACTAAGGAATAACCAAAGGATCATACCCAACACTAAGGGACACCAAGGAACAACCAAAAGATCATACCAACACTAAGGGACATCAAGAAACAACCAAAGGATCATACCCAACACTAAGGGACATCAAGAAACAACCAAAGGATCATACCCAACACTAAGGGACATCAAGAAACAACCAAAGGATCATACCCAACACTAAGGACATCAAGAAACAACCAAAGGATCATACCAACACTAAGGGACATCAAGAAACAACCAAAGGATCATACCCAACACTAAGGGACATCAGAAACAACAAAGGATATACCCAACACTAAGGGACATCAAGAAACAAAAAGGATCATACCCAACACTAAGGACATCAAGAAACAATCAAAGATCATACTCAATACTAAGGAATACCAAGGAGCAACTAAAGGTTTCTTCACTAAGGATCGCGCTCGGCTTAACACAAGGGATCTCCGCTGAAGAGTGCTCTTGCTTGAATCCTAAGGATGGCTACAACAATCCTAAATTGGACGGTGCTGGTTACATTTCACATAGCGCCGATAGTATTGGAACAAGTATGCATCCAACTATTCTCCCTCCAGCTATGGGTAAATAGTAGGGTATACTGACCTCTTTAACCTTGGTAGGACAACCAGTCTAGGAGAAAGGAAAACTGGATTCAAACCTGTTAGATTGTATCAAATCCTGCAGCAGGGTGAGGATAAACACTCACACACACGTATATATATATATATATATATATATATATATACCAACCCCTCCGCATGAGTAGGATGTAACACAAGGTTAATTTCTTAAGCGAAGTTTACCAGGGTTGAATTCAGAGTTGTCCCTCTCCTAGACTGATTACCTAACCAAGGTTAAAGAGCCCAGTCTGCCCTACTATTTACCCATAACCGGAGGGAGAGTAGTTTGATACATACCTTTCCCAAGGGCATTAGCACGATTGAAATGCATACAGCCTCGACTGGGATTTGAACTCTGGTCGACTAGTCCATTTCCTACGACTCTAACCATTACATCACGCTCCTCCAACCTATAATACAATATAACACTTGTACCCGGCCATTGATTAGCGGAATGAGGGTTCCTTTCGAAGTTCCGTGAAGGCTCTCGATTACGACATGAAGTCTTCCCGAGTTCCAAGTGAAGGTTCCCGAGTACCAGAAGTTTCCTAAGTCCGACAAGAAATACCTGAAGAAGGTCGGAAGGCACATCGGCCGTAACGTTGTGTAGATAACAATAAAGATGAGGGCAATAATACAAATAATACAAATTATCAAGCCTCATCTAAAAAATTCTGAGAAATAATACGATTAATTTCTATGTAATTATTTTACTCCTAAAAATGTTAGTATTATTTGGATTGTTCGGACTATTGTCCTCATCATCATTGTTATCTGTACACCATTTCGACCGATGCGCCCTCCGGCCTTCTTCAGGTATTTCTTGTCGGACTCGGGAACTTCCTCGAACTCGGGAACCTTCTTGTCGTAATCGGGAGCCATCACGGAACTTTGAAGCTAACCCTTTATTCAGTCCACGGGGGTATCCGGTTCTCATTCCGCTAACCATAGCTAGGGTACAGGTATTAAGCTGTGTTAATTATTATTCTATGTTACTGCGGCCCCTGACCAGGATTGAACCTGCAGTCTAGAGATAACTGTCACTTAGAACTGTCTTAACCTAACTCCTTTATCCACTAGGCTATGTGTCCAAATAATACTAATTATTAAGCCTCATCTAAAAAAATTCGAGAAATACCCTAAAACATCTTTAGAAATTAGATTATTTTCTAGAATTATTCCTTACTTTTAGGATTGAATTATGTTTGAAAAAAATTGCGTTTCAATTGGTTCTAATTAGTCGTAATTTGCAATTAAGTCAAAAACTGACCAATCTATGACTTTACTTTTTGCCTATCACTTTCCCCCTCTATGTATCTCTTGATTAATTCCTCGTTATAAATGTTGGTTTCTCTGTGAGTGTAGAGAGAGAGAGAGAGAGAGAGAGAGAGAGAGAGAGAGAGAGAGAGAGAGAGAGAGAGAGAGACGAGAATTTGAAATATATTTCTATGTTAAATTTCACAAGCAGCAACTCGTAGCTTAAATTAGGTCAAACATTCCCTTTCCTAGAAAACTTACAAAATGATTAGCCCACAAAAAATGTCTCTCCAACACTTTAATCTTTTTTGTTTTATACTTCTATATCTTCCTTTTTTCACTCGTGCAGATTCTTCACTATATTTTCCTTTCCCTAAATCTTTACTTTGCTTAAAAATTGACCTTGTGCTCCATCCTGTCTGCGGCGGAGGGGTTGGGTAAATACATACTTCAGTTTTTTAATTACCAAAGGAAATCGACGAAGCGTAAGTTTTATAAATTGTTCTAGAACGCAAAATATAATTACGTTGGGAATTCGGATGAACCTGAGATGTCGTAAAAGAGATTCCTTAAAGTCAAAACGTTGAAGTAGTTCTTGGATCAATAACCGAAGAAAAAAAATCGGATGCTAACGTTGAGCCTGTTCAATACTTAATTGGGTGACAACTTAAGCAACAGCAGGTACTGTAAGCAACCCAAGTCCTTTAGCAAAATGTCTTGATTTGGCATTAAATAACCTGAAAGGGTTTATATGCCATAAAAACAAAACAAACAACTAAAGATGTATAGCAATAAGCCGATTCAATACTTAATTGGGTGACCACTTAAGCAACAACAGGTACTGTAAGCAACCCGAGTCCTTTGTTTATCAAAATGACCAGATTCAGCATTAAATGACTTTAAACTGCATTTAATGGTGAAGTTCCAATTCTGGAGCTCTGGGGAGTGTGGAGTACCCTTTCATCACCATTACTTCCTGGTCTACTCTGACCCGGAGTGGTAGTACCTGTAAGGTTAACATCTATGGGGTAAATAGAAGAATGAGTGAAAACTATGTGTTTAAAAAATTACAATCAGAACGAATCTACTATAGATCACCTGACATAGAATTGTACCATTTTGTTAGTTATCTACTCACAGATACCAATCATACTTGCCTGATATACGAGCTTTGTTTAGAAGAATTCTCGCACTGTACATTGAGGTAGGTCGATTTTGGAACTGTAATATCGCCCATGTGGCGAAAGTTGCAAATTAACATAAACAATTACTACACAAAATATTTTTCTTCAAAACTTTGCATTCGTTTGAGGAAAAAGATTCCAATCTTTTAAAATGTTATCACTGTTACAGCTTAATTTTTAGGTAAAAAGCAGCGTACCGGAAGTGTCTTTGGTGATGGTGCTATATTTTCAATTTGAATTCTAGTTATATTCGTTTCATTTAAAATAATATTTTTTCTTTTTTTAGATATTAGAATTGCTAAATTTTCTAACAAATTCCCAAGCTAAATATTGCGAAACATTTCTATGCATTTAAGCAAATAATCTTTGATGCTATTTCCTCAAATAATGGTGCAAGTAAGAGATTTAATTTTTGGTACCAATATTTATTATACCAACACAAATTCTGTTTGAGATAATTTAATATAAAAAAATAATTAACCTGTCCTACTCTACATCTATAATGCATACATTCTATATGTACAGAGCGAGAATTCTCACAAGCTGTAGCCGTGTCAGTTCTACTGTATAGCTTCATCACTTTGACTATAACGGAACTCTAGGATAAAAAGATAGATGGGAAGCGTACAAGAATGCTGCGTGCTGTCTTAAACAAATCCTGAAAGTCACGGTCATTAATATGTGTGCACCTTTACTGCTATTATAGAGGGAAATAGAATCAGTGAGCCGAGTTCAAATCCTGGACGAGGGTGCTAGCGTTTCCCTTTATGCTTATATTTCAGCACGCTCCTCCACTCATACAACTCTATATAAGATCTTTTTAGGAAGCGCGTGGTGTAATGGTTAAAGGCATGGGAAATGGACTCGTCGCCCCGAGTTCAAATCCTGAACATGGTAATTGCATTTCACTTAGCGCTAATAACCTTGGGAAAGGTATGCATTCTACTCTCCCACCAGCTATGGGTAATAGTAGGGTAGATTCGGCTCTTTAACCTTGGTTAGGCAACCAGTCTAGGAGAAGGAAAACTCTGAATTGAAACCTGTTGAACTCCGCTTAAGAAATTGACCTTGTGTCGCATCCTGCTCGTTGGTAAATAGATATATCAGATCTTTTTGAGTTCAGTTAGACTAGTGGATGGTCATTCTTTCATATTCTTGATATTTGTTTTTGTTTTTCTTTACTCTGCACCATGATAACTTGAGCTTCTTGTTCATAATACTAAAAAACAAAAAACAACCTTTTTGCTCATAATACTAAAAACAAAAAAAACCTTTTGCTCATAATACTAAAAAACAAAAAACAACCTTTTTGCTCATAATACTAAAAAACAAAAACAACCTTTTTGCTCATAATACTAAAAACAAAAAACAAACCTTTTTGCTCATAATACTAAAACAAAAACAAACCTTCTTGCTCATAATACAAAAAACAACCTTTTGCTCATAATACTAAAAAACAAAAAACAAACCTTTTTGCTCATAATACTAAAAAACAAAAAACAAACCTTTTTTGCTCATAATACTAAAACAAAACAAACCTTTTTGCTCATAATACTAAAAAACAAAAAACTTTTTGCTCATAATACTAAAAAACAAAAAACAAACCTTCTTGCTCATAATACTAAAAAACAAAAAAACAAACAAAAAAAAATGCAAAAGGATTCCGGAATTTCAACAAAGACTTTAGGAACTTTAGTTTCTCTTAAACTTAATCAATAGGCATAAATTGTCCATAGAAAAACCTAAGGATTTTGTTGCTTCTTTTATTTAACAACTAGCAGCGGCTACCCGGCGTCGCCAGCGTAGAGGGGGATTTTTGAAAGTTAGTCCCGCAGATCCATTATTACTGAATCGTGAGTTGAATCCTCGTTGGATGCCCCATTTAAATCCCTATGTAAAAAAAAAGACCTTGCATTGATCCAGCTACTTTGAAAAGAAATATTAATGTCTACTATCTAAAATATTAAATGAAAAAAAAAACCCATGCTGTTATCATTTAAATTTTAGTTTTTAATTATCTTCACGAGTATAAATAAAATCTAAATTCTCTATTATTTTTGCTCAAAAACCAAGCCCCGGTGATATTTAATGTGTATATATATTTACTTTGTCGTTAATTGTTTTATTTTTCGAAGTTTCCTCTGGACATACATATACACACAACTGCACTTTATATGTATAGAAGATTGTTTTTATATGTGAACACACACACACGACATTACAGCTGACATCACAATAAATTAAACTCCATAAATACCATAGGAGTTTATCTGACTTGTTTTATGATTATCAGAGTACTTTACTAACTCTATTTTGATGCGTAACTATCAA
>CM042165.1:72218008-72255508 GCA_023376005.1 Doryteuthis pealeii
ATATATGTGTGTGTGTGTATATATTTATATATATATATATTCATTCAAAATAAAATTTCACTCTGATGAAGGTCAAATCTTCTCTCTGTGCGGAATATTTTCATACAGATGAACTGACCGAAACACATGTGTAAGTGATATTGATTAAATTCATCTTTTATTATCCATTCTGTTCTTTCTTTTTTCTTTATTCATTCTTTCTCATATTGTCGGATTCATTTCCATTTTTACACACACACACACACACACACACACACACACACACACACACACACACATATACATATATATTATATATAATATATACACCTACACACATTTATGTATATTATATTGATAATATCGGTGCATATATACATATGAACATACGCATATATACATATATGTATATATAAATGTATACATGTATATATACACGCACATGCATATATAAACACACATATATTTACATACACGCATATATACATATATAGACACACGTACATATACTTATACATACACAGACGCATATATACACATACTTATACACATACATACGTACATATATATATATATATATTATATATATATATATTTGTATATATGCACATAGATTTATATATACACACTCATATATATGCATATACATATATATGCATATATATTTATATACACTATGGGTTTGTCAACATTACTAATTCTTGAAACTTGCTTTTGTAGCTGGAATACATCTTGAACATTTTTTATATTTTCATACACTTTTACTTCAAACTCTTGAGTTTTTCTAATAATAAAAGGGCTTCTAATTTTAAAAAAAAATTATTTTATTTTTACACAAAATACGCATTTTCAAATTTTTTTAGAATTCCGGCCCTGAACGAGAGCGTTTGTTTGTACCTCGTGATTAATGGTTTATTTATTCCGTCTTTCCTCATAAATATAGTTGCTTTGAAAAAGACCGCTTTATTAAATGGTCGAAACAGATCTGTCAGAAAACTAATAACATCTTGTTTTTTCTAAAAACTTTCTATACATACTGTCGGATTCACTTCCATTTTACTTTCATATATATATATATATATATATATATATATATATATATATATATAACTGTGCATACACACACACACGCACATATATATATATATATGTATATGTATTTATTCTAATTGTAGATAAACTTAGAAACTTAAATTGCAGTCTGGTATATACCGACATACTTAGCCCTTACGTCATTATCTTCTTGCGAATATTTAACAAAAAAACTTATTTGGGACGGAATGAATACAATCTCAATTTAGAAAATTTTCTTTTAAAAAAAATTGACGATAATGGCTCGAAAATGGTTGAAGACATGAACGAAGAAAACTCTATTCTACATCTAATTTCAACGTCTTTAGCTGAAACTAATCCCGGAACAAATATCAGACACTTGAAATTATTCGAAATCAATTGTGACAGTTTAAATTCGTCGCACTTCTTGTACACGACCGTCGCGAATGTAGTGTAATCTTCACTATCCTTTCTAGTTAAATTCATACACTCCCATCTCTGATGAAAGAGTGAAGTTTGGTTTGTTTTACGGCATATCAACCTCAGTGGGTCATTTAATGCCGATAAAGTTTTGAAATAAATTAATTCTTAATGGACAATACAGTTTTTTTATAAACACATTTTTTCTATATAACCCTTAGATGGGACCCTAACAGGTACTACCACTACGGGTCAGAGTGAACCAGGGAGCAATGGTGATGAAGGGGTGCTTCACATTCCCCAAACCTCCAAAACTGTAACCTCACCATCAGATAGAGTTTAAAGTAATTCCCAGGACATGTAGACCCTCAGCCACCGCCTTCTAGCACCCATACGATAAAAAGGGTTGGGACTGGTGTAGGTAATGATAAAGGTGAGGACAATAGTCCGAATAATCCAAATGATGCAAATCATCAAGCCTCATTTCTAAAATTTTAAGAATTAGTGTAGGTAACAATAAAGATGAGAACAATAGTCCGAATGATCCAAATAATACAAATCAAACCGCGTCTCAAAAATTCAGAGAAATAGTGTAGGTAACAATGAAGATGAGGACAATAGTCCGAATGATCCAAATAATACAAATCAAACCGCGCCTCAAAAATTCAGAGGAATAGTGTAGGTAACAATAAAGATGAGGATAATAGTCCGAATGATCCAAATAATACAAAGCAAGCCGCATCTAAAAAAATTCAGAGAAATAGTGTAGATAACAATAAAGATGAGGACAACAGTCCGAAAAATTCAAATAATCCAAATTATCAAGCCTCATCTAAAAGAAATCAGAGAAATAGTGTAGGTAACAAAAAAGTTGAGGACAATAGTCCAAATGATCCAAATAATACAAATCATCAGGCTTCGTTTCAAAAACTCAAAGACATTGTGTAGGTAACAATAAAGATGAGGACAATAGTCCGAATGATCCAAATAATACAAATTATCAAACCTCATCTAAAAAAATTCAGAGATATGTTTAGGGGATGGGTAGGATAAAACAGCACTCAGCCCGAAATATCGGACTGATGGGTTAAATTAAATCCTTTGTGCTCGACGTATCCTAACTGGAGAATGACATTAACTGATGCGTCAGGATATTCGTGAATCCCCGGTGGAGGCTGGGAGAGGGGAGAGGGGAGCGAGAGAACGAAAAAATTTTATGACTCATAATCCCATCAAGAATTTAACTTCCTAATGTTGTGGTGCGCCAAGCCTCTACCGCACGAAACGACGGTCCGTATCTCAATTTTTTTTTCTTAATCAGCATTTTAAAAGACACCCCACCCACAAACATCGGACATACCTCATCATGGTGTAATGGCTAGAGAGATAGTCTGTTAGATCATTAGATCAATACTGGGTACCGAGTTCGATCCTCGCTACGTGCTCCATACACATTATCTTGTATCTAATTTTTGTAACGTTGATTTTTCTTTCTGGTAACTGAAAATCTCAAATGTTGTAATATGTTATTTAACCACTTTACTTGTTAGATAACATCCTTTGTTAGATAACATTCTATAGGCAATTTAAAATACATAAAATATATATATCTATTAATAAGAGATTCGGTCTCTATTTGTCTGTAACCAAAACTACGTCACTGCTTACGTCACAGTCATTTCAGGAATTAGGTAAGTTTAACAATGAGCATTTAATTTATAGCCAGTATCATTACTACATAAAAAATATTAAAATTCTATGAAAAATCAATTAATTGTAAAATTTTCACGAAAATTCCTTAAGATTTTTTTTTTGCATCCAGTCCAATTAAATTTTTTTTAATAGATCTAACGGACCCATATATGGGACCTTAAATAGGTATAACCACTCCCGGTCAGAGTGGATTTGGGATTAATTGGCAATGAAGATATCTCCAGAAGTGGAACCTTATCGTCGGATACAGTTTAGTGTTATACCAGGGACATCCCCTTATTTGTTTGGGTGGGTACGAATTTCTTACCCCTCTGTAAGGGGTACAGACAGAGTACTCTAAAGCCACGCTTATAAGGCAGGCGTGGTCTAATGGTTAGAGTCGTGGGAAATGGACACGTCGACCCGACTTCCATTCCTGGACGAAGCTGTTGGCTTTTCACATGGCGCTAATACCCTTAGGAAAGGTATGAATCCAATTCTCCCTCCAGTTATGGGTAAATAGCAGGGAAAACTGGGCTCTTTAACCATGGCTAGGAAACTAGTCTAGGAGAAGGAAAACTCTGAATTCAAACCTGTTAAACTCCGCTTAAAAAATTGACCTAGTGTCGTGCGGAGGGGTGGTAAATATATATAAGGTAGTCAGTGGTTATATTTCCAAGGGTTAAAACAGGTTCTTATTGCCCGATTTTTATTGTTGTTTTTATTTATTATTTTAGGTGTGAAGAGGTGCAGGAATATGGAAGACCTAGTCGCAATAATTAATTTCTAGGGTATCAGCCAGAAGGAGTGACGTCTATTTAAACTAGAAGCGTTCTGGGTGAACACTTTAAAAGATAGAAATAAAAAATAAAATAACGAACGTGACTGTTTCTCACTCCCTGGGCCAACCCGCTTCCATGATGGGTTTAATGAGCACATCATGTATTTAATTTAGGAGAGGCCCGAACCTGGTAGTCGTTAAAACCGCCGATGTTAGGAGGATTTCCTCTTAGAAAATACAGGGCGTCTCATAAAGGTTGGTTGGTTGGTTGGATTTTTTCGGCATGTCAAATCTTGTTGGGTTCATAAAATCGTGTTTAATAAATCGGAGCCTAATAAATAATTACTTGGTGTTTTTAATCTCTAATATTATTGTTGTATTCTCCAATGTTTTAAAATCAATCCTATGAATGATTTTATATAGAAAGCAATTAAAATATTATTAAAATAAGTGTAATCCTTATATATGTATTTTTATTTAATTTCGTTAGTCTTTCTAATTTAATATATTTCATTACATTAAAATCTAAATACTTATGCCCAGAGGGCGCATATTCTGTTTTTTCACACGGGCAGGATGTGACACAAAATCAATTTCTAAGCGAAGTTTAACAGGTTTAAATTCAGAGTTATTCTTCTCCCAGACTGGTTACCTAGCCAAGGTTAAAGAGCCCAGCCTGCCTACTATTTACCTATAGCTGGTAGGAGAGTATGTGGATGCAAACAGCCTCGTCGAGTATTTGAACTCGGGTCTACAAACCTATTTCCTACGACTTTATTCATTACACCACGCGCTTATATATATATTGTTGTAAGGCGCTTAGCGAAATAATAGGATGGGTAGTCCAGGTGACTTTAACCACGAGAAGTGATCACTTCCGGCTTTTATTTGCAACTCCTCAAGATGGCTGAAACAGTACTTCCGTTTCATAACAAACACAATGGTAGAAACGGTGCTTCCGTTTCTTAGTATACCACAATATATATATATATATATATATATATATATATATATATATATATATATATATATTTGGCGTTGGTTTTGGAGACTCTAAACCAACCTCCTAAACAAATATACTCACATTGCCTCCAGCAAATTATAAAAACTACCTCTCATATGTATCTATATAAGGGTAGGTTGAAAATCGACCTCCCCTAATGTATATATATGAGAGAGCTTTCATTCTTTGAATACTAATTTGGTGAAGACATGCTGCATAATGTAAAGATATCGGATGTTAGGATTTTTGTGGCCATTTTAGGCTTCAAGTGAGAGCACTTTACAGTGGAGATCCCTTGTGTTAAGTAGAGGCTGATCCTTTGTAAAGAAAACTGGTTGTTCCTCGGTGTCCCTTAGTGGTGGGTATAATTCTTTGGTTGTTCCTTGGTGTCCCTTAGTGGTGCAGGTCTGTTCGTCAATGTCGAATAGGTGCAAACGAAAGGCTTTAAATATCGGCAATTAAATAGTTAACCAACCACGTATTTAAGCTGTTGATTGGCTGACTTTAGTACACGCGCCCACGCCGAGTTTATAAGTTTAAGTGGTGAATTCCAGCACGCCGAATAACACCAAAATATGGGCACCTCGCGTGGTTTAATGGTTAACAAGCTATATTCGCTGACCATTGTTAGTGAGTTTGATTCTCATTGGGCGCTCCATACTTCTAGCCTTGTGACACATCTAAGCTAAGTTTAGTAAATAACTATAACACCAAAATATTCCAACAATCGGACAACATCGGTTGTTGTGGTTTTTGGAAGGTAATTATCGGAGAAGGTAACATTTTTGCTACATTTCAAAATTATTCAGGGTTATATGTTTTTCTTCACAAGTAATTTCTAAAAAAAATCAACAACAAAAAACAAAGAAGGGAAGTAATTGCAGTTTTAAAAGAAATAGTCACAGTCCAACGAGTTTAATTAAAAGCACACCATCAAATCACCGATTTCGAGTCAGTAATAGACACCTGAAAATCACACAGAAAATTATAGATATTTGAATTTTCATAAAACAAATATAAGATGGAATTGAAATAAAAAAAAAAAAGAAATGAAAAGAAAAGTTACATACCTGCTTAACCGGAAGTTGAAAGACAGCATATGAAATAAAAAGAAAAAAAAAGAACTGTTATTCAAGCTGAATAATAAAAAATCTTTCTGTTACATATTTATTTGCTAATAATATGGATGACGTATCAGCCGGTTTAGCTCAGTCGGTAGAGTGTTCGAAAAGGAACCTCAAGGTTCCAGGATCAATACCGTCCCTTGACAATTCCCTATTTGTCGAACACGCTCATCTCTGCTTACTTTTCGGTGATCTCCCACCAAGCATATATATCTTATTATAATGGAGATTGTGTGTTTTTCTGTCTGTAACCGAAACGATATTACCATACAAGTCACAATCCCCTTTGTTATTTACATCATATTCTCCATGATCTTATTTTTATTTAAACCTCAATTATTAATAAAATTGTTTTCATTACTTACACTGTTGACCATATCTACATACTAATAGCATGCAATTGTATTTATATATACAACAAAATAGCAGTTTACAGTATGAATGGAAAATTGATTTTAATAAATATATGCTTAGTATTATTGATTTCTAATTGTTTGGTTTTATCTTATTGAATATGAGCAAAAATCTCTTCAATAAATCTTAAAAGAAATCCCTTAACAAGAAGAAATAACTGTAATATTATTCTTTACTTCCTATTTTAACTAAACAGTAAAATTAGGATAATGTATCAATGAAAGACGGGAGTAACGGAAAATGATGGAAGAGTTAGTTTCAAAGTTGTTCTATTTTTCAATCATACCCCCTCTGTTCAAAATCTTTTTATCTACATTCTTATTCAGTTTCATTAGCCTTTCTAATTTAATGATATTTTATTATAAAACTTAACTAAAATACTTGCACCCGGGGGGTGCATATATTTGCTAGTATATATATATATATATATATATATATATAATATATATATATATATTAAAAAGAAAGGAAATGAATCCGACAGTATGAGTATGAAACAGATGGAATGAAACCACCACACAATGCTGTTAAAGAGAAAACAATTTATAACATAATCATAGCTGATATTGATCAATATTTCGATTTTACAAAAATCTTCTTCAGAGCCCGTTTACTCCGTGGTGTTTGATCGGAGATAAAAGTCAAAGGAATTCACACAGCATTGTGTGGTGTTTTCATTCCATCTTTTTCATACTCTATATATATATATATATATATATATATATATATATATATATATAAGGGTTTTGTAATTTGCTTGAATCGTTGTGTTCATATTGGTTTGCTGGTTGGTTTTGAAAGCTATCACAATGCAAGTGTAAAGAAAAAAGAAGGTATCTGTGGTGTTGTTTGTTAACCTGTGATTTATTCTTAATTCTTTATATTTCGGGATAAAAATCCCCTCTACAGAAGATCACTGGAACTGAAGTTGTTGCTAGTGGCTGTTCATTTGTTCTGTCTCATGTCTTCCAAATTCTGTGCGTGCGTGTGTGTGTGGGGTGCTTGTTTATGTGTGTGTTTGTATGTGTGTAATATATATATATATATATATATATATATATATATATATATATAGTTAAGAATTAATGCAAAAATGAACCAACGAATATAATAAAAAGGAATAGAATAATTGAAAAATATATTTCTCGGGGGAACCTCTCCCAAATGAAAATAATATTAATAATTTTTGAGGGAGATCATTAATGGAAAAAACCTTTTTCCCATTCTATGGGACTCTTTATCGAAGCATTGAATTAATTATCATATAAAATATTGGAGAGGATAAAATAATGTCTTACCTTTGTAAAGTTATATTGAAAAGTAATTCGATTTTTTTCTGTCTAATCTTGTCTATCCTATTTATTTATCAAACACACACACACACATATATATATATATATATATATATATATATATAGATAGATAGTTTAGTTAAATCGGTGGAGCGTCCGCCTAGGAATTACAAGATTCCGGGTTCGATACCGGCCCTCGCCAACTCAGCGTAGGAGTAGCTCAGGGATCTGAGTGGCAAAGTAAGGACCTGGTGGTTTGTATGGCGCTCCACCTCAGACACTAACATAATATCCTTGATTTAGCGCTAGTGAAATGGGGATAGACTCCCTCGCTGTTTGGCTGAATTCCGACTATAGGCCACTTTTACTGATAAGAACAAAAATCAATATACGGTATTATAATACTCGTGTTCCTCAAAAGAAGGGAGAAAGAGAGAGACAAAACAACGAAGCGATGAACACCTTCAGAGAGAGAGAGAGAGAGAGAGAGAGAGAGAGAGAGAGAGGGGGGAGAAGAGAGGAGAGAGAGGAGGGGGAGGGGAATAGGGAGGAGAGGGGAGAGGGGTAGAGGGGGCATATCAAGACAATCACTGACTACACAGTCACTAAAAAATAAACACAGATCGGAGCGGATAACAGATGGAGAACCGGGACCATATCTACTGATAAATAATGTCAAAACCAAACCAGTTTAAAAGCTTCTATATGTTAATACGCTTGTTCCTTAATCTTACGACCGTTATCATCTTGCAACTCCGTCTGCTTAAAAATTAGACCGTGAAAATCGTCCAATATCAAATGTAAAAACTGTAAATCCTGATTATCTGGTCTAGCTTATCCGCCGAATTCTTATTTCTATGAGTGTTGTCACCTCAGCTAAATAATGGACCATTCCATTTTTATTAGAAAGAAAGAAAGGGGAGAAAAAGGACATGCCACACAGAAAAATATAACAAGAAAAAAGAAAGAGAGTAGGGAAAAGATAGGGAAGGGTAAGAACGCGGAAGCGATAACGCACCTAATGAAAATATTAAAAGAAGGAAATAACGAAAAAAAAAAGAATGAAAGTGTTAAATCAAGAATATTATACTTTTTTTACATATTGAACTATCAGCAATAGCTCTTAAGTAAACATATCAAATGTTGTAATATTTAAATTATCATACTGTTGTACATCCACAGGTCCTGCTAATTAGATAATAATAATTGAAATAATAATTGAAATAATTGTGTATAAATTATTTGTATAAGTTAGAACTAATGCAGTTGTCTTGACGGTTTCAATTCCTCCTCTGATTTCCAGTTCATCCAATCTTTTTTCCAAGCTTTTTGGGACCGTTCCAAGTGCACCAACTACAATTGGTATCACTTTTACCCTCTTATTTCACAGCCTTTTCAATTCTCTGGCAAGGATTCTTCTTCTTCCTCTTCTTCTTCTTATTATTTTCACACCAGCGTCAACTGATGGTATTTCACTGAAGTCTGAGTGACAACAGGTCTGCTCAGGTCTCCAGGACTGAGTATTCTAGCCGCTTGCAGCAGTGTAGTTGTCTGGATGGTCTCAATTCTTACTCTGATTTCCAGTTCCTCCAGTCTTTTTCCAAGTATTTTGGGACTGTTCCAAGTGCACCAACTACAATTGGTATCACTTTCACCCTCATATTCCACAGCTTTTTCATTTCTCTGGTGAGGCCCATGTATTTGTCCATCTTTTCGTTTTCCTTCATCTTCACCCTGTGATCTGCTGAAACTACAAAATCCACCAGTTGAAAAGTTCTCCTTTTTCTTGTTAATCAATACTAGGTCTGCTCTCCTGGCCGGGATAAGGTGATCCGTCTTTATCTCGAAGTTCCAGAGAATTTTATGTTTCATTCTCAAGATTCTGGTTTATGTATATACCAGTTTATTGTATGGTTAAATTTTGTTGTTATTAAATAGGCTACTTGTAACCATATAATTGTTTGAAAAAAAAAAAAAAAGACTGACTTCAGCAGTAAATAAACCAGCAAGTGTTGGCAGTAAAACCAACCAGGCAGTTTAGGGGCACTGTTTTTTTTTAAACTAGGAAAAATATCTCTTGCATCAATCAATCAATCAATCATTGCTGTCCATCGTATCCGATGATGACACCACGCGAATCCTTTTCCTCCAATTTAATCGGTCTTTGGTTGCGTCTTGCCAAATACCTATCGGGATATTCAAGTTTTTCAGGTTTCTCTTGATGTTATCTTTGTATATAAGCTTTGGTCTACCGATTCCACGTGACCCCTCTCTCAGTTGAGAGTACAAAATCTTCTTTGGTAGTCTGTCATCCCCAACTCTGTTTAAGTGGCCAGCCCATATTTCGTGCATTCCAGTGAGCCCAGTTCTCTTCAGGATGGTCCTGTTTGAAACACCACTTGACATTTGATATACTGCCCAAGTGACGCATGTAATAGACATGCAGGCTATGGGCATCCGCTTTGTATATCGTCCAGGCTTCCACATCGTACAGGAGGGTTGAAAGAACTATGGCCCGGTATACTGCACATTTAGTTTTCAAGGAAATGTCTCTGTTGAACCAGCCGGCTAAATGCATAATGGAAAGGGATTTGTCTACATCAGTGGTTCTCAAACTTTATACAGTCTGGGCGCACTTACAGTACTACAGATACTTGATAGCACACTCTATACAAAATAGGACTAATACGTTAAGTTAACTGTTGAATATATAAAAAATAACACATTTAACAAAAGCAAACTTAACATACCTCTATGAAGTTTATTCATTCCTGTGTTAATGAGAAACTTGAGCCTGATGAGACCTTGCGATTTCTTCAATGTTTGGTCTTATGTTTGAGAGACAAACTCTCATTTCCTCATCAATGCATTGAAGAGTTCCTTTCTTTTTACACTTAATTGTTGCGAGGGTTGATTTGGTTTGGTTTGTTTTACGGCATATCAACCTCGGTGAGTCATTTAATGCCGATAAAGTTTTGAAATAAATCAATTCTTAATGGATAATACAATTTTTTTATAAATACATTTTTCTATTTAACCCATAGATGGGACCCTAACAGGTACTACCACTCCGGGTCAGAGTGAACCAGGGAGCAATGGTGATGAAGGGGTGCTCCACATTCCTCAAACTTCCAAAACTGGAACCTCACCCATCAGATAGAGTTTAACGTCATTCCCAGGACATGTAGACCCGCAGCCACCGCCTTCTAGCACCCATATGATAAAAAAGGGTTGGGGCTTGCCATAAGGGCAATAGGGTTGGGAAAATCATATAGGTGCTAGGGCTTGACGTGACCAGCCGATTGATTGCCCGTCTAGCCCAAGATTGCGAGGGTTGAAAATCCCAGTTCCCTTAAATATGAGGTGGAACTTAGTATAAATTTGCTTTTCATATCTGGATAGATTTTTTCAGGAATACTTCGGAGCGCACCTGAAAAGCTCTGGGGCGAACCAGTGCAACAGGGTGCACTGTTTGAGAACCACTGGTCTACATTGATATTCCTAACATATCTTAACTTATTCCCTCCCCCACCACGATGAGCAAAACTACCAACTTATTTCAATAGCGGGAATAGTTGAAGCAAAAATCATTGACTAACCCATTTCCAATTCTATTTCTGCCTATTTGAAAATGTCCATCCTTTAAAACAATGAGTGTGCCAAGACTTCATAGATCTGTCTACCATTTCAATTACTCACCATCTTTTTTCTGTCATACAAATCATAATGAAAGTAAACTACTGCTATTGTTGAGCGGATTTTTATATCTATTATTATACTAAAGCTGAGCAAATCAACCTTTGTCTCCTAAAGGCTTTTTTATTGTTTAGTTTAATGACACGAAAATTATACAAAATTATTCCTTACTTTTAGGATTGAGTTATGTTTGAAAAAAAAAAGGACCATATGACCTTGTTGATCTTGATTTACATGTTTTTTTTTTTTACACGTCAATATCCGGTTTTTTTTAAACAGACGATTTTTTAGATTTTTTAAGATTATAAAACTAACCCCTAACCATAACCATAACCCTAACCCCTAACAAATAACCGATATTGAAAGTTCCCGAGTTCGAAAAGAAGGTTCCCGAGTCCAAGAAGGTTCCGAGTCCGACAAGAAATACCTGAAGAAGGCCGGAGGGCATATCGGCCGAAACGTTGTACAAATAACAGTGAAGATATGGACAATAGTCCGAATAACGCAGATAATACTAATAAAAAGAAGAGTAACAAAATTAATAAAAATGTAAAAGAGTACAATTACAGGAAGATATTCGAGAAATTAGGATTAACCCCTTTACGAGAAAGAATTATGAGAAACGATCTAATTGAAACTTTTGAAAATAGTTAATGGAATTTCTAATCATATTAGACATTTTAAAAAAATTATTTCTCTTAAAATTGGAAATTTACTGTCAAAGCAGATTTTTAAAAAACTAAATCTATTAACCAATTGGATGTTTTGGAACAAATTGTCTAATCAGATCATAAACAGCAATAGAATATAAACAAAAAAAAAAAAATTGGGTAATTTATGAGGAAGTGCGTCCCGGTCTCCTGCCTCAGAAATTGCTACCCGGTGACTATCAAAATAACAACCCCAGCTATGTCGTCTCGGTGGTGTTACTTGAAAGAAAACAACCAACTTAGGGCGTTAAATGTATTTTAGAGGTGGGGGGGCTTCTCTTTTTTGTCGTAATTCTTATTTATTTATCGTCATTTGTTTAGAATTTTATTTATAGAAATTTGTCGTAATTCTTGTTTAGATATGAAGATGGATATCTATCTATCTATCTACCTCAATTTGTTCATTTTTTACTTTGTTTATATATATCTATCCACCCATCTCCATTTGTTCATATAAAAAAAGAGAAGCCCCACCCCCTCTAAAATACATGCGTGTCAAAAAGTACAAAAAATCTCGATACTTTTTTTTTTTTTACACACCTATGTATTAATATTATACATACAAGGTGTGTCAAAAAGTATCGAAATTTATTGTACTTTTTGATACACCTTGTATTCTGAACAAAATAACGTTCCATTCATTAATTTTTTTTCCAGAATACAAGGTGTGTCAAAATGTACCAAGTTTAAAGCTGTATTTACCAAGATAGAAATGAAGAATGAATGGAACGTTATTTTGTTCAGAATACAAGGTGTGTCAAAAAGTAAAAAAATCTCAATACTTTTTTGACACACCTTGTATGTATTAATATTAGAATAGATATCCTGTCGATATACCACAGTATGACAATTTAATTATTACAACGTTTGATATGTTTACTTAAGAGCTATTGAAATTGTTCAATATGTAAAACGTATAATAATCTTGATTTAACCCTCTCTCACTCTTTTTCTTTCTTTCCTTATTTTCATCTTTTCATTGTTTGATTGTTATCGCTTCCGAGCGCTCACCCGCTCTCTCTCTATCTTTTTTTAAAATTATTATATTTTTACAATATGTTGTACGATAATAACGTGCCTACAATCAAGTAACACGAGTATTAGAATATAGATAATAACCAACCGATTGATTGGACGAGGCCTCTCCGACCGGCCGTCTAGACCAAGTAAGAGCCGAAGCGGAGTGTTGCATGTCATAGTGCCACTTAGAACGCTGGTCACAGACGACTCAGCAACCAGAATCCTATCTTCAGGCATTACGGGTCACCCCTTAGGACCAAAAGGTGACACAATTGGTGTGGATATCTTGCCCCTTCTGCAGGTGTGCAGTCTGTGTATTCAACAGCCTCAGCCAACAAGGCGGGAAGTATGCGAGAATAAAGTGAGTAGATGATAATCTTATAATGGAGACTCGGTATCTATAAGGTCTGTAACCGAAACTGCGTACGTCACAATACCCCCAGCAATTGCGCGTTTGTTAATGAGTATTTAATATATAGTCAAAATCCTTAAAACAGAAGAAATCTTATTTATTAACAATGTCTCTGAAAATCTGAGTTGGATTTGCCTCAAAACAGCTCATGTTATTACGTTTAAAATCCTTCAATGTGTATTATATATCACTAAGAAATAAAGGTTTACGTAATATTTGGTGTGGTTAATTTGCATACGGGTTTTAACAAAACCGGGTTTAATAGATAATTACTTGGTGTTATTGATCATTAATATTATTGTTTTATTCTCAAAGGTATTAAAAGCAACCCTATGAATGTTTTTATATAGAAACCAATTCAAATATAATTTAAATGAGTGTAATCTTTTTTATATTCGTTCTTATTTAATTTCGTTAGGCTATATAATTTAATATATTTCCTTACATTAAAACTTAAATACTTACGCCCAGAGTGCGCAGATTCTTGCAAGTAATAATAATAAGTTTTCTGATCCAATGAGTAAAAATGAGTAAAAATTATATTTTGTAAAAAGAGACAAAATATGGACCTTGCTAGAGAGATGAAAAAACCAGTGAAACATGAAAGTGACGGTGTTGTTGGTTTGCTTGAAACAGTCTCAAAGGGATTAGAAAAGCTAGAATTCTGAGTAGAGTCCTGACGACTTCCAGTCACTCAGACTCCAGTAAGGTAACACCAGTTAAAACTGGTGCGAGAAACTTACAAGTATTGTATTAAAATTTAAATACATACGCTCGTATTATTGCTAGTATCTATAAAAAAGAAGCTCAAAAGAAGTTCAGCTTTTGTCTACGTATAATTGTTACACAATTATTAGATGCCTAATATTTATGGCAATAGTGTAGAAACATAATGGCGATTAGTGCAGCCCACGGCCTTGAAGGATGAGTGACAACGCTTGAACTCACTCTCACCTTGCCTTCCGGGGATAAATCGTGAGAACCGGAAGGCATAGAAGACCCTGTCCTCCGGTTTAAGGATACTAAGTAACTCAGGCAGTTAGCAGGTAGGAGCTCGAAGGTGTAAGTCGCATTTCTATGCGCATCCTGTCATCTGCGCAGATGTCGGGTTTGGGGATTTACAAATAAAGTAACATCAACCTAAATCGAAGTCTTGTGTTTATTACCTAAAAACTAACAATGACACAGGGCTTCTGATAAGGAGAAATCCCTAACAGAAACCAGACCCGAAGTCCAGACCTCAGAAGAGACCAGACGCAAGATGTTAGAAGATAGAACCAAAGCCGGCCAGAAGAGAAGACTAGAAGTAAGGGTATACAACATTATATCGATTTGGTACTGTGAAAACCTCAGTACATAACATAATTTAATATATTTCATTACATTAAAATTTAAATACAAACACTCGTAGGGTGTATATTATTGCTAGTATCTATAAAAAAAGAAGCTCAAAAGAAGTTCAGCTGTTGTCTACTGCAATGTTAAAGTGTTCTATGGGTCAGGAAATAGTTGGTCATTGTACTAAATCAATAACTGGAATAATAGTTTTTCCGGATGTAGACATGCCGACGGTTTGATGAAGAGATACAAAATTTGGTATGCATACTAATGGGACGCAGAGAGAACATCTTAACATGAAAAAAAAAATCATTTCTCTTCAAGACTCTTTTATCAAAAAATGGTGTGGGTCCAATGAACAATATCCAGCAGGAAGTCATGTTCCTATTATGTACGAGTGTTAGTAAAAAAGTAATGCCATTTCGTTTATGACAGGTATAATTACCAACGCAGGAACATGTATCATACATCAAAATGAAGCTGAACCTCTGTGGATCACATCCCTACTTATCCACATAGTCACCGTTTTTCTCAATAGCAATGTTTCACCTTCGAATGAGAATATATATCCCTGTCTCGTGAAATTCTGTTGACTGTTCTTTGAGCCACTTCTCTACAAATTTCACTTCCTCGTCACTGGGCATAATATTTGCCTCACTTCGGCCCAGAGAGAGAGAGAGAGAGAGAGGAGAGAGAGAGAGAGAGAGAGAGAGAGAGAGAGAGAGAGAGAGAGAGAGAGTTAAATTAAGATTATCATACCTTTTAGATATTGAACAAAAAGCAATAGCTCTTAAGTAAACCCATCAAACGTTGTTATAATTAAATTATCATACTGTTGTATATGCACGGGTCCTGCTAGTATAAATTGACTTTACTATTGTTTTTATCCATTTTGACTTGTTTACGTTATCAAATCTCAATATATTTTCTCGTTCAATTACAATTCGCGCCATACTCACGCCACACTTAACAACCATTTTGTTTTCTCTGGCTTTGTTTAGATTAGAAAATTACTACGCCAAGGAAATTGAGGTTGCCAGACTTATTTATACTTCTGTAATATCATAAATGTGCAAATGATTAAAGAAATTATTTCTAAGAAACTCTTTCTTTCCCATTCTAATTTTGTTACTCCAGAAAAAAAAAAACAAAACAATAAATAAATAAATAATAAGAAAATGATGAAGAAACACTTGGTTCTTTCTGTAAATATGAACCAGACAACATATCCACCATGAACGCTAGTCTCAGGAGAATCGTCGTAAAAATATGAATACACTGGTTTCAAAAGATATAACTAACAGAATATTAGGTTGGTTGCATTTACATTATTTAGACTGTTGTATTGTTATATACACGTTTTCGGTCGATGTGCCCTCCGGGAGTACATCGGTTGAAACGTTGTGTATATAAGCTGTAGCCGTCAGTGCTACTGTATGGCTGCACCATCTGGACATTAACGAAACGCTTTAAAAATGCTACACAAAGATGCTTAATGATCACGCAAATCATCCAAGTAAGATGAACCAGAGACGTTGGATACTGATGGCAAAGATGAACTTATAAGTGATGTTCTCGAGTGGACACCTACACATGGACACACTCACATACTCAAAATCCACTATATAACTTTCTGGTTAAATCGAACCTAACAGATCTAAATTCCACCATTGTATGTCACCCCGCCGATTGAAAAAACCCCCCCAAAAAACAAACCAAAAACAAGGGAATTAACCAAATTTAATTAAATTTTCAGTGTTAATATATTAATGAATAAAAGATATAATGCACCAGTTATTTTATCTAAAAACTTTTACATTTTTTCAGGTCAGTTAACTTTGAACCCTGTATCTTTGAGAATCTGTGTTACGCCTCAAATTGGTTCAGAGTTAACTGACCTGAAAAATGTAAAAAGTTTTAAAATAAAATGACTGGTGCATTATATGTTTTATTCATTGATATATCAACACTGAAAATTTCATTTTTCTTTTGGCGGGGTGACATACGATGGTGGAATTTAGGTCCGTTATATTCGATTTAACCCTCTTTTACCTTAGTAAGTACAGATTTAACCACAACTCATAATTCAGGAAAATGGGAAATATTCTTTTTGTCTTTTATAGACGGTTAAATCATTTGATTAATTGACTTTAATGGCTTGCCAACCAATTTGGGGTTATTTTATGCCTTGAAGTTAGGGAATCGCGTACATTTACATTTACTTTTTAGTGTAGTTCTTTTAAGAGATGTTTGCCCACAGGGAGACGATAATTCACCGTTAGTGATAAAGAATTGTTTTTGCTATCATTATAAGAAGCTTTGGCTCAAGTATGAATTATCAATTAAAGAATCATTTTAAATATTTTACACAAATTTTACAAAAAATTTATTTGTAAACTTTTTAGTTAACTTCTTGATACTGAAAAAAAGGCGAGAGTAAAAAATAATTTTTGAAATTGATTACAATTTTCGCCAATATTTTTTTCTATTTAAAATAATAATACAACTTTTTGCCATTTAAAGTAATAATTCAACGTTTTAATTAATTTCAAGTTTATTTTATTTGGTTTGGTTTGTTTTGTTTTACGGCATATCAACCTCAGTGGGTCATTTAATGCCGATAAAGTTTTGAAATAAATCAATTCGTAATGGATAATCCAATTTTTTTTTATAAATACATTTTTCTATTTAACCCATAGATGGGACCCTAACAGGTACTACCACTCCGGGTCAGAGTGGACCAGGGAGCAATGGTGATGAATGGGGTGCTCCACATTCCCCAAACCTCCAAAACTGGAACCTCACCATCAGATAGAGTTTAACGTCATTCCCAGGACATGTAGACCCGCAGCCACAGCCTTCTAGCACCCATATGATAAAAAGGGGTTGGGGCTTGCCATAAGGGAAGTTTATTTGAATCATCAATATTACAGTGTGGAGGATTCAAATATTGACCTATAAGGAACAGTTTTTATTTATTTTATTGATATCAATATTGAATATTCAAAAAAAGATAAATAAAAATAGGTTGTTCTTTATTCTATGTATTAACGATTTTGTGTATTTTGACGTAAGCAGCGACGAAGTTTCAGTTACAGAGACATAGACACCGAATCTCCATTACACATAGATATGACTTAAAATTAGTTATTGCAATGAGATTCGAGAGGACACCGTCGATTATTATAATGCGATTTTAAATGTGGTGAGTACTTTTCTTGATTTATTTTCTGTTGTTTCTTTTTATCAAAGCGTTTCCATTTGCGAATTCCTTTCTTTTCGCTAATAACGACCCTAAAGGAATGTATGGAAGACTAAATGGGTCACATTCACTTTCTGAGCTTTTAGCTATTTCATCCTTTCACGTACTCAGTCATTTTTGTTTTTATGAATGAATGAACCCGAGAATGAACATGCAAGTAAGAGACGGATCAGTGAGTTGTCTGAAGAATTTTCAGGCGTAACAAGTTGAATGATGCACTTCGCACGCAGAAATATGGCAATTTTACATTTTCAGATCCCTTACAACGTGAGACTTTAAAAAAGGGGCCGAGGGGGGGGGGGGGCAATTATTTAGGAAATCCAGTCCGATTTTTTTGTTGTTGAAGTGAGTGAGTCAGAATTTGAGTTACAGCTTGCTTGCTACTTTTTTATTGAAGTCAGTCTACTGTTGGTTTTAATAACAGCAGCTAAGTAGAACTCCAGCAGTATCCAAGACAGCTGGTATAAATAGGAATCAAGAATGATCCATTAATGAATCTGGGTGATTTGGGTCATTCCATTCCTTGAGTTCTGATTGGTTGCTTGACTGCTTGATTTGAATGACATTGTGTAGTCTTATATATACTTTGTCATTTTGCAGTGGACCTTGTAGCTTTCGGGTTTGTATTTCAGTTACAATCGTTTGCTGCCTTGTCTTCCCAGTTCGACGGTAATTGGAACTTTAATTATTCTTCACCTTTGTCTTCTAATTCGACGGTAATTGCGCTTCTACAGTTTTCAGATCCATTACAACGTGGGGACATTAAAAATGGGTGAGGGGTGAGGGGGCAAGGGGTATTTAGGCGATCCATTAAAAAGCTTAAATGGATAGCGATAAGCTATGATTTCAATGGATCAAAATGGATTCCTTCTAGGTCATTATGACACGACTGGCACTACCCTTGCACGGTAGGACACTAAGAAAAATGAAACGGGATAAAAACAAAAAATTATAAAAGACTGAACTTTAGTGTCATTGGGATTTTTCGGACTGATGTCCTCATCTTTTTTGCTATGTACACAACGTTTCATCCATCCAGCTATAGGTATATAGTAGGGAAGACTGCTCTTTTACTTTGATCAGGTAACAAGTCTAGGAGAAGGAAAACTCTGAATTCAAACCTGTTAAAATTCCCCTTAGAATTGACCTTGTGTCACATCCTACTCGTGCGGAAGGGTTGGAAAATATTATTATAACGGAAATTGTGTATCTGTCTGTCTGTAACGAAATTTTGTCATCCAACATCACAATTCCCTTAGATATTTAAGTTATATTCTCACTGGTTATTAATGAAATAATTAAATAATCATACTTTAATCTTAATTAGTATCTTATTTATTAACACTGTCTCTGTAATGGTCTAACTGAGATAAATTCGCTTAAAAACAGCCCATATTGTTAATGTATTTAAAAACTTGCGATGTGTGTTATATATCATTAAGAAATAAATGTTTACATAATATATATGTTGTGAATAATTTGCATTACGGTTTTAACAAAACCGTGTTTAATAAATAATTAGTTGGTGTTATTGATTTCTAATATTATTGTTTTATTCTCAAACTTATTAAAATCAATCCTAGGTATAATTTTATATTGAAATCAATTAGAATTAAGTAAAAATAAGTAATATTTCTTCTGTTCGTATTTAATTTCATTAGACTTTCTCATTCAATATAATATTTAATTACTAGCGGGACCTGTGGATATAGCACATTATTATACTCTAATTATTACAACATTTAATATTTTTTACTTAATAGCTGTTGTAAAATAGTTCAATATGTAAGAACTATAATTGATTTAACTCTCTCTCTCTCTCACTGTTTTATTTTTGTATTTCTTTCTTATCATCATCGATTGAAACAGATTAACGTTATGATTTTCGCGTTCCCACCCCTCTCTGTCTATCTTTATCTCCCCTCTTTCTCTCTCTATCTTTATCCTCTCTTTCTTTATTTTTTATTATATTTTTCTGTGTAGCATGTCCTTTCTTTCTTTATAATAAAAACGGAATAGTTCATTATTTAACCGAGGTGACAGCACTCCTAAGAAATAAGAATTCGCCGGATAAGCAACACAAGATAGTCAGTATTTATATTTTTGCATTTCCTCTTTGGCGATTTGGACGGTCTCAATTTTACCAAGAGGGTGTTAACGGTCGGAAGATTAAGGTACACCAGTATTAATACATTTGATTATATTAAAACTTAAATATTTGTGCCAGGGGGTGCATTTTAATCGGTAGAGCACTTTCCAAGGTTCCTGGTTCGATACCGACCCTCGCCAACTCAGCGTATGAGTATCACAGGGATCTGTGCGGTAAAGTGAGGAGCTGGTGGTAGGTTTCGCGCTCCATCTCAGACGCCAAAACTATCTCCTTGGTCTAGCGCTAGGGAAAAGAGGATAGACTCCATCGCTATCCGGCTGATACCGACCACCCCGTTGACTTTACTTTTTTTTATGTATAACATTCAGAGTGCCCTATCCATTTACAAAGCTTTGACACATGGTCAGAATTATGGGAAACCCGGTGAGAATCGAACTCACTAACAAATATTTGCTAGTTTTGGTGGATAACCATTATTCAAAACTAGGCACCAACAAAAGGTGACGAATTTATTGATCTTTTTCTAAAGCGTTACATGAAAGCTCCAATGCAAGTTGTGGGTGAGAAGAATGTATACCGCTGGGTCATTGTTTTAGTTTTGTCCCCCGGTATTTTAGTCGTAAATAATCTTTGCCACATGGATCGTCTATTTGTGTCGCCATAACGACCAACATATAAACAGTCGTGAACAATAGAGAGAATAAAATAGATTATTGAAGTTTTCAAAGTGTCGGTTCCTCTTACTCTGATATTTAAGATTCATATCCGCCCAGTCAGATAGACGTAAAAAGAGAAAGAAAAAGAGAAAAACGAAAAAAAAAAAAAAAAAGAAAAAAAACGAAAGAAAAAGAAAAAGAGAAAAAAAAAAAAAAAAAAGAAAAAAAAGAAAAATATGAAAAAGTAAAGAAAGAATGAAAATAAATAAAAAAAATAAAAAAATGAAAAAATGAAAAGAAAAACAGATAAAAAGAAAAAAAAAGAAAGATGAAAGAAAGAAAAAAAAGAAGAAGGAAAGAAAAAAGAAAGAAAAAAAAAAAAAATAAAGAAAAATGAAAAAATGAAAAAAAAAAAAAAAAAGAAAAATAAAGAAAAAATGAAAAAAAAAGAAAAAATGAAAAATAAAGAAAAAAGAAGAAAAAACAAATTCCACGATGTCGTAAAGGTTTAAACGGTTGTTGACGTAATTTAAAATACAGAAATCAAATCTCCAGATTTCAAACGGAAAAATAACAGGTAACCCCATTGGTGGGGTGTCTTACCCCTCTGCAGAGGTGCAGTCGTTGTATTCTACAGCCCCAGCCGAAGGGGTTAAAAATACGGACAAAAACAATACTGTTCAAACGCCTGAGCATCACTTAATAAAAAAATAGCTTTCTACAAAATTCAGTAAAATCATCAAATTTATTAAATGAGTAAAAAAAATAAAACAATTTGAAAAGGAAACTTAGTTCTGTCCCCCATCAAGAATGAATAAAACAAAAACGTATTCGGCATAAAATAACCCAACAAGGGTTGACATGCCGTAAAACCCAACCAACGAACCAACCCATCAAGAATGAATAAAACAAAAACGTCTTTGGCATAAAATGACCCAATGGGTTGACATGCTGTAAAATCCAACCAACCAACCAACCCATCAAGATTGAATAAAACAAAAACGTCTTTGGCATAAAATGACCCAATGGGTTGACATACCGTAAAACCCACTCAACTAACCAACCCATCAAGAATGAACAAAACAAAAACGTCTTCGGCATAAAATGACCCAACAAGGGTTGTCATGCCGTAAAATCCAACCAACCAACCCATCAAGAATGAATAAAACAAAAACGTCTTCGGCATAAAATGACCCAAATGGGTTGACATGCCGTAAAACCCACTCAACTAACCAACCCATTAAGAATGAATAAAACAAAAACGTCTTAGGCATAAAATGACCCAACAAGGGTTGACATGCCGTAAAACCAAACCAACCGACCCATCAAGAATGAATAAAACAAAAACGTCTTTGGCATAAAATAACCCAATAGGTTGACATGCCGTAAAATCCAACCAACCAACCTATCATGAATGAATAAAACTAAAACGTCTTTGGCATAAAATAAAAGTATTACGAGAAACATTCACCTGGGTCAATCCTCGTACAAATGATATACCCAACTTCCTATTTTAATTCTTTTGAAATGAGAAACTAAAATCAGTGTTATTTTTACCATTTAATTAATGCTTTAAAAACAAGTATATATTCTTCATATATTTAGAAAAAGAAATGAAAATAAAACACGTGGTTTCAAAAGAATCCATGTTAGAATATATGTCTGCCGAAAACAAGAGATTTTAATGAAGCAGTAATTTCAATTAAAGAAAACAAAGAAATAACTGAGAATGCCATGGGACGTACATTCACAATGGCGCTATTTTACGCTATGAAAATGTTCTATTATTAACGGGACAATACAAGCTAAAATATGTCTGAGTTAAAAAACAAAAAGAAGAGAAACATGAGAAAATAAAGGCCGTTTTTCCCGATGCGCATTCTGGGATACTGTCAGGACCTGTGGATATACCACAGTATGATAATTTGATTATTACAACGTTTGATATGTTTGTTACATAATTATTAGATTCCTAATATTTATGTACAGTAGTGTAGAAATCAAAATGGCTGTTATAAGTTACAGCCGGTGGCCTTGAAGGATGAGTGACAAGGCTTGATCTCATCCTGATCCTTCCTTCCTGTGGATACCGTGAGAATCGGTGGAGAAGACCCTCTTCCGGTTTAGATTAGAAAGAGATTTTAGTCAGATCGGCCAAAAACCACGACGGTGGTAAGTCGTGTTATGCACGCTCCGACTCAATCTGCGCAGGTAGTCTGGTGGGGATTTCGAAATAAAATATGATCTAAGTAAATCAAAGTCTTGTGTTATTATCTAAAAACTACCAATGACACAGGGCTTCTGATAAAGAGAAATCCCCAATGGAAGACCAGACACGAAGTCCAGACGCTAGAAGAGACGCTAGTAGAATAGAAGTAAGAAAGTAAGGAAAGTGGTATACAACATGTTTACTTATGTGCAATTGGAAAACAGTAGCTCAATCGGTAGAGTGTTTGGCTAGGAATCATAAGGTTCTTGATTCGATACCGGCCCCAGCCAACTCAGCGTATGAGTAGCACAGGGAGCTGTGCGGTAAAGTGAGGAATGAGTAGGTGTGGCGCTCTACCTCAGATGCTAAAATAATCTCCTTGGTCTAGCGCTAGTGAAAAGGGGATAGACTCCCTAGCTGTCTGGCTGATACCGACATCAGGCCGCCCCGACGACTTTGCTTATAATGATTTAACTCGCTCACTCTTTCTTTTCATATTTTCCTTATGTTCGATTGAAACAGATTAGCGTTATCGGTTCCGCGCTCTAACCGACTCTCTCTCTCTCTCTCTTCACTCTTTCATCTCTCTTTCTTTCTTTTCATCATGTTAGATTGAAACGGATTATCGCTATCGCTTCCGCATGCTCACCCCACTATCTTTCCTTTCCTACACAGTCTTTTTTTTGTAATAAAAACGGAATGGTCCATTATTTAGCTGAGGTGACGACACTCATTTGGTCGGTCTCATTTTTAACCGGAGGGTGTTGCAAGATGATAACGGTCGTACAATTTAGAAACACGAGTATTATTAATTCTGTGATATAGAATATACAGTGGTACCTTGACTTACGAGCATTCAAACTTTCGAGTTACGAGCTGTCACTCGGTTAATTTTTAGCTTTGTTTAGGGAGATAAAATTTGAGGTACGAGCGAACATATGCTTATCTTTATAAGTACCCTAAAAAATTGACGTAGCGCTATTAACCTTAGGAAAGTTATGCATCAACCTACTTTCTCTTCAGCTATGGGTAAATAGTAGGTCCGACTGGGCTCTAACCTTGGCTAGATAACCAGTCTAGGAGAAGGAAAACTCTTAATTAAAACCTGGTAAACTGAACTTAAGAAATTGACAGTGTCACATTCTGCTCGTGTGGAGGGTATGGTATGTATGTATATGTATGTATGTATGTATATATATATATATATATATGGACTCTTTCGTCGATTTTCGACGCATTAGTGTTCATTCGGTGAGCAACCCACACAGGGATTTGTTTATAGTGGTGAAGGCTTGTATTGGACCATTCCGCACTTTTTGGCACAGTCGATAGGAAAGAATTGGTGCATCACGGAATGCCACGAACCCAATCAACGACTGACCTCAGGAATTTTGAATTCAGAGTTTTCCCTCTCCTAGACTGCTTACCTACCCAAGGTTGAAGAGACCAGTCTGCCCTACTATCTTACCCATAGCTGGAGGGAGAATACCTTTCCCAAGGATATTAGCGCTATGTGAAATGCAAACAGCCTTGTCTAGGATTTGAACTCGGGTCGACAAGTCCATTTCCCACGACTCTAACCATTATGCCACGCGCCCCTCTCTCTCTCTCTCTATATATATATATATATATATATATATATATATATATGTGTGTGTGTGTGTGTGTGTGTGTGTGTGTGTTTGTGTTTGTATATAACAGTTTGTTTGTTTGTTTTGGTAATACCTGTTAGGGTCACATATATGGGTTAAATAGAGAATTGGTTGTTTTATTTTACGGAATATCAACCCTCTTTCGGGTCATTTAATGCCGAATCAAGTCATTTTGATAAACAAAGGACTCTGTTGCTTATAGTGCTTGTTATTACGGTTACATAGATTCAAGCCGAGTAGTAGTAGTAGTTTGCTCGAAGAAACAACATACGAAAGTCGTAGAGTCAACAGGGGGTTGTTTAATTCTTTCTAGGCTCGTGGGTTCTTTTAGAGAGAGAGAGAGAGAGAGTCAAGCAGTTCTATCATAAAACACATTTGTCATCTACTATAGATGCGCTGTTTACTGATAGCCTAGCAAAAAAGAGACCGAATTTCTTTATTTCCGTTTATGGTCCCGGGGGTGGAGGAAGTGGGAAAAACCTGGGACTTCCGTTTGTATTTTTAAATCTAGTTCGGGGGGGGGGTCATTGACCAGTCACTGGCTGACACACGTTGAGTGTGTAGAATTCCAAACTTTATCTTGTTTCTGTTCTTATTTCATTTTTTTTCTCTTTCTCCAGAAATCTGATTACCGTTTTCTTTTCAATCCCAAATTCTCCGTAGACCACTACATTACATTAGAGAGAGAAAGAGAGAGAGAGAACAAAAAGAAGACAAGAGAGAGAGAGAGACAGACAGAGATCAACAAAGAGAACGAACGAACGAGAGATCGACAAAGAGAGGGAAAGACAGAGAGAAAGCGATATAGAACGAAAGAGAGAGTGAACAAAAAGGAGAAAAACAGATAGCAGAGAGAGAGAGAGAGAGAGACAGACAGACAGACAGACAGAGATCAACAAAGAGAACGAACGAACGAGAGATCGACAAAGAGAGGGAAAGATAGAGAGAAAGCGATATAGAACGAAAGAGAGAAAGGAAAAGAACGAAAGAGAACGTAAAAAAACCCGCAGTAAAGGAGAGAAAAAAGAAAATCTCGTTTCAAATTGACAGAGACGGAGAGAAGCCTCGAGAGACAGAAATAACCCAAGCAATAGAAACAGGAGAAAGATACAGCGGGAACTGACAAGAAGAAACATGACTTTCTTTTTTTTTTTTCTTTAATGTCGCCTTGCCATTACATTCCTTTCTTCATTGTCTACAGATCAATATATCGATCAATTGAACGAGTGGAATTCCTGCTGTATCTGCAGGTGGAATCCAAACCCTCTCTCTCACACACACACCAACTTCGTGACATTATTTAATATATTTTCCATTAGAGTTATTATATTCATTCTTTTTAATTCTATTTTCATATCATCCAATAAAACGAATTGTCCTTTCTCTTTTTGTAATTCTTTCATTTGTACTTTTATTTCCTATCATCCTTTCAGACCGTCCTTCCTTCCTTTCTTCTCGTTACCTTTCCAGTCCTCCTTTCCTTCTTTCCTTCATTCTTTTTCCTCATCCCTTCCAGTTCATCCTTCCTTCCTTCTCGTTACCTTTCCAGTCCTCCTTTCCTTCTCTCCTTCCTTCTTTTCCCTCACCCCTTCCAGTTCATCCTTCCTTCTCGTCGCCTTTCAAGTACTTCCTCTCTCCGTTTTTGCTTTACATCATCCCTTCAGTCCGTCCTTCCTTCTCGTCACTTTTCCACCCCCCTTCATTCTTTCCTGCCTTTCTTCTTATTACTTCTGCCAGTCCTTCCTTTCTTCATTCTCCTCACTCATTTGTCTTTTCTTCCTTCCTTCTTGTTATTCCTGTAAGTCATTCCTTCTTTTCTTCTCGTCACCTTTCCAGTCTTCCCTTCATTCTTTCAATGTTTTCCCTCACCCCTTCCAGTCCGTCCTTCATTCCTTCCTTCCTATCACCCTTCCAGTACTTCCCTTCTTCCTTTTTTGCTTTTCATCATCCTTCCAGTCCGTCATTCCTTCTCGTCACCTTTCCACTCCTCCCTTCATTCTTTTTCCTAACCCCTTCCAGTCCGTCCTCCCCTCCTTCCTTCTCGTCACCCTTCCAGTACTTCCTTTCCTCCTTTTTGCTTTTCGTCATCCTTCCAGCCCGCCCTTCCTTCCTTTTCGTCACCCCTTCAACCTTCATTCCTTTTCATAACTTCCTTTCTTCATTCTCGTCACTCATCCTTCTTTCCTTCTTGTCAGCCCTTCATTCTTTTCTTCTCGTCACTTCTCCACTCCTCCCTTCATTCTTTCCTTCTTATCAATCCTGTCAGTCCTTCCATCGTTCATTCTCGTTTTTATTTTTAGTTCTATTTTTACTTCATGCAATAAAATGAATAAAAACTGTCCTTTCTCTTTTTGCATTTCTTTCATTCAGCCTGGATTTTTATCTCAACCCTTAATGTCATCCTTTCTTTCCTCCTGTTGAATCGCCTTCTAGACTTCCCTGTGGTCCTTCCTTCCTTCCAATAATCCCTTCTAGTCACCCCTTCCATTATTTCCTTCTTTTGATTTCATAAATCCTTCCAGTCCTTCCTGTCTTCTTTTTCAGCACACTTTCCAGTCCGTCTTTCGTTTTTTCTTTTCGTCACCCCTCCCAGCCCCTCCTTCATTTTAATCCATCTCCCAGTCCTCCCTTCCTTCCTTTCTTTCTTTTCGGCACCCCTTACAATCCATTCTTCCTTTCTTCTTTTTCATCACCTTTCGAATTATTCCTCTCTTTCTTTTCGTCACCCTTTCCAGGTCACAATTCCTTCTTTTTCGTCACCTTTCCACTCCGTCCTTCCTTTCTTTCCTTTCGTCATCCCTTCCATTCCGTCCATCCCCCCTTCCTTCTCGGCACCCCTTTCAGTCCGCACTTCTTTTCTTCTCGTCACTCCTTCCTTTTTCTCGTCACTACGACCAGGTCATTCACTTTTGCCCTTCTTCCATCTTAGTCTTAATTTTTAAACCCTTTTTTTTTTTCGATTTTCTAAACTTTTCACCCTTCTTGTCGTTACTCCTACAAGTTCTTCTTCTTTCCTTCCCTTTCTCCCACTCCCACTCCTTGCTGGCTCTTCCTTCCCTTTCATCCCTCCTCTCCATAACTCCTTTCGATCTTTCCTTTCTTTCCACCTCTCCTTCTTTCTTTCTCCTGACTTCTACTCTTTCTATTCTCTTTTATACTTTCTATTATATTCCTCTCTTTTTAATAAAATATTTTTTTTATAACATTTTTCCTCTTTTTTGGCTCTTTATTTGATCTCTTATTTTACTTTTGGATTTCCTGTCGACACCCCTCCCCTCTCCATCTCAGCATTTTCCCGCGTTTTTTTAGATCATTTTCCATCTGCATTTCCGTTCTTCATCCGACGACCCCACCCTCCCTTTTTCTAATGTTCAAACAAGTAGTTCCCTAACCCCCACACCCCATCACTGACATTCCCGCTTCATTTAAAACCTGATTAGCAATTAAATCAACAAACTCCAGTTTTCCCATTTTGACGCACAAGCATCTTAATTGTATCAGCTCTTGTAGAACTCAATAACTTCCCAATTTTTTATTCAAGATACTTTACCCCTTTTCAGTCTTGTCAGCTGCGGATGTAAAATACACCTACTGCACCTAATGGGGCCACCTATTGGCTGTGGGTGGTGACCTGTGATGCTTAAGGACGGAATCCTGGTGGATGAGTAGTTCCTGACATGCAACACTCCACTTAGGCCTTTACTTAAGCTAGACTGGTGGTCGGAGAGGCCCCTTCCAATCAATCAGCTGGTCACATCAAGCCCTAGCACCTATATGATTGTCCTAACCCTATTGCCCGTATGGTAAGCCCCCAACCCTTTTTATCATATGGATGCTAGAAGACGGTGGCTGAGGGTCTTCCTGTCCTGGGAATGACGTTAAACTCTATCTGATGGTGAGTTCCCAGTTCTGGAGAATATGGAGCACCGCTTCATCACCATTGCTCCCTGGTCCACTCTGACCCGGAGTTGTAGTACCTATTAGGTTCCCGTCTATGGGTTAAGTAGACCAAAAATGAGTTTGGAAAAAAAAAGAATGTGTTAAAAAGCACCCTTGGCCAACAAGTAAAATCCCCCCCCCCCATTGGGGATCGATTTGGGTGGAACAGACCTTAGTGTGAGAGAGAGAGAAAAATGACATCATCGTCGTCGTTGAAGGAAGGAACCAGGATTCTCTTGTGAAAAATCGGTATCAGCCGGACAGCAGATCGGCACCCACAGCCAATAGCTAGCCCCATTGGGGCGGTCTTACCTCTCTGTAGGTGCTGTCGGTATATTCTAAAGCCCCAGCCGACAGGGCCGATTCGTATTTGTAAGGGCCATGTACAAAAAAGAACCCCTTAAAAGCAACTACACAGAGATGTAAATATGAACATATAATAATAACGCTAAGCATAAAATAACCCTAGATAGCTTGATATGCCGTTAAAATCAATAAATATCACCTTTCTCAGTTCCACATCTCGAGTCTTGGGCATTAGACGTATTGCACGCGCTGTAGTTCTGATTCAAGACGATAGATGGAGCTGACTTCGTTACATGCCCGTGGAACTTGATCTTCCGGTGTCCATTAAATTCCCCATTTATCAGTAAATCGGAAACCGTAATCTTAATTGGACCCTAAAGCAATCGCTTAATACCACGTTATTCCAGGAAAATATTTATGCGCTCGTATATCGACGTAATAGGAAGCGCGTGGTGTAATGGTTAAAGTCATGGCAAATGGACTCGTCGCTCCGAGTTCAAATCCTGGACGAGGTAATTGCATTTCACTTAGCGCTAATACCCTTGGGAAAGGTATGAATCCTACTCTCCCTCCAGCTATGGGTAAATAGTTGGGCAGACTGGGCTCTTTAACCTTGGTTAGGCAACCGGTCTAGGAGAAGGAAAACTCTGAATTCAAACCTGTTAAAATCCGCTTAAGAAATCGACCTTGTGTCGCATTCTGCTCATGCGGAGGGGTTGGTAAATATATATATCGACGTAATACGTCTGTTGGTCAAATTTTACGGCATGTCAACCTTTGTTGAGTTATTTTATGCCCGATATGATTGTTTTATCAATTCTTGTTGGGTATTCAATTTTGAAACCCATTTTTAAACTATTTAAACAATAGATGGGTCCCTAACAGATACTACCACTCCAGGTCATAGTGGGCCTGGAGGTAATGGCAGTAAAAGTGTACTACTCCCAAAACTCGAGGAAAATATTTATGCGCTCGTACATCAATGGAATAGGTCTGTTGGTAAGATTTTACGGCAAGTCAACCCTTATTGAGTTATGTCATGTCAAAGACATGTTTGTTTTATTCATTTTTGTTGAGTAAAAACTTTTTTGGACAATCTACCTTCTTACATTTTCTTTTATTTCACCGCAAAGTGATTGGTTGGTTAGATAGGATGGATCTTACGGCATGCCAATCCATTGTGGGTTATTTTATGCCGAACACGTAAGGATGCCAACAACAACAATTATTGCCATATTATTTGTCGTATTTTTGCTGGAATTCGTTCTGTGAATAGTTTTGAGGGATATTGTGGAGCTGACACACACACACACACACTATTATATTATATACTACTGCTATCTATTATCATACTAAAGCTGAGTAAAATCTTTGAGCCCTAAAGGCTTTTTTACTGTTTAGTTTAATGACACGAAAATTACACAAAATTATTCCTTAGTTCCAGGATTGAGTTATGTTTTAAACAAAATCCATTTTAATTCTTTCTAATTAGTTGTAATTTGCAATTAAGTAAAAAATAACCTGTCTCTTACTACCTATTCTGCCTATCACTTTCTCCCTCTCTATGTATATCTTGATTACCTCCTCGTTATATATATTAGTTTCCCATTGAGGGTAGAGAGTGAGAGAGATTGGTGTGTGCGAAACGTTTTTTTTTATCTCAAATTTCATGAGCAGTAGCTTCAACATCTTGGCTCTCAAACTTAAATTAGGTCAAACTTTCCTTTCTTAGAAATCTTACTAATTGATTTTAACGTTGTTTTTTAAAAAATTCTCCGACCGTATTTAAAAAAGATTAATTCGCTTACATTTACTTAATCCTAGAGCTCAATGGGTGACTCAACGTTATTGAAGTTAGTCAGTATACTGTTGGTTTGAACAATAGCAACTGGCTAAGTACAACTGAAGCAGTGTCAAAGACAGTTGGTATTTATGGAAATCAAGAATGGTCCATTCATGTATCTGGGTGATTCCATTCCTTGAGTCTTGATTAGCTGCTTGGTTTCTATGATGTTGTGGGGCTTCATAAATACCCTGGCATTCTGCAGTAGTATTGCAGCAAATTAGTTTCGTATTCAGTTACGACTACTTATCTTTTTTTTTATAATTTTTTTTATAGACTCATTGCACACTCGGTTTTCCGGTTAACGCCGGGTGTCCAGCGAACTTCGGCCGCTGGACTCGTCAAGAGTTTAATTATAGCGTCGATTCCTGATACGCCCCCCTTGTGGGGGAATGCCGAAGGGATTGATGCAATTTTTGTTCTTTCCCATCCATGAACTTCGGCTTGTGGGTGGGCCCACGTTAAAACGAGGCCTTGTGCCCAGTCCATACAAGTGGGGTATGCGACAAATATATTCAGTTACGACTACTTGTTGCCTTGTCTTACCAATTCGACGGTAATTGGAACTTAGTTTGATTATTCTACAAACGGATCACGTTTTATTCTATGTGTCGTATTCAGCGTCATTTCATTTAGCGACAGGTGAATTTTTCCTTCCTTTTCACATCCACACACACTCAGATAGTAAACCTGTAGAAAGAACATGAATTGATTCACAAAGAACAAGCACCTGTTTCAATTAGATTGTTGTAAAAACTGTGTTAGCTAAACAAAGAAACATTTTGTTTCCCTATTTAATAATCTAAATTTTTCGGTTTTTATTTAAACACTGGATCTTAACGAGAAACTCTTTTCAGTACAAAAAAGAAGGAAAAAATGGGGGAAAAAAGAGAAAGGGAAAAAAGGAGAAAGGGAAAAAAGGAAAAAGGAAAAAAAAAAATAGGCAAAAATGAAAAAATGGAACAAAGGGGAAAAGAAAGAGTGGGAAAAAGGAGGAAAAGAAGAAATGAGAAAAAGAAGGAAAAAAAAGAAAAACAGATAGGAAAAATGAAAAAAAAGGAAAATGGAAAAAAGAAAAAAATGAAAAGAAAAAGAAGGAAAAGAAAAAAAGGAAAAAAGAAAGGAAAAGAAAGAAAAATAGGGGAAAAAAGAAGGAAAAAGAAAAAGGAGGAAAAGCAAGAAGAAGGAAAAAAGAAGTGCGGGAAAAAGAAGAAAACAAAAGCAGAAAGAATAAAGAAAGGAAAAAGAAAAAAGGAAAAAGAAAAAAGGAAAAAAAGGAAAAAAGAAAAATGGGAAAAAGAAAAGACAAAAAGAAAGAAAAAAAGAAAATGAAAAATAAAGGGGAAAAAAGAAAAAAAAGAAATTAAGGAAAAAAAAAGGGAAAAGAAAGAAAATAAAGAAAACAAAGTAAAAAAGAAGAGAGGAAAAAGAAGAAAGAAAAAAGAAAGGAGAAGAAAAAAGGATAAAGGTAAAAAAGAAAAAGGGGAAAAGAAAAAAGAAAAAGAGAAAAAAGAAATAAGAAAAGAAAGAAATAAGAAAAAGAAGAAATGAGAAATTGAAGAGAAAAAATGAAAAAAAATGAAAAAAGCGAAAAAAAAAAAAAGGACAAGAAAAATAGGGGAAAAGAAAAAGGAAAACAAAAGGAAAAAAAGAAAAAAGAAAAGGGGTGGAAAAGGGGAAAAAAGTGGAAAATCAAGTAAAGTAAAAAGTAAAGTCGTCGGGGCGACCTAGAGTCGGTATCAGCCACCAGGCGAGGGAGTCTATCCCCTTTTCACTAGTGCTAGACCAAGGAGATTATTTTTAACATCTGAGGTGGAGCGCCACACCTACCATCAGCTCCTTACTTTACCGCACAGATCGCTGTGCTACTCATACGCTGAGTTGGCAAGGGCCGGTATCGAACTAGGAACTTGTGGTTTAAGAAAAGAAAAGGAAGAAAGAAAAGAAAGAAAGAAAAAAAAAGAAAAAGAAAAAAAAGAAAAAAGGAGAAAAAAAGAAAAAAGGAGAAAAAAAATAAGCGGAAAAATGTGAAAAAGAAAGTAAAAAACAAGGGAAGAAAAAAAGAACGAGAGAAAAAGGAAGAAAAAGAAGAAATAAACATCTTTTAATTCATGTGTGGCCCTCATGACACACATATGTAATCGATGCGGTCCTCATGACATACATGTGTAATCCATGCAACCCTCATGACATTCAAGGTGTGTGAAAATTTGACTTTTACATCTATTGATAATGGAGATTCGATCTCTACTTGTCTGTAACTGAAACTACGTCACTACTTACGTTACACTACTCAAAATCCCGAAAGAGTCCGTTATCAATGAATTTGTCTCTCACCACTTCTTTTGAGTTACGAAGTTAAGAAGGCTAGCTCAGTCAATGAAAGTGAGTCAGTCTTTCCTCTTGCCGTCTCCTGGTGTCAACCAAGACATGGCTATAATTGAAAGTGACAGTGACACTTGTACGTTTTATTATTTGAACTCAGTCAGTAATAGTCTTTTTTCCTTTCTTTTTAGATATGTATTCATTAGTTTTTAGTTGATAATAAAGAAATTAATGATAGCAATCACCACTTCGTTCTGTTAATGTAGAAGAAGGATTCAAAGACTTAGTTTTCATGTGTGGCCCTCATGACATACATATGTAATCCATGCAACCCTCATGACATACCAGGTGTGTCAAAATGTATCGAGATTTTTTGTACTTTTTGACACACCCTGTACTCTGAAAGACAAGAACGTTCCATTCACTCATTTTTTTAGATTAGAAAGTGTGTCAAAAAAACAAAAAATACCAAGTTTAAAGCTGTATTTACCAAGATAGAAATGAAGAATTATTTTTTTTTTAGAATACAAGGTATGTAAAAAAGTACAAAAAAATCTCGATATTTTTTGACACACCTTGTATATATGTAATCCATGCGGCCCTCATGACATACACATGTAATCCATGCGGCCCTCATGACATACATGTAATCCATGCGGCCCTCATGAATACACATGTAATCCATGCGGCCTCATGACATACACATGTAATCCATGCGGCCCTCATGACATACACATGTAATCCATGCGGCACTCATGACATACATGTAATCCATGCGGCACTCATGACATACACATGTAATCCATGCGGCACTCATGACATACACATGTAATCCATGCGGCCTCATGACATACACATGTAATCCATGCGGCCCTCATGACATACACATGTAATCCATGCGGCCTCATGACATACACATGTAATCCATGCGGCCTCATGACATACACATGTACCATGCGGCCCTCATGACATACACATGTAATCCATGCGGCCCCATGACATGTAATCCATGCGGCCCTCATGACATACACATGTAATCCATGCGGCCTCATGACATACACATGTAATCCATGCGGCCCTCATGACATACATGTGTAATCCATGCGGCCCTAGGTGTCTTTTCATGCTTTCAATCAACACATATCTATACTTGAAAGTGACAGTGACACTTGTACGTTTTATTATTTGAACTCAGTCAGTAATAGTCTTTTTTCCTTTCTTTTTAGATATGTATTCATTAGTTTTTAGTTGATAATAAAGAAATTAATGATAGCAATCACCACTTCGTTCTGTTAATGTAGAAGAAGGATTCAAAGACTTAGTTTTCATGTGTGGCCCTCATGACATACATATGTAATCCATGCAACCCTCATGACATACCAGGTGTGTCAAAATGTATCGAGATTTTTTGTACTTTTTGACACACCCTGTACTCTGAAAGACAAGAACGTTCCATTCACTCATTTTTTTAGATTAGAAAGTGTGTCAAAAAAACAAAAAATACCAAGTTTAAAGCTGTATTTACCAAGATAGAAATGAAG
Organism: Doryteuthis pealeii; assembly: GCA_023376005.1. NCBI lineage: Eukaryota > Metazoa > Mollusca > Cephalopoda > Myopsida > Loliginidae > Doryteuthis > Doryteuthis pealeii. The sequence goes on from CM042165.1 coordinate 72,252,786, forward strand.
AATTATTTTTTTTTTAGAATACAAGGTATGTAAAAAAGTACAAAAAAATCTCGATATTTTTTGACACACCTTGTATCGGCCCTCATGACATACACATGTAATCATGCGGCACTCATGACATACACATGTAATCCATGCGGCACTCATGACATACACATGTAATCCATGCGGCACTCATGACATACACATGTAATCCATGCGGCACTCATGACATACACATGTAATCCATGCGGCACTCATGACATACACATGTAATCCATGCGGCACTCATGACATACACATGTAATCCATTGCGGCACTCATGACATACACATGTAATCCATGCGGCCCTCATGACATACACGTGTAATCCATGCGGCACTCATGACATACATGTGTAATCCATGCGGCACTCATGACATACATGTGTAATCCATGCGGCACTCATGACATACATGTGTAATCCATGCGGCCCTAGGTGTCTTTTCATGCTTTCAATCAACACATATCTATACTTGAAAGTGACAGTGACACTTGTACGTTTTATTATTTGAACTCAGTCAGTAATAGTCTTTTTTCCTTTCTTTTTAGATATGTATTCATTAGTTTTTAGTTGATAATAAAGAAATTAAAAATTAATGATAGCAATCACCACTTTGTTCCGTTAATGTAGAAGAAGGATTTAAAGACTTAGCTTTCATGTGTGGCCCTCATGACATACATATGTAATCCATGCGACCCTCATGACATACATATGTAATCCATACAGCCCTAGGGGTCAACTCAGTTTGACATGCCTGATCTATGAGATAAGCTTGCCAAGCACAACTTAACGTCAAGACAGATAATCTGTTTGCTTATCAATGGATGGTTACGAATCTTTGATAATTTGGGAAGAGAGACACGAGGTGAGATTAATACAACGCCATCTTGGTACTGGAAAGAGCATGTCTGTCTCTGCTTTCAATAAGAAGCGTTCAAATTCATGGGTTTTATCTGATATTGTGGGCAGACAGCCGGTGCGGGGGAGAGATTATTCGGCCAACGCACCAAGCAGGTGCAACAAAAACAGATTCTGTTTATAAGACAATCTCGTGTCTAGTTTGAATCCTTAATACATAATAACGAAATCATTAATTTGTTCATCATATCAGTGGGGATTTAGAACAAGTTAACTATCCACTGCAGACAGATAAACAAAAACACACCTAAAAAAGACGTGCCTTGCGTATTATACTAAACAGTATTGGAAGCACGTGGTGTAATGGTTATTGTCGTAGGAAATGGAGCCGTCGACCCGAGTTCAAATCCTGGATCGTTTGCATTTCACATAGTACTATGTGAAATGGTATGAGTACTAATACCATTGGGAAAGGTGTCCATCCAACTACCACCACTCCAGCTATGGGTAAATAGTAAGGCAGACTGGGCTCTTAAACCTTGTTTAGACAACCAGTCTATGTGAAGGAAAACTCTGAATTCAAACCTGTAAAACCCCGCTTATGAAATTGACCTTGTGTCACACCCTGCTCATGCGGAGGGGTTGGTAAATATATATAAATATATAATACCGGACATGTATCTATCAAAACTTGTTAAAAAAACCCAATGAGAACCGTCTTCCGTTACATGCTCAAATTTTTAGTGTATTCATTCTATGCATTGACAATTTTGGGTAATGTGACTTAAGCAGTGACGTTGTATCGGTTACAGACAAATAGAGACCGAATCCCCATTATTAATACTAGCAAATTTATGCACCCTCCGGGTGCAAGTTTTTAAGTTTTAATATAATAAAATATCATGTTAAATTAGAAAGGCTAATAAAACTAAAAAAGAAAGCAGATAAAAAGATTTGAAACAGAGGGGGTATTATCGAAAAATAGAACAGCTTTGAAACTAACTCTTCCATCATTTTCCATTACTCCCGTCTTTCATTGGTAAATTTTCCTAATTTAACTCTTTACTTAAAATAGGAAGTAAAGGATAATATTACAGTTATTTCTTCTTCTTAATGAATTTCTTTTAAGATTTATCCCAGAGATTTTTGCTCATATTCAATAAGATAAAACAAAACAATTAGAAATCAATAATACTTAGCATATATTTATTAAAATCAATTTTTTAAGATCAATATGCAAATTAGCCTTCCCATTCACACTGTAAACCACTATTTTGTTGTATATATAAATACAATTGCGTATTATTAGTATATAGATATGGTCAACAGTCTTAATAATGTAAAACAATTTTATTATTCATTGAGGTTTAAATAAAAATAAAATCATTGAGAATGTGACGTTAATAACTAACGGAATTGTGACTTAAGTAATAATATAGTTTCGGTTACAGACAGAAAAACACACAATCTCCATTATAATAAGATTAATAAATAGATGGCATGTTACCCTTCGGGGGTTATTTAATGCCAGGACCATCGTCGTAGAAGAACAGTAGGGGTATGATTTATCCTATAGTTGGGGGCGTCGTTTTTAATATTATCTTATTATTAATACTGTGCGACAGAAAACTTTTATTTAAATATCAAGAATTGTTTTCTTTATTCCACCTCCACAGTGTCTGATATTATTCAACAAATAACAAGAACATATTTGATTCACACCCATTTACACCGCTTAAGCAGATTTTCACATTAATCTAAACGGGGGCAACCATATTCGAAACACCCACGTGTACGTGCGTAAGAGAACCCACAGCTGCAGACAAACTCTTTCTTCTTGTAA
>CM042165.1:72263008-72276898 GCA_023376005.1 Doryteuthis pealeii
ATATATATATGCAATGTATAGGATGCAACACAATGTTAACTTTTAAGCGGAGTGCAATTGGTTTAAATTCAAAGATTTTGTTCTCTCAGATTTGTTTCAGTACCGATATTGATTTCCTTGATTTTACGGCAGGTCAACCCTTGTTAGGCTATCTTATGCCGAAGATATTTTGGTCTATACTTTTAGGGTATTCAGAAAAAGTTTAGATTCATTTTTCAAACATTTTTCAAACACATTTGTTTCTTCTATTTAAACCATAGACACAATAGATACTGCCTCTCAGGGTCAGAGTGGACCTAGGGGTAGGAGTGATATAGAGGTATACCACTTTCCCCGGAGCTCCAGAATTGGAACTTTACCATCAGAGACACTAAGACCCTCAGCCACCGCCTTCTAGCACATATATGATAGAGAGGGTTGGGGCTTACCATAAGGACATAGGGTCTGGACATTGTGCTAGGTCTTGACGTGACCAGCCGATTGATCAGAAGGGGCCTCTCCCGCCATCCTTCTAGCCCAAGTAAGGCCCAAAGCAGAGTGTTGCATGTCATGGACAGCTCCGCCACCAGGGCCCCATCGTTAAGTATCACGGGTCGCCACCCATAGTCAACAGGTGGTCCCATTGGTGTTTTTTTTACTCATCTACAGAAGTGCAGTCGGTATATTCTAAAGCCCCTGCCGAAACGGCTGTGCCGTACCAAGGCTAAACCCCCTAATATGTCCTATTGTTAAACATAGCTAAGGGGAATAGATCTATGACTTTCCCAAAAACTTGTTTTTTAAAAGCATACCAACTCCTTATGGTTTATTTAATGCAGTAATTCGGTTCATTTGTAAATATTTGATAGTAATTATATAACTATATTTTAACATTCTATTCCATTTTTTTAGATTGTGCTTTTTTATTGTTATATGGTATCAAGTATTCCTGTCTAATACTAATAATTTATACACATTTAGATTGTTTTAAGTACTTATTCCTATTTAGTAATAATAATTTGTTTATACACAGTTAAATGGTATCAATTATTCCTAATTAATACTAATAATTCATACACATTTAGATTGTTTTAAATAACTATTCCTATCTAGTAATAATAATTTCTTTGTACACAGTTATATGGTATCAAGTATTCCTATTTAATAATAATAATTCAAACAATTATCACTTTGGCCCTATCTTGGGCTAGACGGGCGATCGGAGAGCCCCCCCCCCGATCAATCGGCTGGTCACGTTAAGCCCTAGCACCTATATGATTTTCCCAACCCTATTGCCTTTATGGCAAGCCCCAACCCCTTTTTATCATATGGGTGCTAGAAGGCGGTGGCTGCGGGTCTACATGTCCTGGGAATAACGTTAAACTCTATCTGATGGTGAGGTTCCAGTTTTGGAGGTTTGGGGAATGTGGAGCACCCCTTCATCACCATTGCCCCCTGGTCCACTCTGACCCGGAATAGTAGTACCTGTTAGGGTCCGATCTATGGGTTAAATAGAAAAATGTATTTATAAAAAAATTGTATTATCCATTAAGAATTGATTTATTTCAAAACTTTATCGGCATTAAATGACCCACTGAGGTTGATATGCCGTAAAACAAAACAAACCAGATCAAACAATTATAGGATTTGAAGTAATTGGGTAAACAAATATTGACTGAATCCAAGGCGGATACAAGGCAACTGAAATAATGAAAATAAAGTGAATACCCCGCACAAATTTCATAGAAGGCGGCAGAACGCAGCAGCTTGAAGCTTATTGTTAAATATTAATGGGCGTTTCACTCTGGAATCGACTGTTACGAATATTATAGTTTATTGATAGGTCGATATCCATTGAAATTCAACATTGGGTCTTTCTTGAAACTTGATATTGATTGGAAGGCTTACAAATACACTCAATGTTCTTAATACAGATATCTGAAGATACTGTCAAACATTAGAGACAATAGAATTGGGGATATGCATTCTAAACATTGTTTCACTAGAAAGGCGTTACCCACAACAACTAAATAACAAAACTAAAAAATATATAAAGCTCTTACATTTGTAATTGAGCACTTTATTTTCCTTTATTTCATCTCGGAAAAATTACCAATATATTGCCTCATATGGTAGAGACGTCTCAGTATCATTGACAGATTAATTTCGCAGGAATTTCTCTGTGTTGATGAGACTTAATAAAGTTGAAACAGTCTGTACGATATTCTACACACCGAGTAATTCTTGGCGAAATTCACTTGTCATTATTGTCTTCTATAATTGTCGAATTTTATGCGATATGCGCATTGTAATTGCCTTCAAGCAAAAATATAAATATTAATATATACTTTATTCAACAATGCTTCTAAAATAAACAAACATCCAAAAATCTTTATATATATATATATATATATATATATACTAGCACCGGCTACCCGGTAGAGGGAGATTCTTTAAGTTAGTCCCGAAGATCCATTATTATTGAATCGTGAGTTGAATCCTCGTGGGATGCCCTATTTAAATCCCTAAAAAATAGACCTTGCATTGACCCAGCTACTCTGAAAAGAAATGTTAATGTCTATCTAAAATATTAAATGAAAAAAAATCCATGCTGTTATCATTTACATTTTATTTTTTAATTATCTTCACGAATATAAATCAAATCTCTATTACTTTTGCTCAAAAACCAAGCCCTGCTGATATTTAATGTGTATATGTATTTACTTTGTAGTCGATTGTTTTATTTTCGAAGTTTCCTCCAGACATACACACAACTGCCCTTATATATATAATATATATATATATATATATATATATATATATTAGATAGATAGATAGATTGATAAAGGGTATGAAAACACACAATGCTGTTAAAATGAAAATATGTTTTATAACATTTTAATAGCTAACATTGAACAATGTTTCGATTTATAAAACTCATCAGAGCTTGTTTTTAATCCGGACTCATCGAGAGAGAAGCAGAACATAATTTAAATTCAAAACGGAGGCATTGTTTTTCCAAAAAGCGTGTAAGCCATGCGATCGCTTCGTCGATGAATTCGGATTAAAAACAAGCTCTGATGATAATTTTTATAAATCGAAATATTGTTCAATATTAGCCATGAAAATGACCTAAAATATTTTCATATTAACAGCATTGTGTGTTTTCATGCCCTTTTATCTATACTTATACCGTCGGACTCATTTCCTTACTCTTATCTCATATATATAATAGAGATAAATCTAATGAGTCAGACGAACCTATTAAAAGTTTCGCTTAATGCTCTTCAGGGCTAAGATCTGACTAAAGAGACTAGGAGCAAACGTGTGCGCGTGTGTGTCTGTCTGTCTGTGTCTATATATACCCAGCCGCTACTCAGAAAAACCAAACTATAAGAATAGATAACTACGCTACAAGATTAAGGTGTATACGTCACGGGTATACACGGGTATACCTTGATATACGAGAAAGTTGGTATGTAACATGGGTGGGTTGATGACTTATTTCTCTATAGAGGATACAGTTCATGTTGTTTTTTTAAGCCTCACCCACTGGAAAAGTAAGGAACATTTCCCAGGTTCAAATTAATGTGATCGTGACTCTAACGGAAGACCGAGAATGTCGATCAAAAGAGTGTTTGATTTTATGCAAATTATCCGGCATATATTTGCATATATTAGTGTCGAGTGGAGACAAGGAGGGCGCTGTATTATCAAAAGATAATCGCCATTGGATGGAAGTTTTATGCTGGATATTAAGCGTGTTTGTCTTGTCTTAAACTGGTTGTCACGAATTCCATGTGTTGTAAATCGATATCTTTTGAAATTCAAAACTTGTTTTTTTTTATCGGGACTTCGTCGTTGATCGGTGGGAATACAAACCAATAAAAGCACACAGCCTGTCATCTATAATGGTATATATATATATATATATATATATATATATATATATATATATATATATATATATATATGTGTGTGTGTCTTTGTATATATTATATATTTATATTATATATAATATATATATATATATTTGTGCGTATATGTATGTGCGTATATATACATATATTTGTATACATGTGTGTGTGTGTGTATACATACATATATGTATATATGTGTGTATATTTACATATATATGTGTGCATATATATATATATATTTATATGTATATATATATAATATATATATATTTATATGTATGCATATATATATATATATATTATATATGCATGTATATATATATTTATATTTATATGTATGCATGTATATATATATTTATATGTATGCATGTATATATATATTTATATGTATGCATGTATATATTTATATATATATATGTATGTATATATATGTATATATATGTATGTATATATATATTTATATGTATGCATGTATATATGTATATATATGTATGTATATGTATATATATGTATGTATATGTATGCATGTATATATATGTATGTATATGTATATATATATATATATATGTATATATATATATATATTTATATGTATGTATATGTATATATGTGTATATATGTGTGTGTATATATTTATATATATATATGTGTGTGTATATTTATATATATGTGTGAATATATATACGTATGTGTATATATGTGTGTGTGTTATTATATATGTAATTATATATGTATATATACAGGTTTATATGTATATATATATATGTATATATATATATACATCTATATTGAATATTGGCTATTATAAAGACTGGTGTGGGTCTTCTGCTATTTCCCACAGCATCTCCAAGAAGCCATTGTAGTAAATGGAACAAAACAATGTAATGAGGTGACACACTTTAATCAAACATGGCATCCTCAGTTAACTGCAATAAAGGATCTAATATTACACATTGGCCGTCTATATTGATAGCTATGTATTGAGGCGTTTATAGTGTAATGGTTATAATCGTAGAAAATCGACACGGTGTATCGATTTCAAATCCTGGATGCACCTGTTTGCATTTTACACAGGGCTAATACACTTGAAAATGTATAAATTCAATTTTCTCCCTCCAGCTGTGGGTAAATAGTATGGCAACCGGTCTAGGTGAAGAAAAAAATCTGAATTCAAACAAGTTAAACCCCACTTAAAAAGAATTTTATTTTGTTTCATTAGCCTAATTTGATATATTTTATTTCATTAAAACTTAAATACTTGCACCCGGTGGGTGCATATATTTGCTAGTATATATAAATTAAATATATTCTCCTTCCAGCTATGGGTTTAATAGTAGGACAGACTGGGCCCTTCAGCCTTGGGTAGGTAACCAGTCTAGGAGAGGATAACTTTGAATTCAAAATTCCCTCCAGCTATGGGTTTAATAGTAGGACAGACTGGGCCCTTCAGCCTTGGGTAGGTAACCAGTCTAGGAGAGGATAACTCTGAATTCAAAATTCCCTCCAGCTATGGGTTAAACAGTAGGGCAGACTGGGCCCTTCAGCCTTGGGTAGGTAACCAGTCTAGGAGAGGGATAACTCTGAATTCAAAATTCCCTCCAGCTATGAGTTTAATAGTAGGGCAGACTGGGCCCTTCAGCCTTGGGTAGGTAACCAGTCTAGGAGAGGGATAACTCTGAATTCAAAATTCCCTCCAGCTATGGGTTTAATAGTAGGACAGCCTGGGCCCTTCAGCCTTGGGTAGGTAACCAGTCTAGGAGAGGAATACCTCTGAATTCAAAATTCCTGAGGTTGGTCGTTGATTGGGAACCCTTGATCCACCAATTCTTTTCTATCGACTGTGCCAAAAAGTGTGAACGGTCCAACACAAGCCTTCACCACTATAAACAAATCACTGTGCGGGTGTTCCTTGTGTGTGTGAACCCTCATGCGTCGAAAATCGACGGGAGAGTCCATAATATAAATGAAAATAAGAATTCTAGACAAACTTATACAAGTAAAACTGTTTGACAAATAAGAATGATAAAATAGAACGCTAAACAAAATTTAGATAAATAAAAATTTGGTGAACAAAGAATTGAATAACATCCTCAATTGTTTTTTGATTTGTAAATAGATATTAATTTGAAAGGGAAAAAATAGAAAATGAAAAGAATTAAAAGGAAAAAAATGGAGAAAGATAAAAGCTATAATAGATTTATAATTTTTCATATTCTCGTTTTTCAAATATTATCTTCGACGCACGAAAAAATAATTGGGAATTAAACGAATCTTATTAAATTTTCGTTTTTTTTAAATATTGCCAATAATTAAAGATCTGTTTTATTTTTTTAATAATCGTATACTTATTTCTTCTTTTTTTTTGTAATCGTAAATTAATTTCGTTTTTTTTAAAGATATAGAACTAGTAGTACCTGTGGATATACCACAGTATGATGATAATAAAATTATTACAAGGTTTGATATTAGTATTATTAGTATGATAATTTAATTATTGCAACGTTTCATATTGTTGGATTTTTTCGTTAAATAAGGTGTGTGCTAGTTCCCCGCTTATACTTATAGACTAGGCGAGATCATGTCGTCTATTCCTTAGCCAATCACTGGCCATACTGTGTGGCTGATATATTACTTAAGCGCTGATTCTTTCTCAGTCTATTCGTAATGATCGACGAAGGAACTAGGAACTGAGAGGATTACCAAAGGAACCAAATCGGAGGACTCTCTACCTAGAATCAACTGGCCTATTATGGCACTTAAAAACTTAACACATATGTTTACTTAAGAGCTATTGCTAAATAGTTCAATGTGTAAAAAGTATAATATTCTTGATTTAACTCTCTTTCTCAACCTTTTCTTTCTTTCTTTTCATCATAGATTGAACCAGATTAGCGTTATTGTTTTTGCGTTCTCAACACTCTCTCTTATCTTTCCATTACTCTCTTTCTTTCTTTATAATTATATTTTTTCTGTGTAGCATGTCCTTTCTTTATAATAAAAACAGAATGGTCTATTAACTAGCATAATCGCCGAATTTTTATTTCTTATGAGTGTCGCTACCTCAGCAAAAAGAGAAGAGAAAGGATATGCTTCACAGAAAAATATAAGAATAATGACAGAAAAAAAGAAAGAGAGAGTGGGTGGGTGTGCGGAAGCGATAACACTAATCTGTTTCAATCGAACATAGTGAAAAGATGAAAAGGAAAGAAAAAGAAAAGGGTGAGAGATTTAAATAAAGATTATTATACTTTTTACATATTGAACTATTTTGCAATAGCTATTAACATATCAAATGTTAGTATCATTTGGATTATTCGGAATATTATCCTCATCTTTATTGTTATCTATATAACGTTTCGGCCGATGTGCCCCCGGCCTTCTTCAGGTTGTAAAATAAAGTAAAGATGAGGACAATAGTCCAAATAATCCAAATAATACTAATTATCAAGTCTAATCTCAAAAATTCAGAGAAGTAGTATATCAAACGTAATTATTGAAGTCAGTCAGTAAGTATACTGTTGGTTTGAACAACAGCAACTGGCTAAGCACAACTCAACTAGTGCCAAAAACAGCTGGTACTTATGGAACTCAGGATACACCATTCATGAATTTGGGTGGCTCCATTCCTTGAGTTCTGATTGGCTGCTTGGTTTCTGTGGTGTATCCATTAGTTCAGTTTGGCTTAGCCAGTTGCTGTCTGACTTCAATAGTAATAATTAAATTATACTGTGGTATATCTACAGGTTCCGGTAGTAACGGATTATTTCTTACTACCTAGCACTAACCAGTTTAATAGCCTTGTATTTGAGCTAACATAAAGTTAAACATTGTAAGAGATTATGGTTCAAGGTAGGTCGGTCTTCCTTCCGGAGAAAATTGGTGTTACGATATTCCTTTAAAATCTTTGTCGTCAGTGCATCATCCAGTCAGTCTTAAAGTCTGCGACAGTCAAACATTAACAACAAAAAAAAAGGTTCTTCCTCGTACAAAAAGTAAATTGAATCTTCTTTCAGCTTCTCCGTCTCTTTGGCCACACAATGTCGCGTATTTGCATTCAATCTCGGTGTTTGCCAGCAAAATTGGCACATTATGTAAGGACAGTCTGACGCCGTTGGGGACGAAGTGAAAGCGCGTCGTGGGCAAATGACAAAAAAATAGGTTGGAATTGCCGATTGAAGAGAGAGAGAGAGAGAGAGAGAGAGAGAGAGAGAGAGAGAGAGCAAAAGGAAAGGTGGGTAAATGTACGCCGAGGTAAATAGTCTTTTTTTTATATTTTTTTTAAAAGAGCAATTCGAGAGAAAAGTAAACATGGTTGAAAGCGTAGGGAATGGAGGATGGAAAAAGCAAAAGTAGAGTAAAATAGATGACACACAGATTATATAATATATAATATATTATATATATATATATTATATATATATATAATAGAGAGAGAGAGAGAGAGAGAGAGGGAGAGACGGTGACAACCAGAGAAAAATAAAGTCGGAAGAGAGAGAGAGAGAGAGAGAGAGACGGTAACAACACAGAAAAATAAGTCGGAGAGAGTGGGAGATAGATAGATAGATAGATAGATAGAGAGAGAGAGAGAATACCCATGCAATAAAACATGACATGAGACAAAGAGAGAAACTGACAGTAAAAGCAAAGATTATATATATATATATATATATATATATATAGCCGATAGCGTATAGAGACCGACAAGAGAGATGGCATGCATAGAAAGGGTGAGATACAAAGCAATAATAATAATTTTGAGAGAGAGAGAGAGACAGACAGACAGAAATAGATATCTCAATGTAAAGAGGGACTGAGAATGTAGAGAGAGAGTGTCAAAAGATAGAACGCGTTGAAATGAGAGGTAACAAAGATAATTATAAGAGAGAGAGAGAGAGAGAGAGAGAGAGAGAGAGAGAGAGAGAGAGAGAGAGAGAGAGAGAGCAGAACACTTACAGAGAAAAGACCACAAAGAGAGGGTTAACATATATTAAAAAAAGCTAGAGGCAAGAAATAAAGTACTGAACGCGGACGAAGGGACAAATGTATCGACTGATGGAATACGCCTAAAAGACATCAACAAAGATTTGTTTATCCACAAACAATGCAGCATCCCATCTTTCGTTTTTAAACCAGAAGAGATAGACACACATATACATCTTCTTTGTCACTTCATCACTTTGGAAACAAAGTTTTCAAAAAAACTTTCGATTTTATTTAGGAAAATGAAAAAAGCAATTTTGATATTTACCTTATAGTTATTTATCGTTTACTAGCAGTGGAGAGGGGGGTTTGCTGCTTGGGCAACAGCACGTCCTCCATATCAGCCCGCCCAGGCTACGTATTTAACAAAAAAAAAAGAAAAAGTTTCGGACACTACTCCGTCACCTTTCGCAGACGGAAGGATGCCAACAACCAGTATAACCTTTGGATATACCACAGTATGATGATTTAATTATTACAACGTATGATATGTTCACTTAAGAGCTATTACTAAATAGTTCAATATATAAAAAGTATAATAATCTTTATTTAACTGTCACCTCTTTCTTTTCATCTTTTCATTATGTTTGATTGAAACAGATTAGCGTTATGACTTCCGCGCGCCCCCTTTTTTAACTTTCCTCTACTCCCTTTCTTTCTTTCTTTATTTTTTTCTGTGTAGAATGTTTTTCTTTGATTTAATTTCTTTATAATAAAAAGGCAATGGTCCATTATTTAGCTGAGGTAACGACACTCAAAAGAAATTAAAAAATTTACAAATAAGCGACTCCAGATAGTCAACGTCAGATCATCAGGATTTACATTATTATTTCATCTTTGACGGTTTGGACCTTTCTGATTTTTTAACCAGAAGGTTTTGCAAGATGATAACGATTGTATAATTAAGGAACACAAGTATTAATATATAGATTCTCGGGCGTAGGCGTGTCAGGTTATTTTCAGATAATGTCAAACAAAAATCTAAAATTTCCGAATTGGGGTTAATTTTAAATTTAGCATTAGAAGAAGAAGAAGAAATTCCAAGGATTTTTCGGTTTTTATTCATCATTTACGTTTAGGGTTAGTTTTAAAATTAGGATTAGAAGAAGAAGAAGAATACGTGTTTTTATTCATCATTTGCTGTTATGGTTATGGTTAGGGTTAGTTTTAATTTAGCATTAGGATTAGCGTTAGGGTTAGAGAAATTTTAACGATTTTTCGTGTTTTATTCTTGATTTACGGTCAGGGTTAGAGTTAGGGGTTAGGGTTAGTTTTAAATTTAGCATTAGAAGAATAACAAGAAGAAGATGTTTGTAATATTTGATTTGATAATGCTAGATAATCTGCGACGATCAAGAGTGTCTACATCCGGGGTTCTGGGGACCGCTTGCGTACTTCCTATTCTCATGATATTCAATCTTTGAATTTCTGAGGGACTCAATGAATTCGATGGATTGAGCCGGCACACACCACTGTGAATACTGCCACAGGAGACACAACCGATCAGGTTACTCATGTTGTACTGCTCATGTGCTGAGTTGACGAGGACCGGTATCAAACTCGGGACCTTGTGATTCTTTGATGGATGTTCTATTAACTGAGCTAAACCGACCCTTCATATACTACCAATCTTCGAAGAACTGGCATTTTCTATTTAGTCAGTCTTCGCATTCCTTAAATTGGTTCCAGTTTCATTGCTCTGGGACACTGTTGATAGATATTTGGTTTATTTATTTATTTATTTATTTTTTTGCTGTTTTTTTCTCATTAGATTTCTCCATTGCAACCAAATTCCCGACGTTTTATCCGCGATTCCTCCAATTTGGCTTCTGAAATGTCCTAGCATTGAGCTTAGAGTTTGAGGTCATTATTTTCTTTTCCTAGTTTTCTATTAGCCATCCTATTAATTCTTATGCCAACCTTGACCGTTGGTTATTTGTAGATCTTCCCTCTACGCTTTGTAGTTTTCTAGTTTATGAATTGAAGGAACAACGCGCAATACAAAATGCTTAGGGATCCCACGTCTTTCCTTTTCCGATATAACTCGTCAAATTATCATTATATTACGAACTTAACCTGGAGGAATTTCATGGTTTAATTAGCGTATATATATATATATTATATATATATATATATATATATAAGAAACGATATATATATATAATATACATAAGAAACGATATATGAATATATATAAGAAACGATATATAAATATATATAAGAACGATATATAATATATATAGAAAGATATATATGAATATATATATAGAAACGATATATGAATATATATAAGAAACGATATATAATATATATAGATATATAATATATATAGAAACGATATATAAATATATATAAGAAATATAATATATATAAGAACGATATTAATATATATATATATAATATATATGATATATGATATATATAAGAAACGATATATATATATATAAGACGATATATATATATATATATAGAATATATATATATATATATATATATATAGAAGAAGGATATATAAGAAGGATATATATATACACACAAGAAGATATATATATATATATATAAATGTATGTCACGAAGAAATAAAGGTGTGGATAATTCTCATACCTGTTTTAAGAAAACTAGATTTATTGAATTATTACTTGGTGTTATTGATTTCTAATATATGTTTTATTCTGAAATGTATTAAAAGGGATCCTATGTATAATTTCATGTTGAAATCAATTCGAATAAAACAATGATAAGTGTAATCTTTTTATATGCGTTCATATTTAATTTCATCAGTCTTTTTTTTTTATTATCTAATATGATAATTATTACCTTAAATACTTGCAGTTGAACATAACATATGCATATGAAAACTGTTGGAATATTTTGTAATATAAGGTGTGCTGGAGTCACACTTGAACTTATAGACTCTGCGTGGCGGTGTTGATTAAAGCCAGCCAACAACACGCCCGAATACGTGGTTAGTTAACTATTTAATCGCCGATCTTGAAAGTCATTCATTTGCTCGTATTTGACACGGACGAACGGATCAATAACCAAGGACTCTGCTTTACACAAGGATTCTTTACTAAGGAACAACCAAGGATTCTGCCTAACACTAAGGAACACAAGGATTCTATCTAACACTAAGCGCTTATCTGGTAGAATTGAATCCTTGATGAAGAGTCCGTTGATAATGTGAATCTAGTTGGTTACTAAAGTGTTCTCGGTTAGTGGTAATCATATAAGTCCTTCGAGAGTATTAGTACAGATCCGGCAAATCCTATGTGTGTCCGTCCTCAAAGAGTGCAGTTTTAATTATGACCAAACAGGGTGGTGGTTAAGTATTCTATCAGGCCAGTAGTATTGCTAGTGATTGGTTACAAGAGTCAATCACGTGACCTTGGGAGTCTATAAATAGAGTGGGTATTTAGAGCACATCCTATATCCAAATAATCCCAACACTAAGGAACACAAGGGATCTCCACTATAAAGTGCTCTCACCTGCAGCCTAAAATGGCCACAAAAATCTTAACATCAACAGTTCAGTTTAAGATATGAACTGGTAGTGTTGTATTATCGTAGCCCGGAAGAGGAAGCTTCCGGCAAAAAGACAAAGAGAAATATAAAAATATATATTTAAAAAAAAAGGGGAAAACGGAAGAGAGGTTTTCCGGTCAAAGACGTAGGGAGAAGATAAAGAAATATATAACAAATGTCTGTTATCAGATCAAAAGATAAAAATGCGTTGGCATATTAGCGGATGTAAAGACCAGATCAAAGATAAAGAGGCGTAAGAGTATTTATCGTTAAAGGCTAGAGGGTTTGAGCCGACAGGCAGAGATCCCAGCAACAGCTGAGAAGATAATCGTCTCGTCAACCTCGGGCATTTTCACTGTGAACACTCGTCGCCGCTTTCGCGCAACCGGCATTTTCATTGTGAAGCTCTACACACTTTACCACAACATCGTAGAAAATAAAGACGGGTCTATTTTTGTTATACGTATCTGTTTGTTTTGAAGTCCACTAGCGGTATGTTGCATAGCGCCTTCTTCACTGGCACTAAATATTATAATGTTGCATACCTTTCTTTATTTATTTGGCCATCTTTAGTATTCTGATCGTCTTTAGTAATTCTTGACTTGGTCTGGGTCTAGCGTCTGGAGTTGACTTGGGGGATTTCAGGTCTGGTTTTCTGTTAGGGATTTCTCTGTATCAGAAGCCCTGTGTCATTGTTAGTTTTTAGATAATAAACACAGACTTCGATTTACTTTTGATGTTATTTATTCGGTAAATCCCACAGACATCTGCTATACATAATCGCCCGCGAGTTCCAGTTTAGGCAGGACCTAAAATGCCGACTTCTCTGCCTGACGTCTAACTGAAAACTGGGACTCAAAAAGATCCCACGTGACTTCACAGTTTGGCAGGCTTCTGTAATTTTCCATGGAAGACCGCCATGATATGAAAAGGGTCATCCCCTCAGAATTACAGGGTGATGGTTATTGGTGATGGATATTGGTGATGGTTAATAGTAGGGCAGACTAAACTCTCTAACCTTGGTATGGCAATCAATCTAGGAAAAGAAAACTATAAAAAATTGACCCTGTGTAACTCCTACTGTGGAGAGGGATTGGTATACTATGGTGTCGTGTGTGTGTGTATACATGTGTATGTGTGTGTGTGTATACATGTGTATGTTGGTTATGTGTGTGTGCGCGGCATTAGGGTAGGTTGATTTTTCCTTTTTAAATATCAAATTGTCCATCTATGCGAAAGTTGTGTGTTAATATACTGAATACTGATACAAATTAGGTCTTTTACTTGCACTTGTTTGACGAAATAGCATAAAGATCATCTGCACTAAAAATCCTTGTTTTGCAAAATTTAGCCTGGAAATTGGTTAGAAAATGTACTGTTTTCATATTAAATAGAAATGTTATTATTTATTGAAATGAAACATTAAATATTATATAGATTCAATTGAAAATGTAATTTCGAATTAAGGGGATTGAAATATCTATGA
>CM042165.1:72276998-72304498 GCA_023376005.1 Doryteuthis pealeii
TGCTTGACGTCCTAAACTGAAACTGGGGACTCAAAAAAAGATCCCACGTGACTTCACAGATTTGGCAGGCTTCTGTAATTTTCCATGGAAGGACCCGGCCATGATATGAAAAGGTCATCCCTCAGAATTACAGGGTGATGGTTATGGTGATGGATATTGGTGATGGTTAAATAGTAGGGCAGACTAAACTCTCTAACCTTGGTATGGCAATCAATCTAGGAAAAAGAAAACTATAAAAAATTGACCCTGTGTCACATCCTACTCGTGGAGAGGGATTGGTATACTATGTGTCTGTGTGTGTGTGTATACATGTGTATGTGTGTGTGTGCATGTGTGTGTATGTGCGTGCGCGCGCATTAGGGTAGGTTGACTTTTCACTTTTTAAAAATATCAAATTGTCCATCTATGCGAAAGTTGTGTGTTAATATACTGAATACTGATACCAAAAATTAGGTCTTTTACTTGCACCATTGTTTGACGAAATAGCATCAAAGATCATCTGCACTAAAAATCCTTGTTTTCGCAAAATTTAGCCTGGAAATTGGTTAGAAAATGTACTGTTTTCAATATTTAAATCAGAAATGTTATTTTATTTTATTGAAATGAAACAAATTAAATATTATAAATAGAATTCAAATTGAAAATGTGCCCCCCCCCCATTTCCAGAATTACAGGGGATTGACAATAATCTTATGAAACCGCATATATTATGTAACAGGTAGTCAAGTGGCTATACAACAGTAGACTTGCTTGCACATGGGACTTCTAAAAAGAAATAGTGCTGAATATTTGTGTATGACCAGCCACACTTTTAGCTGATAAGAGAAGTTGGTTGGTTAGATTTTACGGCGTGTCAATAATTAGCAGGCAGCTGCATCTAGGATTTGAACTCTGTCGAGTACATTTACAACAACGAATAACCGTTACGCAACGCGCGCTTCTTTGGATGGGTAAACTGCTTCAGAGAAATAAAATGTAGACCAGCTGTTACAGCTTTGGCACTTCACTTGTGGATAACAATTGTTCAAGAAACAAAAAAGAATAAAAAAAACAAAACAAAACAAAAACAAAAACAAAAAACAGCAGATGGCCGACTTCAACTCCCTGGGAGAACTTACCGGTTGGAGCGGCTAGAAAAAAGGAAAAAGTCTTAAGTTTTAATAGGAGAGTTTTCGCGGAACCATTTAATCTCATTGGGGATTTTCTGTATCCAATTTGAATTGATATTTAGATCTCTTTTCCTTAATACTTGTGGATACATCATTCTTATCGGTACCGTTTAGAATACGACCACTGTAATCCCTACAGTAAATAGATTTTTATAAGCACCATTGAAATCATTGTCTTTTCTTGGGTTTTTGTTTAAAAAAAAACCTTAATATTTCATCACTTTATACTAATTATACATATATAAAGGGCAATTTTGTGTATCTGTATGTCCGCAAGAAACTTCGAAAAAAACAAAAAAAAAAAAAAAAAAAATTAACGACAAAGTAAATTTTGAGCAAAAAAAAAAAAAGAGTTACGTAGGAGGTAATGTCGGGTGTGTACATCGAAAATGGGTTCAACCCACCAATATATTTCAAAACGATGGCAAACAAAAAATAGATTAAGGCTAATGCGAGAAACTTAAGTCCGTGTATTTTAAACCATTCGATTTTAATCTCGTGTATATATATATATATATATATATATATATATATATATATATATATATATTATGTATGTGTATGTGTGTGTGTGTATGTATGTGTATTATAGTGTTCAATACATTTAAAGTGCCATTGTTACCATTGGTTTCCAAGCAGCATGTTAGCCATCTGAAGAAAGGGGGCTATCAGGTTGCTTGGAAACCAATAGTAACAATGGTACCTTAAATGTATTGTAGACTATAAATAAATAAATAAATACAGCTCTTACACACGTAATCGAGCACTTTATTTTCAATTCTCCAATAATAAAAAAGACATATATATATATATATATATATATATATATATATATATATATATTGCATTTTCTACTCACACGGTTTAAGCCCTCACTGACACGCGAATCTCAGTCACAGCCAACTACTGATATCACGTGAGCAGAGGAGTTATATTTTTTCTCTTCTGTATTTTACTAGCCAAATACTTTTTTCTGTGTGTCGCGTGACAAATGCAGCAGTTCGATCAACAAATCCAATCAGCTGATTTCAAACGATCTGTATTATAACAACAAGATCTGAAATAATTCCAATGCTTAAACATTTTTTGGTGGGGGTCCTATTTTTGTTATTATATAAACTTAAGTTCGTATCACTTGTACAATTAAAACCCATATATTATATATATATATATATATATATATATAGTGTGTGTGTGTGTGTGTGTGTATATAATAGTGTATTCATATATATTATGTAATTAAAAGAACCATTTGTTAACTTACTTATTTCATTGTAGATAGATATATAGATATATTACATTATATATATATGTGTATTCGTATATTATTGTGTACTTAAAATCACCACTTCATAACTTACATATTTCATTGTAGTATACATTTATATACACACACACATATATATACATATACGTAAATGTATATGCTTATATCTTTTGAGCTATTCTTGATAAGTATAGTTTAAAAAGATCTTGATTATTCTTATTTTTTTATTGTTTTGTGCGTTTAATTTTACCCTATACGTGTGGAACAATGCATATTTTCCAATCACTAATTTAATCGGATTAATTGTTACGTGGTTATCTATCCTGTTACAACTCGTGGAAAAAGGTGCATTCCTAAAAAATATTTCAAAAACCGAAGAATCAATTACCATTAGTTTATATGCTAAAAACCTTTGAACGTTCCAAGACCCAATCATCTGTGGTGATACAACAATAAAAAAGGAATGTTTTTTAAACTGAAGAAGCAATTATCATTATTCTATACTAGCAATAATATGCACTCACCGGGTGTAAGTATTTAAGTTTTAATGTAATGAAATATATTAAATTAGAAAGACTAATGAAATTAAGAGAGAACGCATTTTAAAAGATTACACTTATTTTAGTTATATCTTAATTGATTTCTATATAAAATCATTCATAGGATTGATTTTAATACGTTGGAGAATAAAACAATGATATTACAGAATCAATAATACCAAGTAATTATTTATTAAACCCCGTGTTGTTAAAACCAGTTTAGAAATTAACCTCACCATATATTATGCTAACCTTTATTGCTTAGTTATATACAGGAAATATTGCATCATCATCATCATCATGTCGCACAAGCAGCACGGATATCCATGACTATATCACGCCAACCTTCCCTATTACTCATGCCCCCTGAGAGGTCCTCCATGCAGCATCCCGAGTCCTCACATAGTTGGTCAATGTATGTCCTTAGTGGACGTCCTACGTTAGCATGTCCATGTGTTGGCTTCCACAGGAGAACGTCGCTTATGAGTTCGTCCTCGCTTCTCCAGCTGTGTCCTGCATGCCTAGTCCGTCTCACCCGAATGGTTTGTGAGATGGGGGGCAGGTGACCATATAGTTGCTTCTTTGTGGGGTGCTGCTTCCACGACTTGTTCAGGACTGCTCGCAACATTATTGTGCAGGTCCCATTTAGCTTATTCTCGAGGCGCTTTGTTAGGGTCCAGATGGTGCAGCCATACAGCAGTACTGATATAACCACAGCCTGGAAGAATTGTCGCTTTAGCTTGTCTGTGAGATCGAATCTCCATATTACTGATAATCTGTTTGTGGCCGCCCATGCCTTTCCTATATGTGTATTAACATCGCTTTCTGTGGATGAGATATTATTATTGCAGCATAAGGATGAGATATTATTATTGCCACATAAAGATCCTTAAAGAGTGTTAGTCTAAGGGAACAGGTAAGCTCAATGCGATAAATCCTAAGAATAGGAGATCGAAAAGTTTGTGCAGGGGATCGGAGAGGTTAAGGCAAATGCCACTGACCGAAATTGAAAAAAACAAAAAAACAAAAACAAAAAAAAACAAAAACAAAAACAGAACAGTTGAGAATTTTACACGCATGAAAATTATACATTTATACACACGTCATCACTAGATTTTGAAAAAAAAAAGACAGAAGAGTCACTTACTGAATATTGGACAAACTGATTTTGTTGTTTAATCCCAAATGATTTTAATTGTTGCTTACATAGAGTCACTAATGTATGTAAAATTTGTGCAACTGCTAGAAAATTGAAATATACATGAAAATAGGATTTTAAACGCATTAATAGTATGGGCTGTTTTGAGGCACATCTGACTCAGATTTTCATAGAAACATCGTTAATAAATAAGATACTTAAAGTTTGATTATTTTTGTCTAGTTTTATTTCTTTCTAATTCATGGTGGTTTAAAAAGCGTGAAATTTTGCCATATTGTATGTGAATTTTATAATGTTATCGCTGTTAGTGATATACATCTTTTCATAATGGAGATTGTGTGTTTGTCTGTCTGTAACCGAAACTATATTACTACTCAAGTCATAATTCCCTTAGTTATTTACGTCACATTCTCCATGATTTTAATTTTATTTGAACATCAATTATTAATAAAATTGTTTTACATTATTAATTCTGTTGACTATATCTACATACTAATGGTATGAAATGACATGCAATTGTATTTATATATACAACAAAATAGCAGTTTACAGTGTGAACGGGAAGGCTAATTTGCATATTGATATTAAAAAATTGATTTTAATTAACATAAGCTTAGTATTATTGATTTTTAATTGTTTGATTTTATTTTAGTAAATATGAGCAAAAATCTCGTGGATAAATCTTAAAAGAAATCTATTAACAAGAAGAAATAACTATAATATAATTCTTTACTTTCTATTAAAACTAAATAGTTAAATTAAAAAAAAATTAGCAATGAAAGACAGGAGTGATGGAAGAGTAAGTTTCAGTTGTTCTATTTTTCCATTATATTCCTCTCTGCTTCAAATAATTTTTTCTGTGTTCTTATTTAGTTTAATTAGCCTTTCTAATTTAATATAATATTTCCTTACATTAAGAATTAAATACTTGTACCCTGGGGTTGCACATATTTGCTAGTTGTAATAATCTTGACATCGTAGGACAAGTATGAAGATAATTCTCTTCTAATCAAACAGATGACATATCGATTAATCGTGCAGCAACGACTTGTCACCAAAATTGACCTTTTCAAAAGGTCTTTGCCATCGGGAACGAGCTCTTTGAATACACACAATTATGTACATGTTAATATCTAACCGTATAAATATATGTGCGAAATTATCCTCGATCCAAATTCAAGTCACTTATAGAAGCACAAGTTGGTTGGTTAAGTTTTACGGCATGTCAACCCTAGGTTGAAGTGACGACACTCATAAGAAATAAGAATTCGGCGGATAAGCAACACCAGATAATTATGATTCATATTTTTGAATTTCATCTTGGACGATATGGACGGTATCATTTTTAACCAGAGGGTGTTGCAAGATAATAACGGTCGGTAGATTAAGGAACAAGAGCATTAATGTATAGACTAACGGGACCTGTGGATATACCACAGTATGATAAATCAATTATTACAACGTTTGATATGTTTACTTAAGAGCTATTGCGAAATAGTTCAATATATAGAAATTATAATAATCTTGATTTAACTCTCACTTTATTTTCTTTCTTTCCTTCTTTTCATCATCGATTGAAACAGATTAGCGTTATTGTTTTCACGTTCTCACCTCCTCTCTTTCTTTTTTCTCTTCTTTCTTTCTTTCTTTCTTCTATTATATTTTTCTGTGTAGCATGTCCTTTCTTTATAATAAAAACGGAATAGTCCATTATTTAGCTGAGGTGACGACAGTCATAAGAAATAAGAATTCAGCAGATAATTATGATTTATATTTTTACATTCCATCTTGAGCAATTTGGACGGTCTCATTTTTAACCAGAGGGTGTTACAAGATGATAACGGTCGGAAGATTAAGGAACAAGAGTATTGATATATAGATTCATTTTCTATATATTTGTTTTATAATTTTTGTTATTCGTTATATATTCTTGTTTTTAAGTTGTTTATTTTTATCATTATTCTTGTCTTTATTTTAGGACAATAAAGTAAATGATTAAAGTTGTCAGGCTGGCCTAAAGTCGGTATCAGCCAAACAGCGAGGGAGTCTATCCCTATTTCACTAACGCTAGAATAACTAGATTGTATTTCTAGAGTATGAGGTGGAGCACCACACCTACCATCAGCTCCTAACTTTACCGCACAGATTCCTGTGCAACTAATACGCACAGTGGGCGAGGGCTGGTATCAATCCAATGGCTTAAAGTCGGTATCAGCCAGACTGCAAGTGTGTCTATCCCCTTTTCACTAACGATAGACCAGGGAGATTGTATTTTTAGAGTTTGAGGTAGATGGCCACACCTACCATCCGCTCTTCACTTTACCGCACAGATCACTGTACTACTCATACGCTGAGTTGGCGAGGGCCGGTCTCATTTTTAACCAAAGGGTTTTGCAATAAGATAACGGTCGGAAGATTAATGAACAAGTGTATTAATATATAGATTTATAAAGATTCAAAGCTGTAAATCAATTTCAGTTCATTGTCCCGACCGAAACTAAAATCGATAAAACCAGCTGGCATAAAACGAAATTGAATCGAAATCAATTAATTTAAAAAAAAAATTTAAAATAAGATTTGATAATTTGCTTTAGAAGCATTGTTGATTAAAGCATATTATTATTTATATTTTTTTGCTTGAAGGCAATTACAATGCGTATATCGTATAAAATCCGATAATTATTGAAAATAATCATGACAAGCGAACTCAGCAAATATTGTGCCACACGTAGAACATAGTATGCTACTCATACGCTGAGTTGACCAAGGAGATTATTTTAGCGTCTGAGTTCAAGCGCCACATATACCATCAGCTCCTCACTTTACCGCACAGATCACTGTGCTACTCATACGCTAAGTTGACGAGGGCCGGTATCAAAACCAAGAACCTTGAGGTTCCCAGGCGGACGCTCTACCGAAGACAAGCAATCCCTCATTAATCCGGTCCCGTCGAAACGACGGATGTGACGGATTAATGAAAATATTGAATCAAAGGTTGAATTATCTAAAACAAATAACTCATCATCTCAGCGTGTTCTTAAAATGTCGTGTAAATCAGTACATGACAGACAAGGGAATAGAAACAAGACAGAATTTTAATGAAGCATGTGCAGCGTTTCTGTTGCATCAACACAGGATGCACTTCCTTTATTCAGTGGAACCCTAACGGCAATTTAATAAGAGTGAATTATGCTAATAAGTACAGAAAAACAAGCAAGAATTGCCTGGAGGTATATACCCAAACTGTTCGCCATGGACAGGATATGACAAGGTCACAAGAATGCGGTATCCAACCAGGATTGAACTCGCTATTCAGTATTAGGTATTTAGCCAACCCGTTCGCCATGTGTAGGATTTGACGCAAGATCGCAAGTATGGGGATATCCAACCAGGATTGAACTCGCTATTCAGTAGTAGGCAACACGTTCACCATGTGTATGCTTTAACATAAGATCGCAAGTATGAGGTATCCAACCAGGATTGAACTCTCTATTCAGTAGTAGGTATTTAGCCAACCCCTATACTTGCGACCTTCTGTCACATCCTACCAATGGGGGATGGGTTTGATAAACGCCTACTCTTAGGCATCCAATTGTGGTGTAATGGTTAGCCGGCTAGTCTTGCAAAGCCATTACTACAGAAAAGCGAGTTCGATACTCGTTGGATTTCACCATACTTCCGACCTTGTGTCACATCCTACTGTGGCAAAGCGGTAGAGTATAACCAACAATGTATGACTGGCGTTGAATAGTACACTACTATTGATCTACAAGAATGACTTTCATGTTAAATTGTACCACTACTGTATGGCTTTGGCGTTGAATAACCCACAAATGTTGATGTGTCCTTAAACAAAGAAACCAAACCAAACCATTTCTTCAAAACAGATCAGGATTCCAATTTGTTTGAAAACAGGAAATAATGAATAAACACCTGGATTATTGACTAAATGAAGTAATAAGCAAATAAAACCAGCCCAGGGTGCGGTTAGGGATGGGGGCGTTTCTTATCCAATTAATTACAACCATGATTAATGAAGTAGATCAAAGATAGTGAAACGTGACAATAATAATAATAATAATAATAATAATAATAATGATAATAATAATGATAATAATAATGAATGGTTCCTATTATGAATTGACCAACTCGAAGCTCATAAGAAACTTTAGTGATCACAGTCAGGTGCTGGAGACTATTGAACCGGAACTAAACTAAAGAGCGGACGGCTGATAGGTGTTCGGCGATTGTTGTCATTAAAGTTTGATCCCAAGTCGGAACCAAATCAGAAGTATTTCCATATCTATGTACGTACTTACCCTCACCCCACGCACCTCGTGAAATGGATACGGCGAGACGAATTCAAATACTGGACGCGACTGTTTGCATTTCACATATCGTTAATACTTTTCGGAAAGGTATGAATTCAACTATTCTCCCTCTAGCTATGGGTATATAGTAAAGTAGACTTCTTGTATATTTATAATCCCCGTCGTTTTTTTTTGACGGTTAGGGTAGATTTTGAATTCAAAGTCGTTGAAATTCAAAATCGGTGGACGGTTAGATGATTGTCATGAAATAACCTGTGAGTAACCTTCTTTCTGGTTACACAGACTGCGGGAAAAAAGTCTTAGCTTAGTTTAGTTAGTTAATAGGGAGACGTCATAATGTAAGCACCGGCTGCACTTCAGTCCACCGCGGTTAAGAAAGTTCTGGTTTTGATTAAAAATGGGATCGCACAAAATATATGCCTTGGTTGTTTCTCTACGAACTAAATGGTAGTCTTGGCGAACCAACACGAAGTCATACCATCATCTTAAAGACAGACCAGACCAGTTTGAAGAAATGCCCCTGCTACGCAAGAAATCCAGTCAAAAATTATCAGCCAGCTACTCAAGTACGCGTGAAAGATTAGGTATGGGAGTGTAACCACATATACCATAATCTTAATAGAACTCTATACATTTATATACCCAGTATATAACAGACTGTGTTCTTTAGTCTTGATTAGGCGAACAGTCTAGAAGGAAAAGTCGGAGTTCAAACTAGCTGTACTCCGCTTAAAAATTGATCTTGTGTCACATCATGCTCGTGGCGGAGGATTTTGGGGAAATACACTCCAAGACACTCTTGGTAATGAAAGCGTACTCCAGACTCATCATCCGATAAAGTTTAAGATTATACCCAGGGCGCACTCATTTTTGGTGTGTGTGTGTGGGGGGGCGTACTGCCAGAGTGACATGATGATGCTAATAAATGATAAAATCTTTTTCCTAATCCTAGATTAGTTGGTTGGATTTTATGGCATGTCAACCCTTTGGTCATTTTCTGTCGAAGGCGTTTGTTTTATTCATTCTTGTTGGGTATTCAAATAAAAAAAAGATTTTAAAACATTTTTTTAAAACAAGTCAAAAGAGATGTGGGAGTAATGGCAAAGAAATGTTACTTTACACCCCCCCCCAAACTGCAATCTTACCACTAGATCCAATTTAACTTCATATATAGGCCAATAAGACCCTCTGCCACCGCCTTCTAGTACATATATATATATGTTTACCAACCCCTCCGCACGAGTAGGATGTGGCACAAGGTCAATTTCTTAAGCGGAGTTCAACAGGTTTGAATTCAGAGGTTTCCTTCTAGACCGATTGCCTAACCAAGGTTAAAGAGCCCAATCTACCCTACTATTTATCCAAAGCTGGAGGGAGAGTAGGCTTCATACCTTTCCCAAGGGTATTAGCGCTAAGTGAAATGCAATTGCCATATCCATGATTTGAACTCGGGGCGACGAGTCCATTTCCCATTTCAATTCCTTCTAGCACATATAAGATAAAAAGGGTTGGGGCTTGTTATAAGAACAATACAGTCGGGACAAGGTATTAGAGCTTGATGTAACCAACCGATTGATCGGAGGGGGCCTCTCCGGCTACCCATCTAGCCTAAGTGAGGACCAAAGGGGAGTGTTACATATCATGGACTGCTCAGCTGACAGGATTCCGTGCTTAAGCATCACGAAGTGCCTGCCTGGGTCAACACGTGGTCCTATTAGGGAGTCTTACCCCACCATAGCCGACAGTGATCAGAATTGATTCTATGAAATAAAGATCTTTACAAGTATTTGATTGAATGCCAGCATTAAAGAAGAAGAAGAAGAAAACCCTGTAAAATCTCAATTACCGTCGAATTGGCAGACAAAGGTAGCAAGCCGTAACTCAAATACTATTCCAGCACTGCCGAAAGCATAGGACTGAATGGTGGTTTATTTATCTAAGCAACATAGCCCCACTAAAGTCAGCAGCCAATCAGGAATCAGAGAATGGTACAATCCATATGCAAATATGGAATATTCTTGAATGCCATATATACCAGCTGCTTCATGATTAATTCAATCTGACTAAAATAGTGAGTCAAACGTTTTGCAATTTTAGATAAAGCACAATTCTGCAACTCTGGATGCTTTTGCTTGTAGAAGACAAATTACCGTCGAATTGGCAGACAAAGGCAGCAAGCAAGCTGTAACTCAAATACAGTTCTACATTGCCACAAGCATGGGACAGAATGGGGGTTCATTTATCTAAGCATCATAGCCGAACTAAAGTCAGCAGCCAATCACCACTCAAGGAATGGTATCATTGCCACAAGCATGGGACAGAAGCATGGGACAGAATGGTGGTTCATTTATCTAAGCATCATAGCCGAACTAAAGTCAGCAGCCAATCACCACTCAAGGAATGGTATCATTGCCACAAGCATGGGACAGAAGCATGGGACAGAATGGTGGTTCATTTATCTAAGCATCATAGCCGAACTAAAGTCAGCAGCCAATCACCACTCAAGGAATGGTATCATTGCCACAAGCATGGGACAGAAGCATGGGACAGAATGGTGGTTCATTTATCTAAGCATCATAGCCGAACTAAAGTCAGCAGCCAATCACCACTCAAGGAATGGTATCACCCATATCCAGATATAGAATATTCCTGAGTGGCATATATACCAGCTGCTTCACGTCAAATTCCCTTGAACCTAGCTTGTTGTTGTTGTTGTTGTTGTTGCTGTTGTTGCTGCTCGTTTCAAAATATCTCACTCACTCCATCAAAAACGACAAGCGAAAACAATCTTAAAGAGATTATAGCGAGGTGCACCTAAATTTAACACTTGATAAGAAAATCTTTTTTCTTCAACTGAAAAAAAAACATGCCGACCGTCCAAGCAACACAAGATCACGTAGAATGCATTGCGATAAGATGTCAAAAATATCATCTTGCAATGTTACATTTCTTAGACTAAACAAGATGGTTGTCTATAAATAACAGTGTGCGTTTGTACGCATGCGTGAACCAAGGCAAAAAAAAACAGATAACTTCACGGAACAACAGAGGCAAGAGGCATTTATTAGGATGGATTTTGTAATCTATATCAATAACTGCAAAGTGTTCGTTTGACTTTCCTCGGTTTACGAATAAGTAGTGGTATATATATATATATATATATATATATATATATATATATATATATATATACACACACACATATATATAAGGCGGGTCAAAAAGTATCGAGATTTTTCTACTTTTTGACACACCTTGTATTCTGAAAAATTCCATTCATTAATGTTTTCAGAATACAAGGTGTGTCATAATAGTACCAAATTTAAAGCTGTATTTACCAAGTTAGAAATGAAGAATGAATGGAACGTTATTTTTTTTCTTCAGAATACAAGGTGTGAAAAAGTACAAAATATCTCGATACTTTTTGACACACCTTATATATATATATATATATATATATATATATATATATATATATATATATATATAATAACATATTTTGTGAAACAAACTTTATTTCAAATTTCATAAGAATTCTCTTGATGTTATTATCTTTATAATTGTTAATAAGTTGTCCAAAACTTGAAAGAAAAAAAATTGAAAACAATAAGGATTCTGCCATGTTTAATCAAATTTGTTTGATACAACCCAAATATACCTATATATATATATATATATATATATATATATATATATATATATATATATATATATATGTGTGTGTGTGTGTGTGTGTGTGTGTGTGAGTCGACGGCCGAGAGGTCAAGGAACTGGGCTGATAAAAAGTTCAGTCGGGCTTCGCTCCTGATCAGTAGTAGTTGATGTGTCTAGCCACACTGGTGAGACGTGAAACGTCGAAACACGGTGTCTGTGGATAACTTTATATATATATATATATATATATATATATATATATATATATATATATATTTAATGATCTTATATATGTATGTCAATTTTATTCATATATATAAGTAAACATATTAAACGTTCTAATGATCAAATTATGTTACTGTGGTATATATATATATATATATATATAATAAAAAAAGTAGGTCCGCAAAATGGATTATGTTTTATTAAAAAAATATTTTATTATTTTACATTTGCGACACGTGTTTCAGATTTTCTGATATCTTCTTAAGGCATTATTTAACCATATTCTGACAGAATATGGTTAATTAATGCCTGGTTAATTAATGCTTTAAGAAGATATCAGAAGATCTGTAACACGTGTCGCAAATGTAAAATAATAAGAATTTAAAAAAATCCATTTTGCGGACCTTCTTTCTTTTTAATAAAATATTTAATTTTCTCCCGTTGGACCCATAACACCACTTATATATATAATATATATATATATATATAATATATATATATGAATGTGAGGTATCCAAATCTTGGTAGTAAGGGATGATTCTATATGTGATATCAAGACACACTGTATTATTATTGTATGATCCAGTATGTATGAATACAGTGAATCTTTAAATCACTAAAGAGAGCTCAATGTATAATAATCTTTTTAGATTATATACATAGCAATATTTATCTTTGAAAGGAAGGAAAAACTCAACACAAAATCTAAGTTGATTTAACTCCCCAAAATCGACTTGATTTTGGGGAGCTTTGTTAAATCAACTTAGATTTATAAAGGCCCCAAATTTGGTCGAAATAAATTTATTATGGAATAACGGTGTTGAGTTTTTCCTTCCTTTCACAGATTATATATATATATATATATATATATATATATATATATATATATATTTTCAGTTGATGTCTTCAAAGTGATTGCCTGAGGGAGGCGCGATGGAAATCTATTTGAAATATTTTAATCCCTCATTTATCCGAATAAAGAAAAGTGTTTTAAACAAACATAAGATATATTCATATAAGTATTTATGAAAAATAGATTTCAACTTAAAATAACTGAAACCAGAGGTTTAACTATTGTTCTGTTGTTTTTTTTTGTTCCCTTTTTTAATTTTTTTAAATTTTATACTTTTCTGTCAAGTATCGCTTTCTTTCTGTTCGATTTACATTTTTCTAGAGTTTGGTTTTTTCTTTAGATCATTGTGATGTTTGAAATCTATTTATGAAATAGTTTTCAAGGAGCTTGTTATTGGAAACTGATTTCCCTTCATACACTTATGCTCTCACACACGATATAACTATATATATAGTAGAAAAAAACGAGATCCGTTGGGTCACCTATTGAGCTCCGGATAAATATTTGTGATCAGGGAGAAAGTTAGTTTGCAAAACGAATGAAATTAAAAATATAAATACGACCGGAGAATAAAAAAAACAAAACAAAACAAAAAAAAACAACCAGACCAACGCCATCTGTAGGCCTCGCCTTAATGTAAAAAAAAAAAAAAATCTAAAATAAACAAAACTACCGTTAAAAGACACTTCCATCCCAGCCCCCGTCGGCACAGGTTTTGAACAGACCACACCCTACTCCTTATTGTATAAAAAATAAAGGACATTTTTTTTTTATTTCTAACAAATTTCTGTTCTGGACCGGGTTCTTTTGCTAGTATATATATATATATATATATATAAAGGAATCGTATTTGCTTTCGTATGTATGTGTCGACTTATAACTCAGAAAAGAGATATCATTTTTTAAAATTTTGTAAACCAAAAAAAAAAAAAAAAACAACAACAACAAAAAAAACATCAAAAGCATTTTGCTAAAATTTGCAATTAAGTCAAAAACTGACCCATCTTATATATAAGCCAGCCATTAGCAGCTGAAAATTAACATACGAATGAGATCATCTACAGCTCACACTCTCCAATCTCTCTCTTTACGGTCACGGAGAAAACTAACACATATAAAGAGTAGTTAATCAAGATATACACACACACACATACATACACAGATATATATATAGGGGAAAGTGACAGGCAGAATGTATACTAAGACACGGGTAAGTTTTTGACTTAATTGCAAATTACGACTAATTAGAACCAAATAAAATGGAATTTTTTCAAAGATATATATTTTGGGATGTATTTTGTGTCATTAAACTAAATAGGAAAAAAGCCTTTAGCAAACAATCATTGATTCACTCAGCTTTAGTATGATAGTAGATTTTTTTCTCCTGCGACTCTGGTTTCCCGTATTCGATTCTACTTTAGGATTAAATACATTAAACTAAAATACTCTCTTTCTCACACACACTATATATATATATATATATATATATATATATATATATATATATATATATTAATACGCTTGTTCCTTAATCTTCAGACCGTTATCATCTTGCAATACCTTCTGGTTAAAAATGTGATCGTCCAAATTATGCTCAGTCCTAATTAGTGATCATCCTTCACACATTACTACAACAACCAACATTACGTTTTTTGTTTTGTTTTATTCTATGTGACAGTGTTGTTACATTGTTTATATTGTGCAATATGTGAAAATAAACCATTGTCTTCTTGTCTTCTTCCTAAAGTATGGGGATCCAAAAGTGTAATCTTATTATAATAGAGATTATGTAACTGTCTGTAACCGAGACTACATAACTGACGTCACGTTAGATAAATTATATTATCAACGATTATGAAATAGTCATTATTTAATCTTAATTATCATTTTATTTATTAACGATGTCTCTATTAAAATCTAGCTGAGTTAGATTTGTCGCAAAACTGCCCATATTATTAATTCATTTAAACTCCTGAAATATGTGTAATATATCTCTAAGAAATAAAGCAGTACATAGTAAATGGTAGGAATAATTTGCATGTTTTTAACAAAACTGGGTTTAATAAATAATTATTTGCTGTTACTGATTTCTAATATTATCATGTTATTCTCAAATGTTTTAAAATTAATCCTATACATAAACTTATATAGAATTCAAATAAACTAACATTAAAATAAGCGTAATATTTTTATATTTGTTCATATTTAGTTTCGATAGTCTTTCTGCTTTCATATAATATTTTATTACATTAAAATTTAGACACTTGCGCCCAGGGGGCGCATACTTTTGCTAGTAATCTATATATATATAAAGGGCAGTTGTGTGTATGTATGTATGGCCGGAGGAAACTATGAAAAAACAATTAACAACAAAGTAAATATATATACATATTCACTATCACCAGTGCTTGCTTTTTGAGCAAAAACCATGAAGGTTTGATTTATATTCGTGAAGATAATTATGAAATAGAATTTAAAAAGTAACAGCATGGATTTTATTTTGCGTTTAATACTTAAATAGAAGGCACTGATCTTCTTTTCAGGGTGGCTGAACACTTTTTTCTGACGAAAAAATACTAGACCGAATCAACGCAAGGTCTTTTTTACGTAGGCATTTTAATGGGTCATCCTGTGAGGATCTAACTCACGATTAAGTAATAATGGATCTGCGTGACTAACATTTTGACCCCCCCCTTTTCTATCCAGGCGACGCCGGGTGGCCGCTTCTAGTACTTAAAAAGAATTGCCAAAATTATTGACCTGTGAAATGTCAATTTTTTTTTTTTGGGGGGGGGGGTCACCCTGTTTATATATATTTACCAACCCTCCGCACGAGCAGGATGTTACACAAGGTCAATATATTAAGCGGAGTTTAACAGATTTGAATTCAGAGTTTTCATTCTCCTAGACTGGTTGCCTAACCAAGGTTAAAGAGCCCAGTCTGCCCTACTATTTATCCAAGCTGGAGGGAGAGTAGGATTCATACATTTCCCAAGGGTATTAGCGCTAAGT
Organism: Doryteuthis pealeii; assembly: GCA_023376005.1. NCBI lineage: Eukaryota > Metazoa > Mollusca > Cephalopoda > Myopsida > Loliginidae > Doryteuthis > Doryteuthis pealeii. Next base: position 72,293,208 of record CM042165.1, read on the forward strand.
GAAATGCAATTACCACATCCAGAATTTGAACTCGGGGCGACGAGTCCATTTCCCATGACTTTAACCATTACACCACGCGCTTCACGGACACCCTGTTTATAAGTACAATTCTCATAGTCTGTCTAGGTTTTAACTGTTTCCTCATTTGAATTGGTTTTAATTTGTTGCTTCTCGATGTTTCCCTGGTTTTCTTGCACTTAAAAACATCGCGAGAATATGATAAGTCGCCCAGAAATCCTTTCTTAAATTGTCCCTGTATAATCTAAGCCGAGTGATCTATGATATCTGATAATCCAATCAAACTGCTTATCCGACCTGACTCTGGAGACATAAAAGGTCACACATTACACTGTATGCACATAATAATAATAATATGAATGAATAATAATAATAATAATAATAATAATAATAAGAATAATAATAATAATAAAATAATATAATAAATAATAATAAATAATAATATATAATAATATAATATAATAATAAGAAGAATAATAAGAATATGATAATAATGATAATAAAGAATATGAATAATAATAATAATAATAATAAGAATAAATAATAAATAATAAATAATAAGAATATGAATAATAATAATAATAAGAAGAATAATAATATAATAAGAAGAATATGAATAATAATAATAAAGAATATGAATAATAATAATAATAAGAATATGAATAATAATAATAATAATAATAATAATAATAATAATAATAATAAGAATAAGAATAATAATATGAATAATAATAATTGAGACCATCCAAACTACTGCACTGCTGCAATCAACTAGAATACTCAAACCTGGAGATTTGAGGAGACTTGTTACTCAGACTCCAGTGAAATACCATCAGCTAACGCTCATGTGAAAAACTCAAAAGGAGTGAAAATAATAATAATAATAATAATAATAATAATAATAATAATAATAATAATTCTTAAAGAAGATGAAGGTCTTGATAAAATTAATCTGAAGTATTTTACTATCAGTAATCATTATTCGAGTGGCGACAACTTATCACATGATATACGCGGTTATAACAAGCCTCGCCCTTCTTGTTTAGCCACAACTAGCAAAAAATACCCAGCGTTGCCCGGATACCAATGCCCTAACACTTCTTTTGTTACACATAAATCGTTTAAAGCAAACTTTTGGTGTTTTTTTTTTTGTGCGTAATTATTTATCTTTTTAAATTTGTTATTTTTTATTTTAAAGCCGATCTGAAATTGTGTTTAAGGAAGCGTGGGAAAGAAAATAAAATGGAAGAAATTTGCTCGTTAGAATTCGGTGGGCTTTGAATACGCTAACTATTCCCGGCAGAGGATTAAGTCTCCCCACACCAAAAAAGGGGGCCCCTGGATATGTCATCATGCTGCATCTGATTGTGAGGCTCGTTTTCTGGAGATCTAGTTATATATATATATATATATATATATATATATATATATATATATATGTGTGTGTGTGTGTGTGTGTGTGTGTAAATTGAAAATGGAAGTGAATCCGACGGTATGTTGAAAAGAGAAATAAAGGAAAGAAAGTATTGAATGGATAAAATAGGATTATTTTAATTAATTTAACTTACACGTGTTTCGGTCAGGAGTTTATCCATATGTACATTATTCTATTTATTATCATTTTTAAATAACAAAATGAAATAAAATAATAATAATAGAAAAATATAGAAATGTTCAGTACAGCAAAGAAACATCGACCTTCCTCAGAGTAAATCCTTATTTTTTTTAAATGAAATTCGTTGGAACGTGGAGAATTTTTGAAATGTTCGAAAAAAGGTCGATGTTTCTTTGTGCTGAACATTTCTATATTTTTTCTATTATTATTATTATTATTATTATTTATATTTTGTTATTTAAAAATACCGACTTTAGGCCACCCTGGCGACTTTTCTCACGGATGTGATCATCAGACCAATTGTTATTGACTGGATCTACGCTATATATATATATATATATATATATATATTTTGAAGTGACGGGAATTTTTTTCTATTCCGAGTAATTACTTGTGTCATATTGCCGGATCTTGGGAGTTGTATGTAATGTAAGATTAAACAAGAATCAAAAACATATCCGGGGATGGGCACTAACATTATTATAAAAAAAGTTTCTTTAAAGAATTATTATACCGAGGTAGAACAAAAACATTGGCACGATTCCATTCTGTCCAAATGACTCACTGCACTAAAGGATTTCATTTAATCGGATTATCAAAGGATTAGCTTATCTAAGCTCTGTTAATCTTTTTTTTTCAAGAGAGACGCTGTATCTTATCTTGTCTCCAGCATTACGCGGATCGCTGCGAAAGTAATGGCTCCAATCTGTTTCCATGGAAGGAAACGACATTAAGTACAGAGAGCACGGTAAACATCATCATCAAGTCGTGCTGTCAACACGGATGCCCATGGCTCTCATCGTCCCTGATAAATCTTCTGCACGCGATACAGAATCACACAAACCATTCACACATCATCCTAAACTGCAACAGTCTCAGACAAACCTGCACCAAATATTACCAGACAAAAATCTAAAAAGACCTCTTTAAAAATACAAAAACCAGAAGACATTTTTAATTTTCTAAAAAAAAAAAAAAGTAACCTTTTAAACAAGATCTAACGAAATATAACCAAATACCACCATAAAACCGCTACTTGTTGCATAATCTATGCGGTTGCATAAGATTATTGCCGATCCCCTGTATTTCTGAAGGGATGGCCCTTTTCATATCACGGGCGGAACTTTCCATGGAATATTACAGAAAGCCCGCGAAATACGTGAAGTCACGTGGGACCTGGTTGGGTCTTCAGTTTCAGTTTGGACGTCAGGCAGAGAAGATGTACTGCCTTAACTGGAGCTCACTGCATACGCGCGTTATGTTAGTTACATGAAATGTTTAGTTAAGAAATAAAAGCTTACGAAAATAATATGGTTTTGTGGTTAATGAATGTCTTGGTAACAAGACCAGACACGAAGTCCCCAAGACTAGGTCCAGACACTGGAAGAAGAACGTAAGATACAAAAGATGAGCAGAAGAATAATAGAAGTAAGAAAGGAAAGAAGGGTATACAACACTACTTTAAATACGGGAATCCATATGTAAAAACGTTCTATATAACCTCTTCTTGCATTAAATGACCCGCAGCGGTTGATATGCCGTTGAATAAAACTCTAACCCAAGCTCAAAACAAGCCATTCAAGTGAGACGAGCAAGATATACTGTACACTGCTGGAGAAGCAAAGACGAACTCATAAGTGGCGTTCACCCAAAATAATAGCCTAATACCAAACTCAAGTTTATTAAGTGCTTTCCTGAATTCCCCCTGGCTAACACAAGGACCTTTTAAGCAACGCACAAATCGGAGCTCATGCAATAGCCAATGAGAAAAGTGTGTGACCCCTTCGACATTTTAATTTTGTGGCGCCTCAGACACGGGCAATAAACCCGGCTTTGGCCCTTTTAGAAGAGGGGGAAATTGAATCCCGGGGACTACGTTTAGTAAGTCGGAAAAAAACATGTTTTACATTTCTCTGAATTTGTGAGATGAGGCTTGATAATTAGTATTGTAAGGGCAGTCTCTCTTGTCTGAGGGTTTTGGTAAATCTCCTGTGTCAGGAGACGCTATTTTGGTCACGTGACACAGGAACGCAAGGAGAGAACGCTCTTCTTCCGATGCACTGAACAAGCCTGGACGTGCTTGTCATCTCTCTCCAGCAGAAACCTATGGTGCACACCAGACGCTACAGCCTCTACTTACAGTAAGTGGTTACCACTTGTCTATTAACACTATTGTGTATGTTTGGACACTTGTGACATTAAATAGCCTGGGGAACTTTGTTCCCCTAATATGTTATAATAAGGTTATATAAATGTAACTAACGCGTTTGTTGTTTTCCTAACTGAAGTATTCCGCATCAAGAAAAAATAAAAGAAATAGTATTAGTATTTATGAGATGTGGCTTGATATGAATAATTATGATATTTCGGACTATTGTCCTCATCTTTATTGTGTATAAACACAATGTTCAGGCCACTGTAACCCCGCGCTCTGTTTTAGGTATTTTTATTTATCATTTTAATTACCTTAAAGTAAGACATTTTCAGACGATTACCCATGAATTCAAATGCAGTTTCGGATCTTAATCGTTACCGTTTTTATTTATTATTTTAATTACCTTAAAATAAGACATTTTCAGACGATTACCCATGAATTCAAATGCAGCTTCGGTGCTTAATCGTGCTTAATATGATAATGGCTGTCAACTCGTGTTCGAGGAAGACCATTTCCTGTTTGTTTTTATTATCATCATAGTTAGGCGCCAGTAACATTTGACACTCTATCCTTGTGTTTTCTCAGATGACTCGCCAGGCCAACACTGGAGAGACATACTCTTCCGGATAATATACACTTTGAATGCTGAAAATTACCCTTTCTAATAGCCTGCTTCAATTTTTGGTTTTTAATTCGCTTGGACTCAAATTCTTTCACAGACAGGTAGATGGTAGATTGTTTTATAATTTTTTTTATTCGTTATATATTCTTGTGGAGGCGAGTGGTCTAATGGTTAGAGTCGTAGAAAGTGGACTCGTCAACGCGAGTTCAATTCCTGGACGAAGCTGTTGGAATTTCACATGGCGCTAATACCCTTGGGAAAGGTATGAATCCAATTCTCCCTCCAGCTATGGGTAAATAGCAGGGCAGACTGGACTCTTTAACCATGGCTAGGTAACCAGTCTAGGAGAAGGAAAACTCTGAATTCAAACCTGTTAAACTCCGCTTAAGAAATTGACCTTGTGTCGCATCCTGCTCGTGCGGAGGGGTTGGTAAATATATATATATATATTCTTGTTTTTAAGTTGTTTATTCTTATCATTATTCTTGTTTTTACTTTAGTCAGGACAATAAAGTAAATGATTAAAATTGTCAGGCTGGCCTAAAGTCGGTATCAGTCAAACAGTGAGGGAGTCTATCCCTATTTCACTAACGCTAGAATAACTAGATTGTATTGCTAGAGTCTGGGGTGGAGCGCCACACCTACCATCAGCTCCTAACTTTACCACACAGATTCCTGTGTTACTCATACGCAGAGTTGGCGAGGGCCGGTATCAATCCATTGGCTTAAATTCGGTATCAGCCAGACTGCGAGGGTGTCTATCCCCTTTTCACTAACAATAGACCAGGGAGATTGTATTTTTAGAGTTTGAGGTGGATGGCCACACCTACCATCAGCTCTTCACTTTACCGCACAGATCACTGTGCTACTCATACGCTGAGTTGGCGAGGGCCAGTCTCATTTTTAACAGAAGGGTTTTGCAATATGATAACGGTCGGAAGATTAAGGAACAAGTGTATTAATATATAGATTTATAAAGATTCAAAGCTGTGAAATCAATTTCAGTTCATTGTCCCGACCGAAACTAAAATCGATAAAACCAGCTGGCATAAAACGAAATTGAATCGAAATCAATTAATTTAAAAAAAGAAAATTTAAAAAAAGATTTGATAATTTGCTTTAGAAGCATTGTTGAGGTTTGAAGGAAATTACAATGCGTATATCGTATAAAATTCGATAATTATTGAAAATAATCATGACAAGCGAACTCGGCAAATATTGTGCCACAGGTAGAACATCGTACAGCTGTTTCAACTTTATTAAGTCTCATCAGCGATGTATACTTACGATTTCCTTCCGACAGAAATCGAAACACACGCATTTCGCGGGTGGTGGTGTAGAGGCTTATTTGTTAATGGTGACGTGTCCTTAGAAGTACTTTAACGTCAAAATAATCGATAATATCGTTGGACATCGCGATCAGTTGTCTCAACCTGAAAGCAATTACGCGAAAAGACAATTCCGGTAGGAATGAGTCTGTTATTAAGAATTGGTCAGCTTAGAATCCGGCACACTCAATAATAGGAAGGGATGTTTAGAATATTATTGTTAACATTCTCACAAATTTGAAAGAAAACTATATATTATGAAATTATACGGACATCCTCAGTCGACACGTAATTTTGCTTTCAATAAAAATCTTTTGACTGATGATGTCCGTATAAATCGGACGAAATATTTCAACTCTTAGATTTGTTTTGAGTTATCATTTCTTGTTCACTATCCTTTTACCTACCTCATATATATATATATATATATATATATATATATATATAACAACTGATCATTTTCAATATAAATTTAAGTATGAATTAAATATATTAAAAATCAATTAAAATCAAATATATTAATATAATTATATATATATATATATATATATATATATATATATTATAATATATAAACTATATATGAATATTATATATATATATATATATATATTATATAAGGGAACCAACCCCTCTCTCTCTCTCCCCCTCTCTCTCTATATATATATATATATAAGAATGTTAAGTATATATAAGGAGGGGGTGTTTCGAATATTAATGTTAACATTCTCACGAATTTGAAAGAAAACTATATATTATGAATATCAACTTGCAGGATCTGTGGATATACCACAGTATAATAATTTGGTCATTACAACGTTTAATATGTTTACTTATATATATGAATAAAATTGACATACATATATAAGATCATTAAATTATATATATATATAAAACGATTAGGGCACAAATCTGTTAATTTCAAATTACCAGCTGCAGTGCTATTTTAGATCATTGCTGATATAGGCAGCAGTCAGCGAGTTTTTTTTTTAAATATTAGCAGCAGCAGTTATGCCACGATTATTGCAAATCATTTGATTTTTGTTTAATTAATTAATTATCTCCCTTAATCAGTAAAAATCAATAACCACATTTGTTGTGTTTCTTAGTTATAAGAATGTCAAGGTGTATGTAAGATTTCGAATCTGAATAACCTCTCGTTTCTGAGTTTAGTCGACACGTACATACCAAACTTTTTTTTATATATAAAGAAGAAGCATACGTGGAGCCCATATATATATATATAAGAAATTTGAAAACAAGTGTTCCAAAAATAAGAGGAATTAATTTATCGACGCTTAAACGTTTCGGTTTCTTTAAACCTTCATCAGGATGTATTAAGGGGTGAAGAAATTGATGGATGTTTTATAGATGACAAGAGATATAACGCTGAACAAATACAGTTACAAAAAAAAATTATAAAGATTTTTTTTATCTCCTGTCATCTATAAAACATCCATCAATTTCTTCACCACATAATACATCCTGATGAAGGTTTAAAGAAACCGAAACGTTTAAGCGTCGATAAACAAATTCATCTTATTTTTGGAACACTCGCTCGCTGATTGGCTGATACCGACTTTAGGCCACCCCAATGACTTTACTTTACTGAAACTTTATTGAATAGAGTTAGTTCTGAGGTGAACAGAGAGTGAACTTTGAAATATCCTATCATACAGGTAAAAAAAAAAAAAATACCAAGAAATTTGGTACAGCTGTGGGGAAAATTTGTTTGGTAAAGAGTTAATTAATTCTGAATAAATCTTTTGATAATGAAAATTATTCATAATTATGTTCCGTTTCATGACAAAAATCCAATTTCTGTGCGATCAGTTACGTCTTGCAGCATGTGTTTCCTGTTGAATATACTTGATTTCTTGCATAAAGCGAAAATGAGCATTTCATTGCGAAAAATACACAATATAATTTACGTCTATTTGTAAAGTGCTGTTGTTTTTTCTTCTTACTCATATCAAGAAATGAATAAAAGAGAAACGTGCTTCAATTCAACAAAAGCATGTCTATGCCTTCTGGCATGGCATTAATTTTTCTTCTAAAGGTAAGGTTTACCAAGTGATCTTGATCGCCATTTTATGCTGAATTCAAAACCATACCATTCATTGTGTTTTTGGCAGGGCCTGGTTTTAAGTTGTGCTTGAATACTTCACACAAAGTTGTACACAAATGATAAACACTTATTAAAAGGTTGTGAACTCTACTTGTCACAATAGAGTTATAAACTGTTCAACATACATTTCACGTAAGAACTGTAAGCTTAAAAATCTGATCTGCTCAGAAAGAGTATGATTTGGATTAAAAGTGTAAAAAAAAACTCCCTTAAAATCACCTATTATATATTCGACCTTAATTAAAAGTAAGGAAATTAATCCGACGGTATATAGAGTAAGATGATATGAAAACACACAGTTGAAGTTGTTTATTATGTATGCTGATATTGCAAATATTCAATTGTTGAAAATCTTCACCAGAGCGTGTTATGAATGTGTGAAAAAGAAGACAACACTTTATGAAAATTATGACAGTTTTGTGATGGGATTATTTCATACCGGAGTTTTAAGAAAAGAGTATTGTTAAATTTTAGGAATCATCACGTGTGTAATGGTTCAAGTCATGGGAAATGGACTCGTCAACCCGAGTTCAAATCCTGGATGTGGTAATTGCATTTCACACTTAGCGCTAATCCATTGGGAAAGGTATGAACCTACTCTCCCTCCAGCTATGGATAAATAGTAAGGCAGACTGAGCTCTTTAACCTTAGTTAGGCAACCGGTCTAGGAGAAAGAAAACTCTGAATTCAAACCTGTTGAACTCCGCTTAAGAAATTGACTTTGTGTCACATCCTGCTCGTGCGGAGGGGTTGGTAAATATATATATGTTAAATTTTAAACCAAAAAATCTGAAAAAGCATTTATCACGTTCATAACCTGGTGTAACAGATTTTAGCAAGAAAGAGAAACATTTCGTAATTATCTTTAGTAATTAATTTTTATAAAAATATGATCGGTCCAAGGGGAAATAACTCTTGGATCATGAGTCCAGTAAGATGAAAATAACAGAAATTGGTAAGGAAATGTTAGTATGACTATGTCATTTAAACGGAATTTTATGATTTTTTTAGAATTAGTTTAGCTAGGTGTGGGGATATGATATTCGACCTTGAAAACATTGTAGGCCAGTGTAATTCAGACGTGTCACAAATGGACATGTCACAGACGGACTGAAATACATCAATGTCGGCTGGGACTTTAGAACATACCGACTGCACCTCTGCAGAGGGGTAAAATTCCCTAATGGGGCCACCTGTTAGGCAGGGGTGGCGACCCGTGATGCCTAAGGATAGAACCCGGGTGGCTGAGCAGTGCATGACATGCAACACTCCACTTTGACCCTTACTTAGGCTATACGGGCTGTCAAAGAGGTCCCCAACAGTCAATGGGCTGGTCATGTCAAGCCCTAGCACCTATATGATTGTCTCGATTCTATTGCCCTTATGGCAAACCCCAACCCGTGATTGAAGGTCTTATTGACCTGGGTATGACTATCTGATGTTGAGGTTCTAGTTCTGAAGCTCTGGGGAATGTGGAGTACCCCTTCATCACCATTGCATCCAGGTCTACTCTGACCTGGAGTGGAAGTATGTGTTATGGTCACATGTGTGGGTTTCATAGAACAAAATGAGTTTTAACAAAAATGTGTTTTAAAAATGAGTTTAAAAAAATTGAGTACCTATCAAGAATGAATAATACAAAACGTCTTTGGCATAAAATAACCCAAGAAAGATTGGCATGCCGTAAAATCCAACCAACAATTCGAAGTGTTAGTCCTGCTAGGTTTCCACCTATGGGTTAAATATTACAAAATGAGCTCTAACAAAAAAAAAAAATGTGTTTAAAAAAATTGAGTAAATAATGTTGGCGTGTTTTTATGTATAAGATGTGCTGAAGACCACAACTTGTATTTATAGACTGTTCCAAAACAGCTGAATCGGCCAATCAGCTTAATAGGTCAATCAAAAACAGCCAAATATGTATTTAATTTACTATTTAAAAGGTGTTTATAAATGGTTCTACAATTGCTCGCTGGATGCACAGAACAAGAGAAGAGGATTATACAATTCTTTAACACGGATCAGCGGACAAGGATTAAAACTGATACTACATCTTTCTACTTCAAGAAAGAATCAAACTTTATGGCACAAGGGATCTCCCACTGTAAAACTGCATTCAACTACAGCCCTAAAATGCATACACGAATCATGACAAAAAAATGGAGTACCCAACAAGAATGAATAAAACAAAACGTGTTCGGCATAAAATAACCCAACAATGGTTGACATGCCGTAACATCCTACCAACCAACCAGCCAACCAACCACTGACCAACTCAAACAAAAAATACTTGTAAATCGATAGAGATAAATTCATTTTTGCTGAGCAGTGAAACATATTCTTGTTCCTTAATCTTCCGACCGTTATCATCTTGCAACACACTGCTTAAAATGTGACCATCCAAATCGTTCAAGATGAAATGTAAAAATGTAAATCCTGATTATCTAGTGTTGCTTATGGGTCGAATATTTATTTCTTATGTTAAGCTAAATAATGGATCGTTCCGTTTTTATCATAAAAAAGGAAAGAGAAAAAGACATGCTACACAGAAATAAATGATAAAAAAGAAAAAAGAGAGCAGGGAAAAGATAGTGTGTGCGAGCGCCGAAGAGATAGCACTAATTTTTTTATCAAAATCGAACATAATGAAAAGATCTTATGAAGGAAATAAAGAAAAAAAGAGAGAGTTTAAATGAAGATTATTTCACTTTTTACATATTGAAAGTATTTGCAATAGCTCTTAAGTAAGCATATCAAACGTTTAATAATTAATTATCATACTGTGTTGCTTATGGGTCGAATTTTTATTTCTTAGAGTATCGTCCTCAGCTAAATAATGGATCGTTCCGTTTTTATCATAAAAAAAAGGAAAGAGGAAAAAATACATTACACAGAAATAAAGGATAAGAAAGAAAAGAAAGGAAAGAAACCAACCGACTGAAATATTTCTACTTTTACAATGATACAGTTCGCAAGTCTCTGAAAAAGCAAGAGGGATATGCCCCGAGGCATTGGCAACGAAAGCAAAACAAATTGTGAAAGAAAATCGATACCAAAAAGAGACAGGTTTCTTGGAGAGGAAATTGCAGTAGTGTAAAGAATTATTGATCGTTTTTTTCTTTTAGATTCCTGTCAAGGGGCTACTTAGTCAAGACGAGTAGTCTCCCTTTCAAGACAAGTTTCTACACAGTGAATGTGTTTTTCAAATCAGCCGTTTTACCACATTATGTTTAGTAAAATCTATTAGAAATAGCAACCCTTGTCTAGTTTCTTTTCTACTATATATTCAGACTACTGTCAAGTCTGATAAGGGGATACTTAGTCAAGTCGAGTTGTCTTCCCTTTCAAGCCAAGTTTCTCTAGATAAAGACTGTGTCTTTCCAAATTAGCTGTTTTACAACATAATGCTAGTAATCTATTAGAAA
>CM042165.1:72311998-72316998 GCA_023376005.1 Doryteuthis pealeii
TTTAGTCTGGTCTGGTTCTTCTAAGATTTGCACAAAGTGTCAAAGGTATTATCAAGTGTTATATGATCGCCATTTTATGCTGAATTCAAAAATAACATCTCATTGATGTTTAGTCGTTCGGTCTGGTTTTAAGTAGATTTGCAAAGGTTTCAAAGGTTTTATCAAAGTGTTATATGATTGCCATTTTAGCTGAATTTCAAAAAATAAACATTCATTGTGTTTAGTCTGGTCTGGGTTTTTAAGATTTGCAAAGGTCAAGGTTTATCAAGTGTATAGTGATCGGCCATTATTTATGCTGATTCAAAAAAAACACTTCATTGGTGTTTAGTCTGTTGGTTCTTAAGATGCAAAGGTCAAAGGTTTATCAAGTGTTATATGATTGCCATTTTATTGCTGAATTCAAAATATAACATTCATTGTTGTTTAGTCTGGTCTGGTTTTTTAAGATTTGCAAAGGTCAAAGGTTATCAAGTGTTATATTGATTGCCATTTATGCTGAATTCAAAAATAACAATTCATTGTGTTTAGTCTGGTCTGCGTTTTAAGATTTTGCAAAGTCAAAGGTATTATCAAGGTGTTATATTGAATCCCATTTTATGCTCTGAATTCAAAAATAACATTCATTGGTTTAGTCTGGTCTGGTTTTTAAGATTTCGCAAAGGGTCCAAAGTTTATACAGTGTTATATGATGCCATTTATGGCTGAATTCAAAAATACCATTTATTGTGTTTAGTCAGGTCTGGTTTTAAGATTTGCAAAAAGTCAAAGCGGTTTATCAAGTGTTTATGTATTGCCATTTATGACTGAATTCCAACAAATAACATTCATGTGTTTGTCTGGTCTGGTTTTAAGATTTGGCCAAAGGGTCAAAGGTTTATCAAGTGTTATATGATCGCCAGTTTATGCTGAATTCAAAAATAACATTCATTGTGTTTAGTCTGGTCTGGTTTTTTTAAGATTTGCAAAGTCAAAGGTTTATCAAGTGTTATATTGATTGCCATTTTATGCTGAATCAAAAAATAACATTCATTTTGTTTAGTCTGCGTCTGGTTTTTTTAAGAATTTGCAAAGGTTCAAAGGCTTTATCAAGTGGTCTAATGATTTGCCATTTTATGCCTGAATTCAAAAATACCATTTTATTTGTTTAGTCAGGTCTGCGTTTTTAAGATTGCCAAAGTCAAAGCGTTTAATCAAGTTTATTATTGATTGCCATTTTGATGCTGAATTCAAAAATAACATTTCATTGTATTTGTCTGGTCTGGTTTTTAAGATTGCAAAGGTCAAAGGTTTATCAAGTGTTATATGATCGCATTTTATGCTGATTTCAAAAATACCATTTATTGTGTTTAGCTCAGCGTCTGGTTTTTTAAGATTTGCAAAGGTCAAAGGTTTTATCAAGTGTTATATGATTTGCCATTTTTATGCTGGAATCAAAAATACCCCTCATTGTGTTTTGGCAGGTCTGGCGTTTTTAAGTTGTGCTTGAATACTTCCACAACAAGTTGTACACAATGCATAACACTTATTTAAAGCATTCTGTGAACCTTACTTGTCACAAATAGAGTTCATAATACTGCTTTTCATACATTTTTCAAGAAAGAGCTTGTAGCTTAAAAATCTGATCTGCTCAGAAAAAGAGTATGATTTGATTAAGCGTAAAAAAAAACGCCCTTAAAATCACCTATACTATATATGTCGACCTTAATTAAAAGTAAGGAAATTAATCCGCGGTATATAGAGTAACCGATAATATGAAAACAACACAGTTGAAGTTGTTTATATTGGCTATGCTGATATTGCAATATTACAATAGTCGTTGAAAATCTTCACCAGAGCGTGCTTATGATGTGTTGCAAAAAGAATCGACATAACCACTTTATGAAATATCTATGAGCAGTTTTGTGATGATTATTTCATACCGGAGTTGTTAAGAAAAGCAGTATATGTTAAAATTTAGGAATACGCGCGCTGGTTTGTAATGGGTTAAAGTCAGGTGGCGAAAATGCGACTCTCAAGCGCCCGAGTTCAAAAATCCTGGATTGTCGGGTAATTGGCATTTCACGCTTAGCCTAATCCCATTGGGGAAAGGTATGATCCTACCTCTCCCGTCAGCTCATTGGCATAAATAGTTAAGGTCAGACTTTGGAGCCTTTTAACACCTGTTAGGACAACCGGTCTAGGGAGAAGAAAACTCTGAATTCCAAAACCTGTTGAACTCCGCTTAAGACAGAAATTGACTTTGTGTCACATCCGCTCGTGGCGAGGGGTGTGGTTAAATATATATATGTTAAATTTTAAACCAAAAAAAATCTGCAAAAAGGCATTTATCACGTTTCATAACCTGGTGTAAACAGATTTTTAGCAAGACAAGAGAACATTTTGTAATTATCTTTAGTAATTAATTTTTATAAAAATATGATCGGTCAGGGAAATAACTCTTGGATCATGAGTCCAGTTAAGATGAAAATAACAGAAATTGTAAGGAAATGTTAGTATGACTATGCATTTAAACGGAATTAATTTTTTTAGAATTTTAGCTAGTCGTGACGGTGTATGTCGAGTTTAAAATTAAGTATATATGATTTTTCAACCTAGAAAGGATTAGTATTCAGAGTACAGTTTGTAGGTTTACTTTTCTTACCTTAAACATGTAGCCAGGTGTAATTCAGACGTGTCACACCGTCGATTTGATACAGACGGACTGAAATACATCATATTCGGGCTGGACTTTAGAACATACCGATGCACCTCTGCAAAGGGTAACAAATTCCCCAATGGGGGCCAACCTGTTAGGCAGGGGTGGCGACCCGTTGCAGCCTAAGGATTAGAACCCGGGTGGCTGAGCAGTGCATGACATGCAAACACTCCACTTTGACCCTTACTTAGGCTATACGGGCTCAAAGATGGCCCCAACAGTCAATGGCTGGTCATGTCAAAGCCTAGCACCTATATGATTGTTCCGATCTATTGCCCTTATGAACCCCACCCTATATATGGCTAAGAACGGTGACTGAGTCTTATTGACCTGGGTTATGACTATCTGATGTTGAGGTTCTAGTTCTGAAGCTCTGGGAATGTGGAGTACCCCTTCATCAACACTTACTCCCAGGTCTACTCTGACCGGTACTGGTAGTATTGTGTATGGTCACATTTGGGGTTCATAGAACAAAATGAGGTTTTAACAAAAATGTGTTTTTAAAAATGAGTTTTTAAAAAATTGAGTACCTATCAAGAATGAATAATACCAAACGTTTTGGCATAAAATAACCAAGAAAGTTTGGCATGCCGTAAAATCCAACCAACAAATGCAAGTGTTAGTCCTGCTAGCGTTTCCACCGTAAATATTACAAAATGAGCTCTAACAAATAAATGTGTTTTTAAAAAAATTGAGTAAAAATGATTGGCGATGTGTTGTTGTTGTATGTATAAAGGTGTGCTGAAGACACAACTTGTATTTATAGACTGTTCCAAAAACAGGTACATCGTGCATCAGGCTATAAATAGGTATTAAAAAACTAGCCAAGATATGTATTTAATTTACTATTTAAGAAGGTGTTTATAAATATGGTCTGTTACAATTGCTCGCTGGATGCACAAGAACAACGAAAGAAAACAATGTCTTTAACACGATCAGCGGACACAGGCATGAAAACTGATATTACATCTTTCTACTCCCAAGAAAGGATCAAGTATTTATGCCACAAGGGATCTCCACTGTAAAACTGCATTCAACTACAAGTCCTAGAAATGCCTACACGAAATCGAACAAGCCTGGAACGTGCTTGTCATCTCTCTCCAGCAGATACCGTATGGTGCACACCAGACGCCACACCCTCTACTTACAGTAAGTGGTTACCACTTTGTCTATTAACACTATTTGTTATGGTTTGGACACTTGTGACATTAATATATGCCCGGGGAACTTTGTTCCTAATATGTTATAATAAAAGTTATATAAATGTAACTAACTGCGTTCGTTGTTTTCCTAACTGAGAGTATTCCGCATCAAGGAAAAAATAAAAGAAATAGTATTAGTATTATGAGATGTGGCTTGATATGAATAATTATGAATTTTCGGACTATTGTCCTCAACTTTATTGTGTATAAACACAATGTTCAGGCCACTGTAACCGCGCGCTCTTTTAGGTTTTTATTTATCATCTTTAATTACCTTAAAGTAAGACATTTTCAGACGATTACCCATGAATTCAAATGCAGCTTCGGTGCTTAATCGTGCTTTAAAATATGATAATGGCTGTCACTCGGTTCGAGGAAGACCATTTCCTGTTTGTTTTTATATCAATCATAGTTAGGCGCCAAGTAACATTTGACACTCTATCCTGTGTTTCTCGATGAAACTCGCCAGGCTAACACTGGAGAGACATACTCTTACCGGAAATATACACTTTGAAACTGCTGAAAATTACCTTCTAATAGCCTGCTTCCAATTTTTGTTTTTTAATTCGCTTGGACTCAAATTCTTTCACCAGACAGGTAGATGGTAGATTGTTTTAATAATTTTTTATTCCGTTATATTATTCTTGTGGAGGCGAGTGGTCTAAATGGTTAGAAGTCGTAGAAAGTGGACTCGTCAACGCGAGTTCAATCCTGGACGAAGCTGTTGGAATTTCACATGGGCGCTAATACCTTGGAAAGGTATGAATCCAATTCTCCCTCTAGCTATGGGTAAAATAGCAGGGGCAGAACTGGACTCTTTAACCATGGCTAGGTAACCAAGTCTAGGAGAAGGAAAACTCTGAATTCAAACCCTGTTAAACTCCGCTTAAGAAATTGACTTGTGTCGCATCCTGCTCGTGCGGAGGGGTTTGGTAAATATATATATATATATATTCTTGTTTTAAGTTGTTTATTCTTATCATTATTCTTGTTTTTACTTTGTCAGGACAATAAAGTAAATGATTAAAGTTGTCAGGCTGGCCTAAAGGTCCGGTATCACCAAACAGCGAGGGAGTCTATCGCTATTTCATAACGCTAGAATA
>CM042165.1:72321998-72329498 GCA_023376005.1 Doryteuthis pealeii
TGTCACCAGATAATCAGTATATACATTTTGGCATTTCATCATAGACAAGTAAACTTGTACAAAAACTGATGTTTAGTTCATTGTAATTGAGCGGACTCAGTCGGTAGAGCATTCGGCTAGAAACTGCAAGGTTCCGAGTTCGATACCGGCCCTCGCCTACTCAGCGTATGAGTAGCACAGGGATCTGTGCAGTAAAGTAAGGAGCTGATGGTAGGTGTAGCGCGCAACCTCAGACACTAAAGATAATATCCATGGTCTAGCGCTAGTGAAAAGGGGATAGACTCGCTCGCTGATTGGCCACCCCGATGACTTTACTTTACTGAAACTTTATTGAATAGAATTAGTTCTGAGGTGAACAGAAAGTGAACTTTGAAATATCCTATCATACAGGTAAAAAAAAAAAAAAGAATACCAAGAAAATTTGGTACAGCTGTGGGGAAAATTTGTTTGGTAAAGAGTTAATTAATTCTGAATAAATCTTTTGATAATGAAAATTATTCATAATTATGTTCCGTTTCATGACAAAAATCCAATTTCTGTGCGATCAGTTACGTCTTGCAGCCATGTGACTTCCTGTTGAATATACTTGATTTCTTGCATAAAGCGAAAATGAGAATTTCATTGCGAAAAATACACAATATAATTTACGTCTATTTGTAAAGTGATGTTTTTTTTTCTTACTCACTCATATCAAGAAATGAATCAAAGAGAAACGTGCTTCAATTCAACAAAAGCATGTCTATGCCTCAGGCATGCATTAATTTTTTTCCAAAGGTAAAAGGTTTACCAAGTGATATATGATCGCCATTTTATGCTGAATTCAAAAATACCATTTATTGTGTTTAGTCAGGTCTGGTTTTTAAGATTTGCAAAGGTCAAAGGTTTATCAAGTGTTATATGATTGCCATTTTATGCTGAATTCAAAAATAACATTCATTGTGTTTAGTCTGGTCTGGTTTTTAAGATTTGCAAAGGTCAAAGGTTTATCAAGTGTTATATGATCGCCATTTTATGCTGAATTCAAAAATAACATTTATTGTGTTTAGTCAGGTCTGGTTTTTAAGATTTGCAAAGGTCAAAGGTTTATCAAGTGTTATATGATTGCCATTTTATGCTGAATTCAAAAATACCATTTTTGTGTTTAGTCAGGTCTGGTTTTAAGATTTGCAAAGGTCAAAGGTTTATCAAGTGTTATATGATTGCCATTTTATGCTGAATTCAAAAAATAACATTCATTGTGTTTAGTCTGGTCTGGTTTTTAAGATTTGCAAAGGTCAAAGGTTTATCAAGTGTTATATGATTGCCATTTTATGCTGAATTCAAAAATAACATTCATTGTGTTTAGTCTGGTCTGGTTTTTAAGATTTGCAAAGGTCAAAGGTTTATCAAGTGTTATATGATCGCCATTTTATGCTGAATTCAAAAATACCATTTATTGTGTTTAGTCACGTCTGGTTTTTAAGATTTGCAAAGGTCAAAGGTTTATCAAGTGTTATATGATTGCCATTTTATGCTGAATTCAAAAATACATTTATTGTGTTTAGTCAGGTCTGGTTTTTAAGATTTGCAAAGGTCAAAGGTTTATCAAGTGTTATATGATTGCCATTTTATGCTGAATTCAAAAATAACATTCATTGTGTTTAGTCTGGTCTGGTTTTTAAGATTTGCAAAGGTCAAAGGTTTATCAAGTGTTATATGATCGCCATTTTATGCTGAATTCAAAAATAACATTCATTGTGTTTAGTCTGGTCTGGTTTTTAAGATTTGCAAAGGTCAAAGGTTTATCAAGTGTTATATGATCGCCATTTTATGCTGAATTCAAAAATACCATTTATTGTGTTTAGTCAGGTCTGGTTTTTAAGATTTGCAAAGGTCAAAAGGTTTATCAAGTGTTATATGATTGCCATTTTATGCTGAATTCAAAAATAACATTCATTGTGTTTTAGTCTGGTCTGGTTTTAAGATTTGCAAAGGTCAAAGGTTTATCAAGTGTTATATGATCGCCATTTTATGCTGAATTCAAAAATAACATTCATTGTGTTTAGTCTGGTCTGGTTTTTAAGATTTGCAAAGGTCAAAGGTTTATCAAGTGTTAATTGATTGCCATTTTATGCTGAATTCAAAAATAACATTCATTGTGTTTAGTCTGGTCTGGTTTTTAAGATTTGCAAAGGTCAAAGGTTTATCAAGTGTTATATGATCGCCATTTATGCTGAATTCAAAAAATAACATTCATTGTGTTTAGTCTGGTCTGGTTTTTTAAGATTTGCAAAGGTCAAAGGGTTTATCAAGTGTTATATGATTGCCATTTATGCTGAATCAAAAATAACATTCATTGTGTTTAGTCTGGTCTGGTTTTTTAAGATTTGCAAAGGTCAAAGGTTTATCAAGTGTTATATGATTGCCATTTTATGCTGAATTCAAAAATAACATTCATTGTGTTTAGTCTGGTCTGGTTTTAAGATTTGCAAAGGTCAAAGGTTTATCAAGTGTTATATGATCGCCATTTTATGCTGAATTCAAAAATAACATTCATTGTGTTTAGTCTGGTCTGGTTTTTAAGATTTGCAAAGGTCAAAGGTTTATCAAGTGTTATATGATCGCCATTTTATGCTGAATTCAAAAATACCATTTATTGTGTTTAGTCAGGTCTGGTTTTTAAGATTTGCAAAGGTCAAAGGTTTATCAAGTGTTATATGATTGCCATTTTATGCTGAATTCAAAAATAACATTCATTGTGTTTAGTCTGGTCTGGTTTTAAGATTTGCAAAGGTCAAAGGTTTATCAAGTGTTATATGAATCGCCATTTTATGCTGAATTCAAAAATAACATTCATTGTGTTTAGTCTGGTCTGGTTTTTAAGATTTGCAAAGGTCAAAGGTTTATCAAGTGTTATATGATTGCCATTTTATGCTGAATTCAAAATAACATTCATTGTGTTTAGTCTGGTCTGGTTTTAAGATTTGCAAAGGTCAAAGGTTTATCAAGTGTTATATGATTGCCATTTTATGCTGAATTCAAAAATACCATTTATTGTGTTTAGTCAGGTCTGGTTTTTAAGATTTGCAAAGGTCAAAGGTTTATCAAGTGTTATATGATTGCCATTTTATGCTGAATTCAAAAATAACATTCATTGTATTTAGTCTGGTCTGGTTTTTAAGATTTGCAAAGGTCAAAGGTTTATCAAGTGTTATATGATCGCCATTTTATGCTGAATTCAAAAATACCATTTATTGTGTTTAGTCAGGTCTGGTTTTTAAGATTTGCAAAGGTCAAAGGTTTATCAAGTGTTATATGATTGCCATTTTATGCTGAATTCAAAAATACCCCTCATTGTGTTTTGGCAGGTCTGGTTTTTAAGTTGTGCTTGAATACTTCACAACAAGTTGTACACAATGATAACACTTATTTAAAAGATTTGTGAACCCTACTTGTCACAAATAGAGTTATAATACTGTTTCATACATTTCAAGAAAGAGCTTGTAGCTTAAAAATCTGATCTGCTCAGAAAAGAGTATGATTTTTGGATTAAGCGTAAAAAAAAACTGCCTTAAAATCACCTATTATATATTCGACCTTAATTAAAAGTAAGGAAATTAATCCGACGGTATATAGAGTAAGATAATATGAAAACACACAGTTGAAGTTGTTTATTATGCTATGCTGATATTGCAATATTTCAATCCGTTGAAAATCTTCACCAGAGCGTGTTATGATGTGTTGAAAAAGAAGACAAACACTTTATGAAAATTATGACAGTTTTGTGATGGGATTATTTCATACCGGAGTTTTAAGAAAAGAGTATATGTTAAATTTTAGGGAAGCGCGTGGTGTAATGGTTAAAGTCATGGGAAATGGACTCGTCGACCCGAGTTCAAATCCTGGATGTGGTAATTGCATTTCACTTAGCGCTAATACCCTTGGGAAAGGTATGAATCCTACTCTCCCTCCAGCTATGGATAAATAGTAAGGCAGACTGAGCTCTTTAACCTTGGTTAGACAACCGGTCTAGGAGAAAGAAAACTCTGAATTCAAACCTGTTGAACTCCGCTTAAGAAATTGACTTTGTGTCACATCCTGCTCGTGCTGAGGGGTTGGTAGATATATATATATGTTAAATTTTAAACAAAAAAATCTGAAAAAGCATTTATCACGTTCATAACCTGGTGTAACAGATTTTAGCAAGAAAGAGAAGCATTTTGTAATTATCTTTAGAAATTAATTTTTATAAAAATATGATCGGTCCAAGGGGAAATAACTCTTGGATCATGAGTCCAGTAAGATGAAAATAACAGAAATTGGTAAGGAAATGTTAGTATGACTATGACATTTAAACGGAATTTTAGGATTTTTTTAGAATTAATTTAGCTAAAATCCGTTACACCAGGTTATGAACGTGATAAATGCTTTTTTCAGATTTTTTGTTTAAAATTTAACATATATATATTTACCAACCCCTCCGCACGAGCAGGATGTGACACAAAGTCAATTTCTTAAGCGGAGTTCAACAGGTTTGAATTCAGAGTTTTCTTTCTCCTTGACCTTGAAAACATCGTAGGCCAGTGTAATTCAGACGTGTCACAACGTCGATTGCAAATACTAGACGGACTGAAATACATCAATATCGGCTGAGACTTTAGAACATACCGAATGCACCTCTGCAAAGTGGTAAAATTCCCCAATGGGGGCCACCTGTTAGGCAGGGGTGGCGACCCGTGATGCCTAAGGATAGAACCCGGGTGGCTGAGCAGTGCATGACATGCAACACTCCACTTTGACCCTTACTTAGGCTATACGGGCAATCAAAGAGGCCCCCAACAGTCAATGGGCTGGTCATGTCAAGCCCTAGCACCTATATGATTGTCCCGATCCTATTGCCCTTATGTCAAACCCCAACCCTTTTTATCATATGTGCTAGAAGGCGGTGACTGAAGGTCTTATTGACCTGGGTATGACTATCTGATGTTGAGGTTCTAGTTCTGAAGCTCTGGGGAATGTGGAGTACCCCTTCATCACCATTACTCCCAGGTCTACTCTGACCCGGAGTGGTAGTATTTGTTATGGTCACATATGCGCGTTACATAGAACAAAATGAGTTTTAACAAAAATGTGTTTTAAAAATGAGTTTTAAAAAATTGAGTACCTATCAAGAATGAATAATACAAAACGTATTTGGCATAAAATAACCCAAGAAAGGTTGGCATGCCGTAAAATCCAACCAACAATCCAAAGTGTTAGTACCTGCTAGGTTTCCACCTATTACAAAATGAGCTCTAACAAAAAAAGTGTGTTTAAAAAAATTGAGTTAAAAATGATGGCGTGTTTTTATGTATAAGGTGTGCTGAAGACCACAACTTGTATTTATAGACTGTTCCAAAACAGCTGAATCGGCCAATCAGCTTAATAGGTCAATAAAAAATAGCCAAATATGTATTTAATTTACTATTTAAAGGTGTTTATAAATGGTCCTACAATTGCTCGCTGGATGCACAGAACAACAGAACAGAACAACAATTCTTTAACACGGATCAGCGGACAAGGATGAAAACTGATATTACATCTTTCTACTCCAAGAAAGGATCAAATATTATGCCACAAGGGATCTCCACTGTAAAACTGCATTCAACTACAGTCCTAAAATGCCTACACGAATCGTGACAAAAAAATTGAGTAACCAACACGAATGAATAAAACAAAACATGTTCGGCATAAAATAACCCAACAAGGGTTGACATGCCGTAAAATCCTACCCACCAACCAGCCAACCACTGACCAACTCAAACAAAAATACTTGTAAATCGATAGAGAGAAATTCATTTTTGCTGAGCAGTGAAACATATTCTTGTTCCTTAATCTTCCGACCGTTATCATCTTGCAACACACTCTGCTTAAAAATGAGACCATCCAAATCGTTCAAGATGAAATGTAAAAATGTAAATCCTGATTATCTAGTGTTGCTTATGGGTCGAATATTTATTTCTTATGAGTATCGTCCCCTCAGCTAAATAATGGATCGTTCCGTTTTTATCATAAAAAAGGAAAGAGAAAAAGACATGCTACACAGAAATAAATGATAAGAAAGAAAGAAAGAGAGCAGGGAAAAGATAGTGTGTGCGAGCGCGCGAAGAGATAGCGCTAATCTTTTTCAATCGAACATAATGAAAAGATGTTATGAAGGAAATAAATAAATAAAAAAGAGGGCGAGTTAAATGAAGATTATTTCACTTTTTACATATTGAAGTATTTTGCAATAGCACTTAAGTAAGCATATCAAACGTTGTAATAATTAAATTATCATACTGTGTTGCTTATGGGTCGAATTTTTATTTCTTATGAGTATCGTCCCCTCAGCTAAATAATGGATCGTTCCGTTTTTTATCATAAAAAAAGGAAAGAGAAAAATACATGCTACACAGAAATAAAGGATAAGAAAGAAAGAAAGAAACCAACCGACTGGAATATTCTACTTTTACAATGATACAGTTCGCAAGTCTCTGAAAAAGCAAAGAGGGATATGGCCCGAGGCATTGGCAACGAAAGCAAAACAAGTGTGAAAGAAAATCGATACCAAAAGAGACAGGTTTCTTGGAGAGGAAAGAAATTTGCAGTAGTGTAAAGAATTATTGATCGTTTTTGTCTTTTAGATTCCTGTCAAGGGGCTACTTAGTCAAGTCGAGTAGTCTCCCCTTTCAAGACAAGTTTCTACACAGTGAATGTGTTTTTCAAATCAGCCGTTTTACCACATTATGTTAGTAAAATCTATTAGAAATAGCAACCCTTGTCTAGTTTCTTTTCTACTATATATTCAGACTAGCTGTCAAGTCTGATAAGGGGATACTTAGTCAAGTGGAGTTGTCTTCCCCTTTCAAGACAAGTTTCTAGATAAAGACTGTGTCTTTCAAATTAGCTGTTTTACAACATAATGCTAGTAAAATCTATTAGAAATAGCAACCCTTGTCTATTTCTATTCTACTCAACTATATATTCAAACTAGGAAGCGCGTAGTGTAATGGTTGCAGTCGTAGGAAATGGACTCGTCGACCCGAGTTCAAATCCCGAACGAGGTTGTTTGCATTTCACATAGCGTTTAATACCCCAGGAAAGGTATGCATCCAACTCTCTCTCCAGCTATGGGTAAATAGTGGGGCGGACTGGGCCCTTTAACCTGGTCTAGGAGAACGAAAACTCTGAATTCAAACCTAGTAAAACCCGCTTAAGAAATTGACCTTGTGTCACATCCCACTCGTGTGTAGTGGTTGGTATATTCATATATATATTCAGACTACTTAAAAGCCCCCTATCTGGTGGCAATTAAGCTAGCTCCTAGGGGGGGGCGGCTTTTAATTGAGTTTTTGGTTCAACAATGACACTTTAAGTATTGTGTATATATTCAATTTTATTTAACTGGAACAATATTTTTCAAAAAATTAACAGTTTTAATCAAAACGATGATATAAGTTTTTTCTATTTGAAACTTATTGCAAAGCTGATTGATAAATA
>CM042165.1:72339498-72398060 GCA_023376005.1 Doryteuthis pealeii
ATCCTATTTTATCCATTCTATACTTTCTTTCCTTTATTTCTTTTTTTCAAACACACACAGACACACACACACATATATATATATATTTTGATAAACAAACCGAAACACATGTGTAAGTGATATCGATTAAAAGTGATATCGATAAAATTCATTTTTATCCATCTACATTCCTTATATATATATATATATATTGGTTGGGGATACGGATATATATATGCATGGATGTAGTAGCCTAAACAATATAATGACTAATAATATTTAAATCTTCAGGATATATTTGTTTACATGTATATAGGCGTATGCATGTGTGGATCTATGTATATGTGTGTATGTGTATATGCGTGTTTAAATTTAACATAATGCAATATAACTTATGCAGGTCCACCCTCCAAATAAAGAGGAAATAATACATAATTTGAACTAGCTAAATGATAATTTACAGAAAACGGGCTCTCTCGAATCTTCATAGATGTATGTGTGTATATGTGTATTTGTATATATGTATGTATATGTGGGGGTGTGTATGTGTGTATATGTATATATGTGTATGTGTGTGTATATATATGTATATATGTATGTGTGTGTGTATGTATATGTATAAGTTTGTATATGTATGTAGGGTGTGTATATTTGAAGCGACATGGAAAGAAAATAAAATAAATTAAGGTAAACAAAAGCTACTAAATAAGTGAACAAGGGGTGGCCCTGAATTCTGAATTAATTGACTTAACAGTAACTTCTAACAAATTACTGACAAGCGGTCAGATATCTTTGGTTTTGTTTATTATTAGTGTTTATTATTATCTGTATTTTTATTCCTATTTTTATTTACATCTTTTATTACCCTACAGCTGAGCAGGACAGGACAATTTAAAAGGAAGGGGAAAAAAATTCTGTTTTCAAATGCCTTAAAAATAAAGAATTGAACATTCGCATCTGATGAGTCGGGAGAATTAGACATTTTTGTCTAAGCTCCCTGAAATAGTCTATAATGCAAAAATCTCTAAGTCTTTTGTTATTTCTTTAATTATAAATTTGCTCTGTGACTCTAACAATAAGAGCACGCATTGAGCTCTCAAACTGCGACAAGTTGTTTTTAAAAAACCCTATGTCGTAAGGAAGATTTCTTCTCTGGACTTTTGGATTATATATATATATATATATATAAGTCGAAACACGTGTCTGTGGATGACCCTATATATGCTCCCCATCCCCTAGGGTTGAGCACTCTGGGGGGGATCTTGCTGACGGCCGCCAACTCAAGCGTAAACGCAACGCTCTTCTAAGGAATGGAGCACTTTGTGACGGCCTTTACACGCAAAGCGATGTGTGTATTAAAACAGTTAAAATCCCCTTCCCATTCTGTAAGTGAAGACAGCCTAATGGTTACGGTGCCGGACTGACACCCAACCGATCGGATTTCAATTCCGGCTGTAGGTAGCTTACAAAATGTCTAGCCACACTGAGGAGACTTGATAAGTCGAAACACGTGTCTGTGGATGACCCTATATATATATATATATATATATATATATATTATACGTTAAATATAAAGTAGTATAGAGCGCACAACTTTATAATTTATCATGACAAATAAGCAAATACGGAACATTCCCAGCGCTGGAGGCCATTAAAGTGCAGTTCTGTCTAATCCGTAGACAGTAAGCGAAGTGTGAAAGATAAGGTGAATATAACGAGGGAAGATGTATTTCCTATCTATACATTATACAAGTATAGTCATCGCGAAGGATTAGACTTAAAGTTTGTTTTTTTGTCTGTCTACTTACGAAACAAGTCTGAAGAGTTTCAAGAATTGACGATAGTCATAAACATGGACAATGTTTACAGCGTTGCTCACAATGGAAGTATTCTTAATATCATTGCACTGCTTACAAAAAAAAGCTTAATGTACTTTATAGGTGAAAGTTTACATTTAAAATGTATAGAAAATTATCTTTAGCAATAGATTATCAAATAGGCTATATATATATATATATATATATATATATATAATACAGTGTGATCCAAAAGTACTTTTCTTGGAAAGTCTGGCCTGTTTTTTTGTCACCCTATATATACATATATATATGAAGAAAAGGAAGTGAATCCAACGGTATGTAGTATATTAAGAAAGAATGAAAAAAACAGGTTTAAATGAGTAAAGTGGTGAGTTTATTGGCCGACGCTGCAGTGTTTCGATCTATTAATTAGATCATCTTCAGGGCATTTGTTGGTATATGGAAGGTAATAAGAATTTTTATCACAGAATAACGAGAAAAGTGAGTGATAGTCCTTGTTTATCAGTCTGTTTAAAATTTGAAAAAAGGAAACGGTTTGAAGAGATATAGAGTTAAAAGAGAATATTTGATGTCATATTTCAAACTGTCTCCTTTTTTCAAACTTCAAATTTTAAACAGACTATATATATATATATATATATATATATATATATATATATATATATGAAAGTAAACAGTGTGTTTGATATGGCCTTAGCCGACAATATCAAACATTGTCTGTTTGTTTACTTTCATACTGTCGTGTAGCATGTCACCAAAAATGGAGTACAACTGAGTTCAAAACGAACGAAACATATGGGAAAAAAGCTAGTGTAATGGTTAGAATCCCCGCCTGTCAGCCTGGTAGGGTTCGAATCACACACAGAGCAGTTTCCTGTCTATAACTCTGCTGATGAGGCATAATAGGCCGAAATGTACATACAGAGATTGACTTTTCTCGATTTGTTTACCCTTACATTCGGCTAGAAACCGCAAGGTTCTTAGTTCGATACCGGCCCTCGCCTACTCAGCGTATGAGTAGCACAGGGATCTGTGTGGTAAAGTAGGAAGCTGATGGTAGGTGTGGCGCTCCACCTCAGACCAAAAATCTCCTTGGTCTAGCGCTATTGAAAAGGGGATAGACTCGCTCGCTGATTGGCTGACACCGACATTAGGCCGCCCCGACGACTTTACTTTTTTTTACTTACATTTGAAAAGATATGCCCGCCTAATTCATTAATTATCAACTAATTAATTTTCAAATTAGGTATGACTTCAGTGTGTGTGTGTGTGTTTGAGCTATATATATATATATATATATATATCTCAAATCAGAGATTAAATATTATGCGGTTAATATTCCGTAACTGCAGTTTCATTCATATTATGCAATCTTCAGACGGTCAAAAATATTAAAATATTAAAACGGTGTTTTGTTCAGCGTTTATATAATGGGAAGCGTGCCCATGCAATGGAATGTTATAACGTGAGACTCATGTTTTTAAATATAAGAACCATCCAATATCTAAGGAATGTTTTGTTTTCTCATTTCTGTCAAAGAGTTGAGAGAGGTGATCATGGGAAAACAATATATATATATATATATATATATATATATATATATATATATATATATATATATTCAGTCATCCATAGACATCGTATTTCGATGTATCGTGTCTCCTCAGTGTGCCGCAACATAGCTGGCTACCTCCAGGTGGGTTTGAAATCTGACCGGTATATCATCAGTCATATTTCCTTACACCTAGGCCATCGGCACACCAGCACACCAGAGCGAGATTTTTAACTGATAAATACATTTATTTATTTTTTATTTTTTTATTTAAAAGAATATTCCCACTTAATTCATCTATATTTTCATTTTTGCCCAACACATGCAAAATAGGAAAATGATTCATGTTTACATCAATGTAGAAGAGTCCTTCGTGACAAAATCATTTCTGGGGAAGGTCTCAAGGACGCAGCGTATGGCAGGTGCAGAAGTCCAATTTAACAGAAATATTTCTTTAAATTGCTCTCAAGTACAACGTATGCTTCACAGAATGAAATATGCCCCACTTTTCTTTAAGAAAAAATTTAAATGTCCTCATTACCATGTATCTTAAGATTAAGGATCAATTAAGATTCTGTAACTGTTTGTCTGTAACAGAAACTACGCCATCACTGACGTCAGAATTACCTTAGTAATTTTAGTTATATTCTCAACTATAGTCATTATTTAATCTTAATTAGCATCTTAATTATCAACGAGCTCTCCATTACAGTCTAGTTGAGTTAGATTTGTCATAAAACTGTCCATATTTTTAATGCATTTAAAAACCTGAAATATGTGTGATATATCTCTAAGAAATAAAGATCTCACCTAGTATATGAATATGGTTAAAATAATTTGCATAATGATTTTAACAAAAGTGGGTTTAATAAATAATTATTTGCTGTTACTGATTTATTGGATTTGGACGGTCTCATTTTTAAGGAGAGGGTGTTGCAGAATAGTAATGGTCGGAAGATTAAGGATCAAGCGTATTAATATATAGATATGTTGTATCATTTTTAGAAAGTAGTTTTCACGAACCATCAGTCGATTTTAAAAAGAGGAAAAGTGCCGATTGCACCTGGTTGCTTCGGAAATTCCAAATTTCAATTTTCCACACGTTCATACACCTTAGCACCAAGATTTTCTGCGGGTTGAAGGTTAAGTTAATTTTACCTGACACTTACACCTTTATGGAAAAAATAATTTTCCCTCGACAAGTAATGTGTCCATTACTTCAAAGGGTTAACGATTGAGTTCCACTTCAAGGGAAAATAAAGAAGAAAACAAAAAAGAAAAAAAAAAAGCGAAAAAAAGAAGGGAAAGAAAAAAAGAAAGAAAAAAGAAAAAGGAAAAATAACGAGAAAAAAGTAGGGGAAAGAAAAATAAAGAGAAAAAAAGAATAAAAGAAAAAAAGGAAATGAAAGGGAAAGAAAAAGAAAAAGAAAGAAAAAGAAAGGGAAAAAAGAAAAAGGAAAAAGAAAAAAAAAAGAAAAAGAAAAAGAAAAAGAAAAGGAAAAGAAAAAGGAAAAGGAAAAAGAAGGAAAAAGAAAAAAAGAAAAAAAAAGGAAAAAAGAAAAAGAAAAAGATAAAAAAAAAAAAAAAAAAAGAAAAAGAAAAAAAAGAAAAGGAAAAAAGAAAAGAAAAGAAATTGAAAGAAAAAAAGAAAAGAGAAAAAAAAAACGAATAAAAAGAAAAAAGGAAAAGTAAAAAAAACGAAAAAAAAAAAAAAAGAAAAAGGGAAAAGGAAAAGAAATAAAGAAAAAGAGAAAAAGAAAAGAAAAAAAAGTGAAGAAAAGGAAGAGAAAAAAATGAAAAAAAAAAAGAGAGATCTTCGTGTACAGAACGTGTCATGAACACATCTAGCATCGAAAACGTCTGGAAAAATTCGAAATAACCAAAATCCCGTTTCCAGAAAGAACAGAAAAAAAACCTCTAGCACACCTCTCACAGGAAACGCTAGAAAAATCCGATACAATCATGTAAACTATTATTCATGGCACACCCTCCTCCTCCTCATCCTCATCATCATCAGTGGCATTTTATCATCATCATCGTCGTCGTCCGTCGTGCTAGCAGCATGACAATCTCTCGTCAACCGTTCCTATCATTCCTTGCTACTGGCCGGCCCTCTGCGCAGCAACCAGTATCCATACAGAGCTGGATAATGTAAGCCTTTGCTGGACGGCCCGCACTATCGTTCCCATGTGCCGGTTTCCACAGGAGAACATCACTTATGAGTTCGTCCTTGCTTTCTCCAGTAGTGTTTAGTAGGTCTTGTTAAATTTGACCTGCTCGTTCCTGTTGGCGCGAAGCATTTAATGTCCCAACATGTCGGATATATTATGCGACATCTGAACGCCAAGGATAAATGGAATAGAATTCTGTCGAGGGATAATATTTCAGATGGAGCCTTCCATCAAATTGGAGGCCACTTCAGATCGTCACGAGACACCTGCTCACTAAATGGCGCCCCTTCTTAACGAATGAACGTTGGCTCATTTGAAAACTTACGGAGGATCGGGGTGGTGTAAGGAGAGGCGCATATTTTCCCGCTAACGATAGTGGCCAATAACTGAGCGCGGATTTAAGTCCTGATCTCATTCCCCCCACTCTCTTTATAACCTCATCTCTCTTTCTTTCTCTCTTTCTTGTTCGCCTCATCTATCTCTTCCTTTTTCACTCCACTTTCTCTCTCTCTCTCTCTCTCTCCTCTCTCTCTCTCTCTCTCTCTCTCTCTCTCTCATTTCATCTCTCTTTATCTTTCACCTCACTGTGTGTGTGTCTATCTCTTTCACCTTACTTTTTCTCTCTCTCTCTTTCACCTGTCTCTCTCTCTCTCTCTGTTTCACCTCACCTTGTCTCATTAACTCTCTGTTTCACCTTACTTTGTCTCTCTCTCTCCCTCCCTTCTCTCTCCTTCTTTCTCTCTCTATATATATGTGCGTCAAAAAAGTATCGAGATTTTTTGATACTTCTTTTTGACACACCTTGTATTCTGAAAATATAACGTTCCATTCATTTTTTTTTCAGAATACAAGGTGTGTCAAAAAAGTACCAAGTTTAAAGCTGTATTTACCAAGATAGAAATGAAGAATGAATGAAACGTTTTTTTTTTCAGAATACAAGGTGTGTCAAAAAGTACAAACAATCTCGATACTTTTTTGACACACATTGTATATATGATAAAAGAACAATATGGTCAGGACAATGATATAGGCGCTGGGGATTGACGTGACTGGCTGATAGATCGGATGGAGTCTCTCCGACCAACCTTCTAGCCAAAATAAGGGCCAAGGCTGTGTGTTGCATGTCAGACTGCTTAGCCACAAGGAATCCGTCCTTAAGCATTACGGGTCACCACCTACAGCCAACAGGTGGTACCATCAGAGGTCTTACCCCTCTGCAGAAATGAAGTCGGCGTATTCTACGGCCCCAGTTGACAGGGCTTCCTTCTACATACATTAGATTAGAGGTCTGTAATTTTTTTTAAAGGAACTGGTTCTACCTAAAGTTATTCTCATAGAGTAAAAGTAGTAAAGTGGCCTATAGTCGGCATCAACAGAACAGTGAGGGAGTCTATCCTCTTTCCACTAATTCTTGAGAAGGAATCTTTTTTGCTTAGATAGAGCTGACACCTTCCGTCAACTCCCAGCTATGGCTTTACAGCACAGATCAGATTACCCAATCCGTGCTACTCATGCACTGAGTTAGCAAGGGTCGGTATCGAACCCGAAACCTTGCGGTTTCTAGATGGATGCTCTACCGTTACTGAAAAGGAAATATATTGAAATATTCAATATGATCAAATACAGGCATGCTCTTCATTATTTCCATCGAGAAATATAATATAAGTATAAAATATATTATAAGTACTAGTACAAAATAAAAAACGGCCTCCGGGCGATGTAAAAATAGATTTTTGAAACATATTGCCTGAGGGGTGGGAGTAAAAAAATCCAACGTCAGCGAGTTTGTACCCTAAGTAAGTAAAATCATCAAATTCATTAGAGGATTAAAAAATAAAACAGTTTGGAATGTAAACTTTAAATATGTATTAAAATAAAACAAACTATATATAGATATATAATACCAGTCATGTATTTATTAAAACTTGTTTTAAAAAACAATGAGGACTGTCTAATGTTGCATGTTCAAATTTTGAGTGTATTTATTCTACGTTATGACGTTTTAGGTAGTGTGACATAATCAGTGACGTCGTTTTTGTTAGACATAAACCGGAAGTGAATCTCCATTATTAATAGATAAATATCTTATTATTATAATGGAGATTGTGGGCTTGTCTGTCTGTAACCGAAACTATATAACTATACAAGTCACAATTCCCTCAGTTATTTACGTCATATTCCCCATGATCTGATTTTTATTTAAATCTCAATAATTAATAAAAATTGTTTTTTGTTATTGATACTGTTGGCCTTATCTACATTAATAACATGCAATTGTATTTATATATACAACAAAATAGCAGTTTACATTGTGAATGGGAAGGCTAATTTGGATATTGATATTAAAAATTTGATTTTAATAAATATATGCTTATTATTATTAATTTCTAATTGTTTGGTTTTATCTTATTGAATATGAGCAAAAATCTCGGGGACAAATCTTAAAAGAAATCCATTAACAAGAGGAAATAACTGTAATATTATTCTTTACTTCCTATTTTAACTAAATAGTTAAATTAGGAAAATTTACCAATGAAAGACGGGAATAATGGAAAATGATGGAAGAGTTAGTTTCAAAGTTGTTCTATATTTTGATCATACCCCCTCTGTTCCAAATCTTTTTATCTACATTCTTATTCAGTTTCATTAGCCTTTCTAATTTAACATGATATTTTATTATATAAAAACTTAAATACTTGCACCCGGAGGGTGCATATATTTGCTAGTAAGTATAAAATAATATAACATAAGAATATAATCTGAAAAACAACAAATGAAAATTTAATGCTTTATATATACTAGCAAATATATGCACCCTCCTGGTGCAAGTATTTAAGTTTTAATGTAATAAAATATCATATTAAATTAGAAAAGCTAATGAAACTGACTAAGAATGCAGATAAATATCTATACAGAGGGGTTATAATCGAAAAATAGAACTGAAACTTACTCTTCAATCACTCCCATCTTTCATTACTAAATTTTCTTAATTTAACTATTTAGTTAAAATAGGAAGTAAAGAATAAAATTAGTTATTTCTTCTTGTTAATCGATTTCTTTTAAGATTCATCCCCAAGATTTTTGCTTATATTCATGAAGATAAAACCAAACAATTAGAAATCAATAATACCAAGCACATATTTATTAAAATCAAATTTTTAATATGCAAATTAACCTTCCCATTCACACTGTAAACCGCTATTCTGTTGTGTATATAAATACAATTGCATTTTATTAGTATGTAGATATGGTCAACAGTATTAATAATGTAAAACAATCTTATTAATAATTGAGGTTTAAATAAAATCACGGAGAATGTGACATAAATAACAAAGGGAATTGTGACTTAAGTAGTGATATAGTTTTGGTTACAAACACACACACAATCTCCATTATAATAAGATATATATATATATATATATATATATATATATATACTTACTTGTGACCTTGTGTCAAATCTTACCTGTAGGGTAAATAACTGGGCACCTCGAATGGTGTAATGGTTAGCAAGCTACAT
The DNA here is from genome assembly GCA_023376005.1 of Doryteuthis pealeii. Taxonomy (NCBI): domain Eukaryota; kingdom Metazoa; phylum Mollusca; class Cephalopoda; order Myopsida; family Loliginidae; genus Doryteuthis; species Doryteuthis pealeii. The sequence continues at coordinate 72,348,541 of CM042165.1, forward strand.
TTGCTGACCATTGTTAGTGAGTTTTATTCTCATTGCGTGCCCCATACTTCTTGCATTGTACGGTATCTAAGCTAAGTTTAATAAATAATTATATACACAAACTATATATATATATATATATATATATATATTATATTATAATATAGGTAAAGAGATAACCTACTCGAGTTTCACCATAAGGATCTTCAGGGTTAAATCCACTGAATTAATCAAGATATTGATTAATTGCAGTCGATTATACGTGTGTGTCTTTCACGATAAACAGTTCGTTATTGACCCCTTTATTTGTTATATCGCTGTCTTACCTTTCTGAATTTTGCATCAACTAACCATTGTGACCATCTTCACCGGTAAGTCACCTTTTCCATTATATATATATATATATATATATATATATATATATATATATATTATTATATTTCTTTCTGTCCCTGTCTTTCTTTCTTTCATTCATCCATTCTTTTCTTTATTTCTTTCTTTCTTTCAGACTGTGTTTTTTCTTTTTTTTCTTCTTTCTTACACTATCACTTTTTTTCTTTCTTTCTTTCTTAGACTGTTTCTTTCTTTCTTTCTTTTTCCTTACACTGTCTCTTTCTTTCTTTTTTTCTTTCTTGATCTATCAGGCTGGAATTGGTTTATGTATTTGGCATAACTTATCAGCTCCCAAATACTTCTGTCTCTTCACGGACCATATTCAGTAGGAAATGTAAAAACAATACAACATTGGAAACATATATATATACATATAACAAATGAAAAGCGGTATAACCTTTCTAAATTTTGCATCAACTAACCATTGTGACCATATTCACCGGTAAGTCTCCTTTTCCAATATATATATATATATATATATTTGTATATGTATAAGTATTAACTTACCGGTGGGTATAAGAACGATCGTTGGAAGCGCACAATATCCAGAGGTTAAGGTTGAGAAAAAACAAATACAAAGTGCTCAATACAATGTAGAGCATAAATTTATTTAAGAATGGAAATGAGTAACCTACTCGAGTTTCATCGATAGATTCTTCAGGGTTACTTTTAAATTAATCGAGTTTACGATTCATCTTTTTTTTTTTATGTTTTTATATATATATATATATATATATATATATATATGTGTGTGGATATATATGTATATTATGCATATGCAAGTATAAAAATTGTACGTACCTGAAAGGTGATATCAGAATGAAGAATATGAAAAAGAAAAAAAAAGAAGAAAAACATTAGACCAACAAATACATTTATTGAATAGAAAATAGTTTTGTTTTTTTTTTTCTAGAAAATCTTATATTGCATTTAGAATCAAGAATTGGTGAACAAAAACGAAAAAAAAAATTAAAAAGAAAAGTAAAAGAAAACCGTCTGTAGAAATTCGTGGCTCCAGAATTTTATTCATAAAATTATATCCGTAAAATATTTTACTCCACTAAAAATAAAATAATGACAATATTGCATTTTTAAAACATTTTGTATTTTTAGAGACAGCCGGAATATCTCCAAGGTATTTATTATTGAGACACAGTGTCACCTAAATTCAGATATTTACAAAACATAATTTGGTCAGAGTAGTAAGCTCTAAGGTAAGGAGAGAGAGAGAGAGAGAGAGAGAGAGAGAGAGAGAGAGAGAGAGAGAGAGAGAGAGAGAGAGACCGTATATATATAGGGAGAGAGAGAGATACAGATATAGTATAATAAAGATAAACACAAAGATAAAGAAGTAGAGAGAGAGAGAGAGAGAGAGAGAGAGAAGGGGGGGGACATATACCTTATATATATAGGGAGAGAGAGATACAGATATACCATGAACACAAACAAAGATGGAGAGATAGAGAGAGATCTTATATATATATATATATATATATATTATATATATATATATATTATATAGGGAAGAGAAACAGATATAGTATGTGTATATATATATATATATATATATATATATATATATATATATATATATAGAAAACCATGAACACAAAGCTGAGAGAGAGAGAGAGAGATATATCATATATATAGGGAGAGGGAGAGAGATACAGATGTAGTATACATATAGAAAACCATGAACAAGATAAAGTAGAGAGAGAGAGAGAGAGAGAGAGAGAGAGAGAGAGAGAGAGAGAGATATCTTTAAAACAAATATATATATATATAATATATATATATATATATATATATATATGAGAGAGAGAGAGAGAGAGACAGACAGACAGAGAGACTCACACACACACACATTATATATAAATAAATACAAAAAGAGCCAAAGTGAACATGATGCAGAATCAGGTTTGCTAAATGCTTAAAATTTATTCAGTTTCGAATAATGTCAAAAGAAGAAGCCCTATTAAATGAATGTGAATCGATTCTGAGAGAAATAAAAACGTGACGATAAAGTTGGATGTTTAATGCAATTATAAAATCAAATTGCCAACAACGACGACGAGCAAAACAACAGAAAAAAAAAAACCAGAAAAGGAAATCCATTGACTTCGCGCGCAGTTTCAATGTCAGAGGCAAGACAGCTCTTAATTGAAGGAAAATACCTTTTCTATATCTGTTATATACTCTATGAACATTATAAATCATCTTAAATACGGGAGTATTTGGCTGACTGAGTAGTCTTATACCACTAGCAGTGGTTTACCATCTTCACATCGTTGGCGAGTATTATATATATATATATATATATATATACTAGCAAATATATGCACCCTCCGGGTGCAAGTATTTAAGTTTTAATATAATAAAATATCATATTAAATTTTAAAGCTAATGAAACTGAATAAGAATGTAGATAAAAAGATTTGGGACAGAGGGGGTATGAATGAAAAATAGAACAACTTTGAAACTAACTCTTCCATCATTTTCTGTTACTCCCGTCTTTCATTGGTAAATTTTCCTAATTTAACTGTTTAGTTAAAATAGGAAGTAAAGAATAATATTAGTTATTTCTTCTTGTTAAGGGATTTCTTTTAAGATTTATTGAAGAGATTTTTGCTCATATTCATTAAGATAAAACCAAAAAATTAGAAATCAATAATACTAAGCATATATTTATTAAAATCAAATTTTTAAGATCAATATGCAAATAAGCCTTCCCATTCATACTGTAAACCACTATTTTGTTGTATATATAAATACAATTGCATGTTAATAGTATGTAGTTATGGTCAACGTTATAAGTATTGTAAAACAATTTTATTAATATTTGAGGTATAAATAAAAAATAAAATCATGGTAAATGGGATGTAAATAACAAAGGGAATTGTGACTTGTATAGTAATATAGTTTCGGTTACAGACAAACAAACCCACAATCTCCATTATAATAAGATATATATATATATATATATATAAAGACGAGGAAAACAGTCAGAAATATGAAAATTATTCATATCAAGTCTCATCTCATAAATACATACAAATATAGTAACTTATTTTCTTGAATAAGCTAAGCATAGTAAACTATATATTATTTACTAAACTTATCTTAGATGTGGCACAAGGCCAGAAGTAAGGGGTTCCCAGTGAGAATCGAACTCACTAACAATAGTTTGCGAATCTAGCTTACCAACTATTGCACCACGTGAGGCGCCTTATTATTTATTAAGCTTAGCTTAGATGTGGCACAAGGCCAGAAGTATGGGGCACTATCAATGAACAGCGAATTTAGCTTGCTAACAATTACGCCACTTGAGGTGCCTTATATATATTTACCAACCCTCCGCACGAGCAGGATGCGACACAAGGTCAATTTCTTATGTGGAGTATAACAGGTTTGAATTCAGAGTTTTTCTTCTCCTAGACTGGTTACCTAGCCATGGTTAAGAGCCCAGTTACCCTGCTATTTACCCATAACTGGAAGGAGAGTAATTGGATGCATACCTTTCCCAAGTGTATTAGCGCTATGTGAAATGCAAACAATTTCGTTCAGAATTTGAACTCGGGTCGACGAGTCCATTTCTTAAGACTAACCATTACACCACGCAAGTGAGGTGCCTTTTAAGCGAGTTATATAAAATGCGTGCGAGATAGATAGATTGATAAAAAGATTGATAAATAAATGAAAAAAGATAGATAGATAGATGGATAGATAGTTACATATAAAGATAGATGGATAGATAGTTACATATAAAGATAGATGGATAGATAGATAGATAAAAAGATAGATGGATAGATAAAAAGATAGATGGATAGATAGATAGATAAAGTAGATGGATAGATAGATAAAAAGATAGATGGATAGATAGATGGATAGATAGATAGATAAAAGATAGATGGATAGATAGATAGATAAAAAGATGGATGGATGGATGATAGATAGATAAAAAGATGGATGGATAGATAGATAGATAGATAAAAAGATATGGATAGATAGATAGATAGATAAAAAGATGGATGGATAGATTAGATAGATAAAAAGATAGATGGATAGATAGATAGATAAAAGATAGATGGATAGATAGATAAAAGATAGATAGATAAAGATAGATAGATAAAAGATGGATGGATAAGATAGATAAAAGATGATAGATAAAAGATAGATAAAAGGATAGATGGATAGTAAAGGATAGATATAGAGATAGATAAAAAGATAAATAAGATAGATAGATAGAATAAAAAGATAAAAAGATAAAAGATAGATAAAAAGATAAAAAGATAAAAAGATAAAAAGATAGATAAATAAAAAGATAAAAAGATAGATAGATAAAAAGATAAAAAGATAGATAGATAAATAGATAGATAGAGAGAGAGATTATAAAAACAACGCACGCCATTTTGTTACAGCGAATATCACATTCACCTCTACTTTTTCCCGCTTTTGTTTTCATTTCTATCGTCAAACACAGCCAATCATAATTCAGTATTCATTCTATTCTCACGGCTGCAATAATATTTCTCTATGGCGGCCAACTTGTCTTGCATAAGGTTTTTAAACCTCCTCCCATGAACCAGCAGTCTCTGCTAAAACGCATAAAACCCAGCGTTCTCAACGTTGATTTTGAAAGCAAGTTAAACCTCATCAGAATATTATCACAATCATAACTACTTTGATTTGATAATTATCCCTATGGCGATACTGTTATATTAATACATACCTAAATACCACTTGAAATCGCTAAGGTGACGCTAAATAACGCTAGCAATTTTAAAAAAAAAATATCAATTTATAATTAATCAAATTAATAGGTAGACTTGAATGCCTGAAAAGATGTTTGAAGATGAGGGTTTTCACTGATCTTATGAAAGAGAAAGAAAAGAAAAACATTTTTTTAATCTATTCTATGTAATAGGCTATCTGATGAGACTTGGCCCATACGGATTTCTGGTCGAAATAAATTTATAATAGCCAAATGATGGTTTGTTACGTTTTTCCTTCTTTCAAAGTATAAATATTGCTAATAATTAATTTATTACTTATTGCAAATTGAGCTCTCTTAAGGACTTGTAATAATCCCTGTCTAAATCTATAAGTTTGCATCAACATGAGCATGCATTGTGGATGTACAGCACATATTGATGATCCCAAATAGGATTATCCACTATATACCACTCATTAGGATACTCCTACCGTTACATATATATATTCTAAATATAGACATGGGAAAATGAAATAAATGAAGAATAAGAAAATAAAAATAAAAAAGGGTAAAAAGGTTTCTTTATTTATTTATGTTTATGCTTATATGTTTGGACCATGATGGATCTAGTTTTTGCAATGATAGTACGGTTGCGCCAAGTCTTTTTAGTCAGATTCTTGCCCCGATGAGCTACTAAGCGAAACTCTTAGTAGGTATATCTGAGCCATTAGGTTTAACTTTATATATATTATATATATATATATATATATATATAATATATATATATATATATTTGAATCTGCTTTACTCCTTCAATTCTCAACAGATTTCAATTATATTTTACTATGTTATTCTACACATCGAAATCTATCAGAAAAGCCAATAAGAATCGACACTTTAAATTTTCACGAAATTGGTCATTTTCAGGCACTATAAGGTGGTTTATAAGCTCAAATCTCCGCTAAAATTGGGCACTTTCTTCTGCATCAATGAATTCTACGCACCAGAATCCATAAGAAAATAAATATATAGCAATTTTTAAAAAAATTATCAAACTAGCAAGACAAACGGGATTTAGAATAAAAAATATTGTATCTAAAGCATTTTAGAAATGTCCCTGGTTTCATAATTTAATGATATTAATTGACATTAACCCGAAAAGGAGAATATATTGACTATGTGCAGTGTAAATATAAAAAGGGGCGTGTTATATACCCTACATATGAACATTAATGGGCATGTACCAATCCTCATAAATACGGGAGTATTATCCTGCCTGAGTAGTCTTATACCACTTGCAGTAGTTTACCTTTTTCACACCGTTTTTAAAATCCAAACAATGGTTAAAAAAAAGAAAGAAAAAAAAACTTTTTAAAAAACTGAAAAGTCCATTATTTTTAACCAAATCTGTTTGAATAAAAAGATGCTGGCCAATATATACATTTACCAACCCATCCGCACGAACAGGATGCGACACAAGATCAATTTCGTACGCGGAGTATAACAGGCTTTAATTCAGAGTTTTCCTTCTCTTAGACTGGTTACCTTGCCAAGGTTAAAAGCCCAGTCGGACCTGCTATTTATCCATAGCTGGAGGGAGAGTAATTGGATGCATACCTTCCCCCAGGTTATTAGCGCAATGTGAAACACAATAGGCTCGTCGAGGATTTGAACTCGAGTCGACGAGTCCATTTCCTACGGCTTTAACCATTACACCACGCAACTCCATAAATGCTGCTCAGTATACCAATTTCATATAGATATATATGTTTGAGGTACAGGTTCAATGCAATACTATGTTAAAAACGAATGAGGATATGATTTTAATTAATAATACAATAGGTATCTTTCGAGTAAAACTTTTGAAAAAATCGTCGGTAATATTAAAAACTATGAGGGAAGCCATTTTAGCTCAAGTCAGTAAAGCACCCGACTTGTAATCGTCTAGGTTCCTGGTTCGACACCGGTCCCCGCCAATTTAGCGCATGAGTAGCACTTTTCTTTCTTTTTTTTATAATATAAACTAAGTGGTCCATTATTTAACTGCGGTGACGACACTCATAAGAAATAAGAATTCTGCGGATAAGCAATGCCAGATAATAAGGATTTAAATCTTTGCATTTCATCTTGGACGATTTGAGTAGCACTTTTCTTCCTTTTTTTTATAATAAAAACTGAATGGTCCATTATTTAACTGCGGTGACGGCACTCATAAGAAAAGGATAAGCAATACTAGATAATCAGGATTTAAATTTTTGCATTTCCTCTTGGACGATTTTGACGGTCTCATGTTATACCAGAGGGTCGTACAATTAAGGAACAAGAGTGTGAATAACAACTTAAAAACAAGAATATATGAAAAATTAAAGATTATGATTGTAGCCACTTTGGACGGTTTCATTTTTAACCAGAGGGTGTTTCAAGATGATATGGGTGGTTTGTTGTTTTTTTAAGGGACACGAGTAGTAATATACAGATTTTCCAGTGAGTTGGATGTGACAATGCGCATGCGCTTTCTTCTGTAGCCTCGTTCTGACGAACACTCACTGAGATTGCAGAAGGCAAGAAATAATAACAGAGACGAGAGCGACCTTCGAGATTGATACCTCGAGTGGAAAATGGAAGCATTCAACCCAAGTCACGTTTCACTGCTATGGTTACGGCTTCCTGAGACAGGTAAGTTAATAATCAATGTGGACACCTGATTGGAGAATAAAGGTGAGAAATAATCAGGTATACGTCTGATTCTAATCTGTTATTTGATTCTATAAGTGCGATCTATAAAGGTGTACATCAAATCATATTTGTTAGCTCAGTCGGTAGAGCGTTCGGCTAGAAACCACAAGGTTCCTAGTTCGATACTGGCCCCTCGCCAACTCAGCGTATGAGTAGCACGGGGATCTGTGCGGTAGAAGTAAGGAGCTGATTGTAGGTGTGGCGCTCCACCTCAGACGCCAAAACAATCTCCTTGGTCTAGCGCTATTGAAAAGGGGATAGACACCCTCGCTGACTGGCTGATACCGACTTTAGGCCGCCCCAACGACTTTACTTTTTACTTACTACTACTACTACATTCAGTAGGTGCGTTTTTTTATGTATCAACTGGAATTTCCCACTACGCCCTCATCTACATATTAATTCTCTCGTTCCTTAACTTTCCGACCGTTATCACCTTTCAACACACCCTGGTTAAAAATGAGATCGTCCGAATCGTCCAAGAGGATCTATATATCAATACTCTTGTTCCTTAATCTTCCGACTGTTATCATCTTGCAAAACCCTCTGGTTAAACTGATACCGTCCAAATCGTCCAAGATGAAATGCAAAAAATGTAAATCCTGATTGTCTGGCTTCGCTTATCCCCCGAAGACTTAATTCTTATAAGTGTCGTCAACTCAGCTAAATAATGGACTATTCCGTTTGTATTAGAAAGAAAAAAAGGGAAGAAAAAGGATATGCTACACCGAACATCTCTATTAATAATGGAGATTCGCTTCCTGTTTTTGTCTGTAACAAACACTACATCACTGCTTACGTCCCATTACCCAAAATCGTCATAAAATAGAATACACTGAAAATTTGAACATGCAACATTAGACAGTCCTCATTGTTTTTTAAAACAAGTTTTAATAAATACATGACTGGTATTATATATCTATATATAGTTTGTTTTATTTTAAGTTTACATTTCAAATCGTTTAATGAATTTGATGATTTTACTTACTTATGGTACAAACTCGCTGACATTGAATATTTAACTCCCACTTCTCAGGCAATATGTTTCAAAAATCTATTTTTACGTCGCCCGGACGGTGTTTTTATTTTGCTAGTTCTAATAAGAAAGAAAGAGTAGAGGAAAGATATAGAGATCATCATCAGATGCAAAGAGAAATATTTAAGTAAGGTAACAATTCTCCTTGGTGTCCTGAAATAGTCTATTATGCTTCCATTCTAAATCTTTATTTTTTCATAATATATTATAATACTCATCCTGTTTGAAAAAGAGAATTTGTCTATTGTCGAATTTGAAATATGTCTTCTATTTTCAAAAACTGTTACACTAAGATATACATGACTGTCGCTGACCGAGAAACGCGTGGCGGATGTGCTTATATTTGAAACTACCGCATAAATTTTTTGCAACATCAATGTTTTCGTTTTGAATTCATATTATTTTCGTCTCCGTTCTCGATAAGTCCGGAGTAAAAAAACAAGCTCTGAAGATGATTTTTATAAATCGAAATATTGTTCAATATCAGCTATGAATATAATATAAAATTTTTTAACTTTAACAACATATTGTGTTGCTTTCATATACTTTTATCTATACTCATACCGTCGTATTCATTTCCTTTCTCTTAACTTATATATATATATATATTCTGTTAACAGAAAAATTACAGAAACATGCATAACCTATATATATATATATATATATATATTAATATATATATATATATATATGTATATGTATATCAATATATGTATTGATCAAATCCTGAAGAAGATACCAGAATATCTGAAACATGTGTTGCGTATGTGAAATAAAGGAATAAAACATTTTTTCTGAGAACGATACATTTTGCGGACTTTCTTCTCTTTTTTTATAACATTACATTTTCTCCCGTTGGAACCAGAACATTTTATATATATATATATATATATATATATTATATATATATATATATATATACACACATATTATATATATACACAACATACATATATATATACACACATACATATATGTGTAGAAAGTTTTGTAGAAAAAAACAAGATGTTAAAAGTTTTGCTATATGAATATCAAAAAGTTCAGGAAAATGTTCCGGTTACAAATGAAAGTTTAAAAACAAAACTTTCTACACATATTGTCGGATTCAATATCCATTTTTACCTTTCATACAGTCCACAGAAAAAACAAAATTGGAATTATTTAAATTATATCACCGGGGGCTCAAATTTCGAATGTAATAAGGATCCCGACACTGCGAGTTTATCATCATTGCAGATTCATGTTGCTGGACTTGTTATATTTTTTAAACTTTCATTTATAACCGGAACATTTTCCTGAACTTTTTGATATTCATATAGCAAAACTTTTAACATCTTGTTTTTTCTACAAAACTTTCTACACATATTGTCGGATTCAATATCCATTTTATATATATATATATATATATATATATATATATATATATATATGTGTGTGTGTGTGTGAGTGATGTATTTTGGAAACTTTGTTGGTGTTGGAAGTATGGGAAATATGAGATAAACGAAAGAAAGAAAAAAATAGAGAGTGAAATAAACAGATGGGTGATATGAAGAAAAAGAAATGAAAAGACAGAAAGAAAGAAAGAAAGAAAAAAAGAAATGGGTGATATGAAGAAGAAAAGAGATGGTTAACGTGAAGAAAAAAGAAGAAATAAAGAACGAAATAAACAGGTCGGTGATCTGAAGAAAAAGAAATGAAAAGACAGATAAAAAGAATGAATGAAAGAAAGAAAGAAAGAATGACAGAAAGAAAGAAAGAAAGAAAGAAAGAAGAAGAAATGGGTGATATGAAGAAAAAAAGAGATGTTAACGTGAAGAAAAAAGAAGAAATATTTGTATAATGAAAGAAAGAAGTGAAAAATCAAAGTTAACGAAATATATGAATGACAGTACGGCAGAAGAAAAGAAAAAAAAAAAGAAAATGAAAAAAAAACGCAATGTAGGAAGTGGGGTGGGGAGAAGGACTTCAAAACGAAAGAAAATTCATACCGGATTGTCCAATTGGACACATGGCCTAGTGGATAAAGGAAGGTTAAAACAGTTCTAAGTGACAGTTACCTCTTCACTGAAAGTTCAATCCTGGTCAGGGGCAGCAGTAACAATATATTTCTCTGATTATTTTACAGGAGGCTTGATAATTTGTATCACCTGGATTATTATTCAAAATTGTGACAGACTTAAAAACCAACCACCAAACCAAATAGTTATCGATTTTAATCTTTACATTGTGCGAATGAACAACACGTATACCGAACAAAAATAAATCAAATACAGAGCGTTTCAGAAAAAATTGATACAATTTCATAATTTAATAACTTAAATTCTCATTCAAAAGATCTCAAATTATAACAGCATGTGCGGAATGGGGAAAAAAAAGAATTATTTAAAATCTAAACATTTTTTCTTTTCCAGTGACTGGTATTTCGATACCTGAATAGGAAAAAAAAAAAAAAAAAAATAAATACAATCTTGTGCTATTTCTATACATGCTGTTAAAACGTTTAGATAATTTGAACGAGAATTGGTCAAATAATTATATTACAAAATGAGTAATATTAATCCTAATGCGTCAGGTACTACCAACTAAGAGTTTCGCTTATTAGCTCATCAGGGCAAGGATCTGACTTGGGCATCGAGCACTCTTTACATTTTAGCTTAGACAAAACTGGCGGTATGTATATATATTTTTTCTGGCCAAGTGATATCGTGCTAATCGATTATTTTCGGGTAGTGCAACTCTCTTGGTCTTTTTTCTTTTTTTAGATTTTTTCCCCAGGTAGTTATTTGTAATATATTTTTACATGCAAATTATTTATCTAGGTTTTTCCTTCCCACAAGAGTTTACAAATAGAATCAGTGGTATATATATATATATATATATATATATATATATATATATATATATATATATACACACACATATATATATATGTCATTCATACGCAGACACGCGCATGGATACGGTCATAACGTCTAAGTCCACGCGCATTCATGCGCACGCGCATGACAACATACGCACACGTACAAACAAAAAAGTGCATTCACGTAAACATACAACACGAGAATACAGTTATAAAAAAATACCATCTGTATCATTTTCCAAAAAAATTTCATTTACCTAAAAATGCCATAGCAAGAGGACAACTACTTTAGTTCCAATGTTCTTCTGAAGAAGAGATCTTATCTCGAAATATTAAGAATAAATCACAGGTTAACAAACAACACCATTGTTACCTTATTTTTCTTTACATTTGCATTGTGATAGCCTTCAAAACAAAACTCCAAACCAATATATATATATATATATATATGTATGTATTATAATAATGGTACACAGTAATAACCTACTTGAGTTTCACCATAAGGATCTTCAAGTTTAAATCCACTGGATTAATCAATATATTGATTAATTGCAGTCGATTGCACGTGTGTATTTTTTTGCGATGACGGTTGGTTATAGATCCTGAAATGCAAAATGATCGGAAGTGGCATTTTTCCGAAGGATCAAAATAAGCAGATTTTTAACAATGTTTATATTTTGATCCTTCGGATAATCTAAAACCAACCGTCATCGCAAAAAATACACACGTGCAATCAACTGCAATTAATCAATATCTTGATTAATCCAGTGGATTTAACCCTGAAGATCCTTATGGTGAAACTCGAGTAGGTTACTACTGTTTATCATTATTATAATAACTATATATATTTACCAACCCCTCCGCACGAGCAGGATGTGACACAAGGTCAATTTCTTAAGCGGGGTTTAACAGGTTTGAATTCAGAGTTTTCCTTCTCTTAGACTGGTTAATAATACATTTGCTCTACTCACGTATTGAGCACTTTATATTTGTTATATAGCTGTCTTATTGTGAAACTTGCATCAATTAACCATTGTGACCATTTTCACCGGTAAGTCACCTTTTCCACAAATGCCATATATATGCATATATAAGTAAGTAAAGTAAAGTCGTCGGGGCGGCCTAATGTCGGTATCAGCCAGACAGCGAGGGAGTCTATCCCCTTTTCAATAGCGCGAGACCAAGGAGATTATTTTAGCATCTGAGGTGGAGCGCCACACCTACCATCAGCTCCCTTTACCGCACAGATCCCTGTGCTACTCATACGCTGAGTTAGCGAGGCCAGTATCGAACTAGGAACCTTGTGGTTTCTAGCCGAACGCTCTAACGACTGAGCTAACCTTGCCCTATAGTCTATTTCCTTTTCAATAGCGCGAGACCAAGGAAATTACTTTTAGCATCTGAGTGGAGCGCACACCTACCATTTTTCTTTTTTTAATAAAGAGGTAAATTTGACATTTCTGGTGTAATACTATACAAAATGGATATTATTATGTATTTTTCATTACCAGACTCGCCATCATTAAGACTATGTAACAAAGAAAAAAATCAAGTTTTAAACTATAAAAATAGATAAGACAGTAATATAACTGACGACTTAGGGTGTCACGTAGCCGATCTTCAGTCGAGCTTGTAGCCACACGTCTTCAGTAGTGAGTTATTTTACCGTTGAAATATCATGTACATGCACACACAAACACACACATATATATATATATTAGAGAGATAGAGATATAGACAGAATATAGTGAGAGAGATAAAGAGAGACATAGTACAGTGTGAGAGAGAGACTCATTATAGTAAGAGACATAGATGGACACATTATATATATATATATATATATATATATATATATATATATATGAATTTAACATTTTGAAAAAACAATTAGTAATTATTATCTGCTGACAGAATCTGTTTCGACACCTTAGTAGAAGGGTCATCATCAACGAGCAAAAAAAAATATATATGAAAGAAAGAAGGGATAAAAAACCGTTGGAAGAGAATAAGTTTTTTGAGTTTATTTTTGGATTAAAAATGCTTCTGATTTTTAAAAATAAAATTTATTTTATTTTTGAAACAGTATGCGCATTTTAAAAAATTCAAGCATTCCAGCGTGTGTTTGTACCCCCTATTCTCTTCCAACGGTTTTTTATCCCTTCTTTTTTTCATATATATATTTTTTTGCTCGTTGATGATGACCCTTCTACTAAGGTGTCGAAACAGATTCTGTCAGCAGATAATAATTACTAATTGTTTTTTCAAAATGTTAAATTCATTCTGTCGGATTAATTTCCATTTATTTACACATTTGTCTCATGAAAAAACAAAATATACGGATTTTTACACCTCCGAAGATTATTCTACGAACACTACAAAAAAATTTACCAACACCACAAACTTTTTGAAACTTAACATCTTCTTTCAATTGTGCTCGGGACATGTAAACAACTTAATAGCTGGATTATATTTTGAACATTTTTGATAATCTCTTACACTTTTTTATATATTTACACCAAACTCTTTTTGAGTTTATTTTTGGATAAAAAATGCTTCTGATTTTTAAAAATAAAATTTATTTTATTTTTGAAACAGTATGCGCATTTAAAAAAAATTCAAGCATTCCAGCGTGTGTTTGTACCCCCTATTCTCTTCCAACGGTTTTTTTTATCCCTTCTTTCTTTCATATATTTTTTTTTTTTGCTCGTTGATGATGACCCTTCTACTAAGGTGTCGAAACAGATTCTGTCAGCAGATAATAATTACTAATTGTTTTTTCAAAATGTTAAATTCATTCTGTCGGATTAATTTCCATTTATTTACACACACACATATATATATATATATATATATAATATATATATATATATATATATATATATGCAATATAGGTACAAGAGATATTGCTATAAATTTGCTCTACTAACGTATTGAGCACTTTTCATTTGTTATATCGCTGTCTTACTTTTCTAAATTTTGCATCAACTAACCATTGCGACCATCTCACCGGTAAGTCACCTTTTCCATAATAGTATATATATATATATATATATATATATATATATATATATATATATATATATATCTGCTACTTGAGATATATATATATATAGAGAGAGAGAGAGAGGGGGAGAAAGAGTGATAGAATACAGAAAGAGAGGGGAGAGAGGAGAGAGAGGAAAGAGTTGGGGTCTGAGTGTGCTCGCCACCACTAATCCAGTTCTTATAAAAACATCCCCGGATATTGAAGATATGGGACGGTCCCAAAGACAAGTTTCATCTTCAAGTATTTTGTTTATGCTTTTTACGCTTTCATAATTTTTGTGGTTTATTATTGACAGCTTTCCTTACAAATTCGATGCGATTCTATTTTTTGACAAATAAGTGCTCGTATGTCTGCCTAAGTTGACTCCCTAAACACTAGGTTGGTTGGTTGGATTTACGGGCTATTTATGGGCAGTATTGTAGCTATCTTTATGCATCCAATTACTGTGTATATATCGATGCAGGAATAAAAACACCCAGACAATTTCGAAATTTCGTGTTTGTCGTCAGAATATATATATATATATCATCATCATGTTAGCACGGATATCCATGACAGTCGCTCTCCATCCGTCACTATCATTCATCATTCTCGGGAGGTCCTCTATGCAGCATCCTGCATCCGCGCAGAGCTGATCAATGTACGTCTTTGCTGGTCGGCCCACACTGGCGTGCCCATGTGCTGGCTTCCACAGGAGGACGTCGCTTATTAGTTCGTCCTTGCTTCTTCAGCAGTGTCGCGCATATTCTTGTCCGTCTTACTCGGATGGTTTGGGTGTTATGTGGCAGGTGGTCGTACAGCTGCTTTCTCGTTGGGGTGCTGTTTCCACGTCTTGTTCAGGATCACCCGTAGCATTGTTTGTGCAGCTTCCATCTAGTTTATTCTCTAGTCGCTTCGTTAGGGTCCAGGTGGTGCAGCCATACAGCAGCACTGATACGACAACGGCCTATATAAGTTGAAATAAGTAAGTCGTAGGGGTGTCCTCACGAGGATTTCTGGTGCATTTTAGCAGAAAAATACTTGATGCTATTTCCTCAAACAATGGTGGAAGTAAGAGATCTAGTTTAATTCATTATAACAACAAACAACTTTTGCTGTTTGAGAGAATTTGATATTAAAAAGAAAGTGAAAAATCAACCTACTCTACTTTGTTTTTGTTCATATGGTTTACTATACCTCCCTCCACCGAAAAAAAAGCTAAAACAAAAATTGAATATTTTTTCAGCTACGGTTAATTGGCCTAAATCTTATCTTTACCTTGTGACCTTATAATAATGACCTCGTGCAAATTGAATCTCACAAAAACAACAAAAAAAAAAAAAACAAAAAAAACAAAATACAAAACAAAACAAAAAACAAACAAAAGAAAAAAAAATGATATTGAACACACTTATTCGCTGAGGCAAGTATAAAGAAAATCTATTAATAATGGAGATTCGCTTCCGGTTTTTGTCTGTAACAAAAAAAAAATTCATATACTATATTAATTAATTATAACTATATATAATTATAACTATATACACTATATATACTCTATATAATTATACTATATATATAATTATTTAAAAAAATGGACTCTCTCGTCGATTTTCGACGCATGAGTGTTCATCCAATGAACAACCAACACAATGATTTGTTTATAGTGGTGAAGGCTTGTGTAGAACCATTCCACACTTTTTGGTACAGTCGATAGGAAAGAATTGGTGCATCACGGAATGCCACAAACCCAATCAACGACTGACCTCAGGAATTTTGAATTCAGAGTTATCCCTCTCCTAGACTGGTTACCTACCCAAGGTTAAAGAGCCCAGTCTGCCCTACTATTAACCCATAGCTGGAGGGAGAATATATGGATTCATACCTTTCCCAAGGGTATTAGCGCTATGGCAACAACTTCGTCTAGAATTGAACTCAAACCGACGAGACCATTTTCCACGACACTAATCACTTGCCCACGCGCCTCCATATAATTATAACTATGTACTATATACTATATATAATTATAACTATACTATATTAATTAGTCATATACTATATTAAAAAAAAAAATGAAAAGAAAAAAAATGATCTTGAACACACTTATTCGCTGAGGCAAGTATAAATGAAATCTATCAATAATGGAGATTCGCTTCCGGTTTTTGTCTGTAACATAAACGACGTCAATGATTACGTCACACTACCTAAAACGTCATAACGTAGAATAAATACACTCAATTTGAGCATGCATTGTT
The DNA here is from genome assembly GCA_023376005.1 of Doryteuthis pealeii. Lineage (NCBI taxonomy): Eukaryota > Metazoa > Mollusca > Cephalopoda > Myopsida > Loliginidae > Doryteuthis > Doryteuthis pealeii. Next base: position 72,365,533 of record CM042165.1, read on the forward strand.
AGACAGTCCCCATTGGTTTTTTAAAGCAAGTTTTAATAAATACATACCTGGTATTATCTATCTATATATAGTTTGTTTTATTTTAATATATATTTAAAGTTATCAGAATTAAGTTTCCATTTCAATTTTCTAACATTTTTTACTCCTTTAATAAATTTATTTTATTTTTTACTCCTTTAATAAATTTGATGATTTTACTTTTACTTATGATACAAACTCTGATATCAAATTTTCAACTCCCATCCCCTCAGTCAATATTTATTTTACGTCGCCCAGAGGGCGTTTTTTATTTTGCTAGTATTTATAATATTCTAGAATAAACACTATATTTTCATTGAGCAGTCTACTATTTCCTCCCAGTACCAGTATTTGTTTGCTCGTCTAGATTAGTCCACTATGAATTTACGTTTATAACAACGAGTTAAATGCATTTCCAGAGAAGAAAACAAAAGAAAAAAAAAAAGGGAAAAGAAAAACAAAGAAAAAAAACTCTTCGTTTGAATTTAAATTGTAAATATTTCACTTAAATCTCTGCATTGTAAATCAAGACATTATCCATCTGATAATAGATGTTGTTGTTTCACGAAACCGAAACGATGTAATTAAAAAGTGTTTTAAGCTAAATACAATATTATCTACAATTACTAGCAAATATATGCACCCTCCGTAGGGTGCAAGTATTTACGTTTTAAAGTAACTAAATATTACATTAAATTAGAAAGTCTAATAAAACTAAATAAGAATGCAGATAAAAACATTTGAAACAGACGGGGGTATAATAAAAAAAATCGAAGAAATGAAACTTAGTCTTCCATCACTCTCGTATTTCATTGCTAAATTTTCCTAATTTACCTATTTAGCTGAAATAGGAAGTAAAAAAAATAAAATTATACTTATTTCTTCTTGTTAATGGATATCTCTTAAATTTAGCCCGAGAATTTCGCTAATATTCATTAAGATAAAACCAAACAATTAGAAATCAATAATATTAAGCACATATATATTTAAATCAAATTTTAATATCAATATGCAAATTAGCCTATTTCACATGAATGGATAAGCTTATTGCAACTGAAGCAGCCTGCGTTGTCTAGCCACACGGATGAGCCGTGAAACATAACTGTATGGTGATGACAATATATATATATATATATATATATATATATAAATATATATATGAGGTTAAGTAAACAAACAAATGTGTTTATTTTTTATATGGCTTTAAGCCGACAATTTTTGGAGGATATGTGCTTAATTGAAGTCATACCTAATTTTGAAAATTAATTAGTTAATAATTAATGAATTTGGGCGGGCGAATATGTTCAAATGTAAGGCTAAACAAGTCGAGAAAATGTCAATCCCTGAATGTACATTTCGACCTATTAGGTCTCATCAGCAAGTTATAGACATGGGAGACTGCCCCGTGTGTGACTCGAAACCTCGACTGTCAAGCTGACCGGCGAAGTCTCTAACCGTTACACTAGCTTGCCATTCTTCATCAGGGCAAGAATCTGACTCAGATTCTTTCCCTGGTGAGCTAGTAAGTACACCTGACTTATCAGGATTAATATTACTATTTGATCAATTTAGATATCAAGCACGCTTTACATTTTTTTTTTGCTTTAAACAAACCAAGTGCCATAGTTTTTCTTTTGGCTTATGTTTTTTTTTTCACAGGTAATTCTTTGTAGTATATTTTTACAACAAATTATTTGCCTGGGTTTTTCCTTTGGCTTATGTTTTTTTTTCTCAGGCAATTCTTTTTGCCTGCGTTTTCCTTTGCTAAGCAATTCTTGTAGTATATTTTTACAACAAATTATTTGCCTGCGTTTTTCCTTTGGCTTATGTTTTTTTTTTTTCTTTGTAGTATATTTTACAAACAAATTATTTGCCTGGGTTTTTCTTTTGGCTTATGTTTTTTTTTCCCAGGCAATTCTTGTAGTATATAGGCAATTCTTTGTAGTATATTTTTTTCAACAATTATTTGCCTGGGTTTTTCCTTACGGCAAAGGGTTTACTAATAGGATTAATATATATATCGTCAATGCAAAAGGCAACATGTCATTTCCTGGCATAGATGAGGTTTGACGACGTCGTTCAACAAGTGGTTTTGCCGGTCTGTTGTCTTAAGCGTGCAGGGAGTTACCTACTACTTGAGACTAAGCGACGTCGGTATTGTCACCAACACGGAATTGTTTTTCAAGTTATTGTTGCTTCCTGAAACGCTTCATCGATGACTAATATGCCAAGAAAATTCAATAACATATATATATATATATATATATATACACTAGCAAATATATGCACCCTCCGGGTGCAAGTATTTAAGTTTTAATGTAATAAAATATTGTATTAAATTAGAAAGGCTAATGAAACTAAATAAGAATACAGATAAAAAGATTTGAAACAGAGGGAGTATAATAAAAGATTTGAAACAGAGGGAATATATTAACAAATGGAACAACTGAAACTTACTCTTCTATCACTCTCGTCTTTCATTGTTATTTTTTCTAATTTAAGTATTTAGTTATAAGAGGAAGTAAAGAATAAAATTACAGTTATTTTATCTTGTTAATGGATTTCATTTAAGATTCATTGAAGAGATTTTTGCTTATATTCATTAACATAAACCCAAACAGTTAGAAATCAATAATACTAAGCACATATTTATTAAATTTGATTTTTTAATATTAATATGCAAATTAGCCTTCCCATTCACACTGTAAACCACTATTTTGTTGTATATATAAATATAATTGCATGTTGTCAGTATGTAGACATAGTTAACAGTATTAATAATGTAAGACAATTTTATTAATAATTGAGGTTTAGATAAAAATGCAATCATGGAAAATGTGATGTCAATAACTAAGGGAATAGTGATATGAGTAGTAATATAGTTTCGGTTACAGACAGAAAAGCAAACAATCTCCATTATAATAATATATATATATATATATATATATATATATATATATATATATATATGTGTGTGTGTATTTGGGCAGCATTCTTTCATTTATACATGTAGAATTAAACAAAAGACATCTCCTGTTTAACAATTTTATTTTTGATCTTTTCGAGTTTCTCATCAATACTTCTCCTTCCAGCCTCCACATTAATTTAATTTTTAAAAAACTGGAACACATCATCCCTGATGATGGCACTTCAAAGTGCCGAAAGTACTTGGGACCTGAACTTTGGTGGACTTATCCACGAATTCCACCCAAACATTAAAAAGTTGGCCAGAAAACTCGAAAAGACCAAAAATAAAATTATTAAACAGGAGATGTGTCTTTTGTTTAATTCTACATACATATATATATATATATATATATATATATATACTCGTGTTCCTTAAATTGTACAGGATCGAATTCAAAAATGTAAATACTTATTATCTGGTGTCACTTATCCACCGAGTTAATTTTTATGAGTGTCGTTACCTCAGTTAAATAATGGACCATTCCGCTTTTATTAGAAAGAAAGAAAGAACATCTTGCACGGAAAAAATATAAAAAAGAAAGAAAGAAAATAAGGAAAAGATAGAGAGCACGCGGAAGCGATAATGCTAATCTGATTCAACCGAATATAATGAAAATGTGAAAAGAAAGAAAGAAAGAAAAAAATGAGTGAGAGATTTAAATAAAGATTATTATACTTTTTACATATTAAAGTATTTTAGCAATTGCTCTTAAGTAAACATATCAAATGTTGTAATGATTAAATCGTCATGCTATGGTATATCCACAGGTCCCGCTCGTATAAAAATATTCTCTGAGTTTCTTATATATATTTACCAACCCCTTCGCACGAGCAGGATGCGACACAAGGTAAATTTCTTAAGCTGAGTTCAGCAGGTTTGAATTCAGAGTTTTCCTTCTCCTAGACCGGTTGCCTAATCAAGGATTTTTCATAAATCCCTTTTTTTTTTTAGTTTCTGGTTGAAATGAAATATAACGGTTTATTAAGTTTTTCTTTCTTGAACGTTATATAATATATATATATATATATAATTGTCGCTTTAACTTTTCCGTCGCAGTAGCATCAGTAAATAATCCAAAAGTGCTCAATATATTTAAAAATACAGAGCAGTAAAATACTAATGAAAGAGCCCAGTCTGCCCTACTAATTTACTCATAGCTGGAGGAAGAGTAGGATTCATACCTTTCCCAAGGGTATTAGCGCTAAATGAAATGCAATTACNAGATTAGGATTTCAAATTCAGAGTTTTCCTTCTCCTAGCTGGTTACCTATCCAGTCGCCTTACTATTGTACCCACAGCGGTGGGAGAATATATGGATTCATACCTCCCAAGGGTATTAGTGCTATGTGAATATGCAAACAGGTTTGTCTATGGAGGCGCGTGGCATAATATATGTATATATATATATATATATAAGGCCAGGTTAGCTCAGTCGGTAGACCGTTCGGCTAGAAACCACAAGGGTTCCTAGTTCGATACCGGCCCTCGCCAAACTCAGCGTACGAGTAGCACAGGGATCTGTACGGTAAAGGTAAGGAGCACAAACAATCTTCATGTCTAGTGCTAGGGAAATGAGATAGGCTCCCTCGCTGATTGGCTGATACCACTTTTAGGCGACCCCCGACGGACTTTACTTACTTACTATATATATATATAAATATATATATAATAATAATATATAGGCCACTATGCCGAAGCAATGGGGGGAGGAAAGGGGAGATGTAGAATAATCATATATCACCTCCACGGAAAGGCTGTTACTAGCGTCCAGCAACCAGACAAAAAGAAAAGAGAACGTAACTGAATATGCTCTGCACTAAATGCTTGAACACCGTCAAATGTTCAGTTTATATAGATGAAAGTGTTCACTTTCAAACCAACAGACAATCAGGATCTAGGAACTGAGCATAAGCCAAATACACAAGTGGAATAGTTCAATCTACTATTTAAAACCCTTACCAAGTCTGGATTTTGACAACATACTCAGCTTGCAACACAGCAGGATAATACTCCCTCCACGAATCTCTTACAGTTTCAAGGAAGTATTTATATTCAATAAATATTAAGTATACTATCTAATACTAATTATTATATGGTTTCAATTTTTATATTCAATAATAATATAAGTATTACTATCTAATACTAATTATTATATGGTTTCAATTATTTATATTCAATAAAAATTAAGTATTACTATCTAATACTAATTTATATGGTTTCAATTATTTATATTCAATAAATAATATTAAGTATTACTATCTAATACTAATTTTATATGGTTTCAATTATTATATTCAATAAATAATATTAAGTATTACTATCTAATACTAATTATTATATGGTTTCAATTATTTATATTCAATAAATAATATTAAGTATTACTATCTAATACTAATTATTATATGGTTTCAATTATTTTATTCAATAAATAATATTAAGTATTACTATCTAATGCTAATTATTATATGGTTTCAATTATTTATATTCAATAAATAATATTAAGTATTACTATCTAATACTAATTATTATATGGTTTCAATTATTTATATTCATTAAATAATATTAAGTATTACTATCTAATACTAATTATTATATGGTTTCAATTATTTATATTTAATACATAATCGTGTTTTGCAAACAGTTATATGGTTTCAAGTAACTAATAATAATCCTTAGTAAACAATTTTAGATTAACGTAATTATTCTTAATCCAAATGATTTACAGTTACATGGCATTTAGTATTCTTATCGAATAGGAATAATTTTTAATAGATCTGTCTATATGGAAGCGCGTGTTGCAATGATTAGATTCGTAAAAAATGGATTCGTCGACACGATTTCAAATCCTGGACAAGGCTGTTTGCATTTCACATAGCAATAATACACTTGTGAAAGGTATGCATCCACTCTCACTCCAGTAATGTTTAAATAGTAGGGCAGAATGGGCTCTTTTACACTGGCTAAGTAACCTTTCTAGGAGAAGGAAAACTCTGAATTCAAACCAGTTAAAATCCTCTTAGAAAATTGACCTTGTGTCAAAAGCTGTTCGAGCGGAGGGGTTGGTAATATATAAATTATATATAAATATATATAATATATATATTTTATTGAACAGATGGACTCGCTACTTCTAATACATTTCTCTACCCGGATTATAGGGACCTGTCAAACACTTTAAAAAATATTTTAATTTTTTAAACCCTCTAAAAACAATTTCTTCAACAATAAATTTTCTCCTGACGATGACCTAAGGTCGAAACTAGTTGAGGAAAATAAACACAAAATAAATGTTCCTGTCGTATCACTTTATATTTATATATATATATATATATATATATATATATATATATAAAAAGATGAACAAAAACTGATACGACAAACAGGACAATTTATTTTATGTTGGTTGAGTTCTCTAAATAGGGATTTAATTGTAAATTCACCGTCTGGCGTATAGCTAACCTTCACTTTGTTTACAAAGTTAGAGGACTCTCATGAATTCATTTCCGCTTAGAAATGTATCAATTGAATATTCTCCTATATTTGACAGCTGCTAATAGCCGTATGGGTAAGAGACTTGACAGACGAAAATTCAGTCAGGTCTCGATCCCGGCTAGAGGTAGCTGTTACAGTATAGCCACACTGATGAGAGGTGAAACCTGGAAACACGTGTCTGTGTATTAACTTATTATATATATATATATATATATATTAAATTTGAAAAGTTTGTTTACTTTTTAAACAAATTAAGAGTCAATAAAAGTATAAATTGTCTCGATCGCTCACTTGGCCGGATTAACACAACGTGGGGAGATACGCACAAACCAAAGCTCATACGGTGGCTAGTGAAGAAAATGCCCTGGTCCCGTCAGGATACCCTTTTTGAGCGCTTCAGGCACCGGGCAATAAATCCAGCACTGTCCCCTATGGGTGAGGGTGTTTGAGGACACGGCACCCTGGAATCACGCAAGTTACTTTTACCTCACACACTGGGACAGACGCCGATAACTCCAGATAAATAAAAGTATCCGGTTGCTGAGATACACTTGACACATCAATAGTGAATATATATATATATAATATTATATATAATATATATATAATATATATATATTATTTATACAACACAAATATACACTAAAACCACTTCATATACTTACAATCACGTACAAAAATGCATCACTGATAAGGACAAGATTAAAGCGATTATAAATGCGTTTAGGTAAATGAAAAGTTCTCGGCCGGACTAGGAAGAGAATGGTCGAAAGCTAAGAACTACATGCTATATATATATAAATATATATATATATTGTGTGTGTGTGTGTGATTTTAACAGGTAATTGACAGGTGATTGAAAAATGTCAACGTTGCCTATATATATATATATATATATCATCTATACCTATATATATCCATCTATACACACACACACACACATATATCCAGCCATATTATATATATATATATATATATATATATATATAATATATATATATATAGTAATATTTACACACAGTTCAACACATATTTCCCATCATTTTCAAGTTTTTTCTCAGTTTAAAATAAGTAAAAATAAATGGTAATTCTCTTCTTGGTTTGGCCCAGAACTTTTCAACTTTTTCAGTTTATAAGGATACACCTAACAGTTAGGTACATATAACTTTGCAGAAATATAGAGCGGGAAAACAAAAAGGACTGGAAAAAAATCGTTTTTGCTGATTTATTAGGGCAAACTGCGCTCCTTAATCTTGGTCTGAGAGAAGGAAAATCTTGAATTTATACGATGACTTGGCGGGGTCTGGTATTGAACTCAGAACCTTGCGATTCCAAGGCGGGTGTTTTACCGACTGAGCTAAACCAGCCCCTTAGTGGGTCGGTTTAGTTCAGTTGGTAGAGTCATCATCAAGGAAAATAAATATAATAAAAACATAATATTCATCACTTTGAATTTTAGTTCTTATTCCTTATCTTATATTTCCCATGCTTCCAATACAACCAAAAAAGTTTCGCAACACCCATTACATATCTATAAAGTGGCATACATGGACTCTGTAACAACATCATATAGAAATTATAAATTGATGACACAGGGCGCTGTATTTATAAGTAAATAACACTCAATATCATGGATAGAGCATTTATATCTAAGTTAATGTAGCGTGGATATGGTGTCAACGGCACTTGGTTACTGACAGTTTCTCGCCTATGCGATTTTTCAAACTGCGACCTGGTTTGAAAAATCACATAGGCGAGAAACTGACAGTAACCTGGCACCATTGACTCCATGTTTCCGCTAACTAAGTTCAAAATAAACGAAAACTCTGGGAAAAACCAGGTAGTGTAATGGTTAGAATCCCCGCCTGTCAGCCTGGCAGTTAGGGTTCGAATCACACACATAACAGTCTTCCTGTCTCTAACTCTGCTGATGAGGCATAATATGCCGAAATGTACAGAGATTGACATTTTCTCGATTTGTTTAGCCTTACATTTGAACAGATATGCCCACCTAATTCATTAATTATCAACTAATTAATTTTCAAAATTAGGTATGACTTCAATTAAGCACATATTCTCCCCAATATATATATATATAGTATCCAATTAATTGAGGAATTACATAGACTTAGTTAAGCGTAGGGTAGAGTCCTGATGAAATCATTTGGATTGAAACCATGGAAGAGCCTTTTTTCCTCTACTAATATTATATATATATATATATATATATATATAATAAATAAATAAATAAATATATATATATATATTATATATATATAATGTATCCAAATGACTGGTAGTAAGGGATGATTCCACCTGGGATCCTTGTATATAATTCTTTTTTTTTTTGGGGGGGGGGAATATGTGTGTTCAAATTTAAGGCGTAAACAGATATATTCGCCTAATTCATTAATTATCACTAATTAATTTTCAAATTAGGTATGACTTCAAGTAAGCACATATCCCCCCCCCCAATTGTCGGCTATCGCCATATCAAACATACTGTTTGCGTACTCTCATATATATTATATATATTATATATATATATATATATATAAATTCTGAAGTTTTTTGTGATCTAAATGACTTTTATCTCTTGGAGGAAAGAACCACAGAAGACAGATTTTGACGACCAAACTGATAAGTCACAAACTGCACAAGACTCAAAGCAAACAACGACCAGGGATTTAGGGTCGCCTCATCTTTGGAGGCGAGCGATAAGTAAAGTACGTACCTGTATGGAGACAACAGAAAATCAGGGTTCGGCCAGTTGAAAGGAAGAAAAATAAAAAAATAATCAATAATGCACGCCGATTCTTGATAGAACAGAGACGATTATAAATATAAAATGAACTATGTATATACCACAATATGATATAATATTATCATATATATATATATATATATATATATATCACCGGAAATTTGATCTCTCAGTAACCGTAAAAATACATAAACATTCCTATGTACTTAATAGTTTAAAACCACCAGTCCCCGCATCAACTGTCAGTGGGTGAGTGATAAGATATAGGAGTTCGACCCTACCCAAGGATAGTTGTGTCTAGCCACACTGAAGAGGCGTGAAACGCCGAAACACGTGTCTGTGGATGCCTTATTAATATATGCTCCCATATATTTGGTAATGAGCTCTCTAATTGGTAATTTAAATTAACTCTCACTACTAAGCAAATAAGCAATGATCATTTCACCGGAAATTTGATCTCTCAGTAACCGTAAAATACATGAACATTCCTATGTACTTAATAGTTTAAAAACACCAGTCCCCGCATCAACTGTCAGTGGGCGAGGGGATAAGTAATCGGACTACCATGCGGTCAGTCTGAGTTCGACCCTACCCAAGGATAGTTGTGTCTAGCCACACTGAAGAGGCGTGAAACGCCGAAACACGTGTCTGTGGATGACTTATATATATATATATATATATATATATATATGTAAGATAATCCAAATGACTCGTAGTAAGGGATGATTCTATTTGGCAACTTGTAAATTTCACTGTATAACCATACTGTATGCTCTTGTAGGCGCAAACATATACTCACACAAGGATTTTTATAAATCCCTAAAGAGAGCTCAATGTATAATAATCAATAAATTAGATTAAATACAGAGCAATATTTAACTTTCAAAGAATAATGAAGAAATTCATAATTTATAAATTTATAATAATAAATTTATTACGGAATGACGGTTTGTTAAGTTTTTTCTTTCTTTAAAAGTTTATATATATATATATTTATCCCTTTACTATTATATCACCCTCTCCATTTCGGAAATAAATGATAAACTAGTAGGCCCTATGAATATACTGCAGCATGATAATTTAATTATTACAATGTTTGATATGATTACTATTTCAGGTACTTTAATATGTAAAAAAGTATAATAATCTGGATTTAACTCACTCTCTCTATCTCTTTTTCTTTCCGGCTTTTCATCTTTTCCTAGTGTTCGATTGAAACATATCGTAATCGCTTCCGTGTGCTCGCCCCCTCTCTGTATATTTTCCCTACTCTTTCTTTCGTTCTTTTTTTCTGTTGTGGAATGAAAAAACACACACCCCTCATTGACGCAATGAACTAGTCTGAAAAGACTATAGATAGTGTACATATTTCGAACAAAAATTATATCAATACATTTTGGGCACCTCACGTGGTGTAATGGTTAGTACGCTAGATTAGCAGACCATTGTTAGTGAGTTCGATTCTCACTGGGCGCCCCATAATTCTGGCCTTGTGCTGCATCTAAACTACACTTAGTAAATAACTATAGAAATACATTTGACTTCTAATATTGTCTCCTGCGTTATTCAATTATTTTATACGATCTTTCTTTCGTTCGTTCGTATGTTCTATCTTTCTTTCTTTCTTATATTTTTCCTGTGTAGCATGTCCTTTTTCTTACCTGTCTTTTGTATAATAAAAACGGAACTGTCCATTATTTAGCTGAGGTGACAACACTCATAAGAATTAAGAATTTGGCAGACAAGCAACACCAGATAATCAGAATTTACATTTTTGTCTTTAACCTTTGGTGATTTGGACGGTCTCATTTTTAAACAAAGGGTGTTGCAATATGATAACGGTCGGAAGATTAAGGAACAAGCGTATTAAAAATAAAATATTTTGAAGTTGATATTAACCTGCAAAAAGTTTTGAAATACATAAATGGATACTCAATTTTTTTATAAACACATTTTTCTATCTAACCCATAGATGGGACGCCAACAGGAACTACCACTCCGGGTCAGAGTGTACCAGGGAGCAATGGTGATGAAAGGGTGCTCTACAATCCCCACACCTTCAGAAATGGAACGTCACCATCAGACAGAGTTTAACGTCATTCCCAGGACCTTAAGACCCTCAACCATCGCCATTTAAAAATATATATGATAAAAAAGGTTGGGGCTTGCCATAAAGGCAATAGGGTTGGGACAATCATACAAGTGCTAGGGCTTGACATGATCAGCCGATTGATCGAAAGGGGCCTCTTTGACCACCCGTCTAGCATAAGTAAGGGTCTATGTGTAGTGTTGCATATCATGGATTGCTCTTCCACCAGGATTCTGTCCTTAAGCATTACTGATCACCGCCCACAGTCAACAGGTGGTCCCATTGGTATTACCCCTCTGCAGAGCTGCGGTTGGTGTATTTTTAAGTTGTTGATATTAACCTGTGAAATGATTTTAAAGAGTGTTTTATAATTGTCTGTAATCGTTAGTTGAGAAATGCCTTCGGTGTTAGTCGAGAAATGTCTTTTGTCCAGAAATGTTCCGCCCTTTTGACGGAGACTAGAATACACCGTTACACCTGTGGAAGTGGAAGACCCTCTCCCTCCCCAAATAAAGCATTAACCTTACTATGACACTAAACTCGCATCTGAGGGTTAGGATATAATTATTTCTTATGAGTGTCGTCACCTCATCTAAATAATGGACCATTCCGTTTTTTATAATAAAGAAAGAAAGGAAGGAAAGAAAAAGAAAAGACCAGACAGAAGAAACATAAGAAAAAAGAAAGAGTTGGAGAAAGAGAGAAGAGGAGGTGAGCGTGCGGAAGCGATAACGCTAATCTGTTTCAATCGAATATAATGAAAAAATGCAAAGAAAGAAAAAATATTAGAAAGAGTGAAATGAAGAGAGTAGAGTAAAGATAGAGAGAGAGAGAGAGAGAGAGAGAGAGAGAGAAAGAAAGAGAGAGAGAGAAGGTAGGGCGCAGAAGCGATAACGCTAATCTGTTTCAATCGAATATAATGAAAAGAAGGAAAAAAATAAAAAAAGAGAAAGAGCTAAATCAAGATGATAATAATAATAATAATAATAATAATAATAATAATAATAATAATAATAATAATGGACCATTCCGTTTTTATAATAAAGAAAGAAAGGAAAGGAAAAGGAAATACTAGACAGAAGGAATATAATAAGAAAAAAGATTGAAAGAAAGAAAGTTGAAAGATATTGAGAGGAGAAGGTGAGTTCGCGGAAGCGATGAGGCTAATCTGTTTCAATCGAATATAATGAAAAAAATGCAAAGAAAGAAAAAATATTAGAAAGAGTGAAATGAAGAGAGTAGGGGAAATATATAGAGAGAGGAGGTGAGGGCGCAGAAGCGATAACGCTAATCTGTCTCAATCGGATATAATGAAAAGTAGGGAAGAAAGAAAAAAGATTTAAATCGAGAATATTATACTTTTTACATATTGAACTAATGCAATAGCTCTTAAGTAAACATATTGTACCAATTAAATTATCATACTGTGGTATATCCAAAGGTCATGCTAGTATTTATCAATCCTGCTAACAATTACCATTTGTCACAGGTGTTTTAAAGTTTTTTCGACAGATTGTGAAATAACAAAAGTCTCGACCTTTTACCTGGCGTAGACGGTTTCTTCAACTAGTACATATAAGCGTAAATTATTTCCAATATCAAAATCAATATGTTGATTTTCTTTAGTTTTCTTTGAAATCCTATTATATATAAATTTTAACCCTTTTCCCGGCCATCTGTTTTTTTTTCTTTGTTCGTGTTTATTGGGCGAGCCTTTACAGAAACCAGTTAGTAATCCTAGTCTGTTTCTTATAATATACTAGAAGCGCCTACCAGGTATCGCTTGTGTAGAGGGGACATTAAAATAAGTTAGTCTCGCAGATCCATTGATTGTTTTGGCTTTCCATAATTGATTAGGAGAAGGAAAACTCTGAGTTCAAACCTGATAAACTCCACTTAAGAAATTGGCCTTATGTCGCATCCTGCTCGTGCGAAGGAGTTGGTATATATACAAGTCAAACATCTGTGATTAGCCTCTGGTGTTAATCCAAAGACGAGTCTTCCTGTCAGAAATTTCAACTAGCTGTTATTCATATGCAAAAGTCTCAACGCTTTACCTGGCGCAGACGGTTATTTCTAGTAAACATAAGCGTATATTATTTCCAATATCAAAGTCAATATGTTTTCTTTGAAATCCTGTTATATATATATATATATATATATATATATATATATATATATATATATATTTTAACCCTCTTTTCCGGCCATCTGTTTTTATTTATTTCTTGGTTCGTGTTTATTGGGTGGGCCTTGACACTAATGATTCACATAATAGATTGTGAAATAGCCATATGCAAAAGTCTACCTTTTACCTGGCGTAGACGGTTTTTTCAACTAGTACACATAAGCGTATATTATTATGGAGGCGCGTGGGTTAGTGGTTAGAGTCGTGGAAAATGGACTCGTCGTTTCGGGTTCAATTCCTAGATGAAGCTGTTGGCATTTCACATAGCGCTAATACCCTTTGGAAAGGTATGAATCCATATATTCTCCCTCCAGCTATGGGTTAAATAGTAGGGCAGACTGGGTCCGTCAGCCTTGGGTAGGTAACCAGTCTAAGAGAGGGATCTCTGAATTCAAAATTCCTGAGGTCGGTCGTTGATTGGGTTTGTGGCAACCCTTGATGTACCAATTCCTTCCTATCGACTGTGCCAAAAAGTGTGGATGGTCCAACACAAGCCTTCACCACTATAAACAAATCACTGTGTGGATGTTCATCGTATGAACACTCATACGTCGATCGACGGAAGAGTCCACCATATATATATATATATATATATATATATATATATATTTCCAATATCAAAGTCAATATGTTGATTTTCTTGAGTTTTCTTTTAAATCCTATTATATATACATTTTAACCCTCTTTTCCGGCCATCTGATTTTTTTTTCTTTGTTCGTGTTTATTGGGCGGACCTTGACACTAATCTGAAACTGATCGCCGAATGAAACAGAAGAGCTCAAGTAATTTTCGATATATTTTCTTTTTCTTTTATTGATGGAAAAGGGAAAGTATGGTCGATGTGTGCGTGTTTGTTGTTAGAGACGACCCCACCTCAAAAAAAAAAAAAAAAAAAAAAAAAAAAATTATCGAACTGTTACGGTCGATGGGATATCCAAAGAAGGACAATCGGTCTTCAACTGTCAACAAGGCTTTGACAAATCAAAGGGAATATACGTATATTAGGCAATGAAAATGTCAACTCCTTAGCGACAAGGGTACGACGTTGATTGTCAATAACTTGTATTGTCAAGTTGGTTTTAAACTATGTCACAATAATGTCAACAGCGCGCAACCGATTGATTGACGAAGACGCGTTCGCACACACATGGATGGAGACACACGTAGAAGTGTAGAATAAACATCTTATTATAATGGAGATTGTGTGTTTTTATGTCTGTAACCGAAACTATATTCCTACTCAAGTCACAATTCTCTTAGTTATTGACATCACATTCTCCATGATTTTATTTATATTTATACATCAATTATTAATAAAATTGCTTCACCTTTTTATTAGTGTTGTCCATATCTACATACAAATAACATGCACTTGTATTTATATATACAAAAATAGCGGTTTACAGTGTGAATGGGAAGGCTAATTTGCATATTGATATTAAAAATGTGATTTTATTAAATATGTGCTTAGTATTATTGATTTCTAATTGTTTGGTTTTATTTTAATGAATATAAGCAAAAATCTCTTCAATGAATCTTAAATGAAATCCATTAACAAGAAAAAATAACTGTCATTTTATTCTTTATTTGCTAATTTAACTAAATAGTTAAATAAGTAAAATTCAGCAATGAAAGACAGGAGTGATGGAAGAGTAAGTTTCATTTCAATTTTTCTATTATACCCCCACTCTGTTACATATCTTTTTATCTGCCTTCTTATTAGACTTTCTAATTTAATACGATATTTCATTACATTAAAACTTAAATACTTGCACCCGGAGGGTGCATATATTTGCTAGTAAAAGTAAAGTAAGTCGTCGGGGCGGCCTAATGTCGGTATGAGCCATACAGCGAGGGAGTCTATCCCCTTTTCACTAGCGCTAGACCAAGGAGATTGTTTTTTTAGCATCTGAGATGGAGCGCCACACCTTCCATCAGCTCCTTACTTTACCGCACAGATCCCTGTGCTACTCATAACGCTGAGTTGGCGAGGACTGGTATCGAACTAGGAACCTTGTGGTTTCTAGCCGAACGCTCTACCGACTGAGCTAACCCGGCTCTCGTCGAATTGGTAAGACAAGGCAACAAGGGACCCTAACTTAATACGGACCTAACCCTGTTGCAATCCTGTTCGCAGCTTCATGTAGAAAGTTTTTGGGTGATAACTGTAGAAGTTATCCTCCAGATATAAAAAGAATATGATACTCACCGTCGCAGTGGGGTTCTAACTACCGTCGAGTTAGCAGACAAAAACAAACAGGCAAGCTGTAACTTAAATACAGTCCTTGCATGCTGCTGGCATAATGCAAAGTAATGGCTGAAGAGTGGGTACTTATCCATGTTCTTACTCACCCTAAAATCCAACATCCAATCAGAACTCAGGAAATGAACTTGCCTGAGTTCATAATGGAACAATCCAAAGCTCCATATAAGCCACCTACCAAACTCTAGTTTTAGTCTTGCATTCATCTTGTAACAGAGTTGAATACTTACACAAAATCCAACACTAAATTATTCCTTACTTTTACGACTAATTAGAAACAATTAAAATGACTGTATTTAAGTTACAGCTTGCCTGTTTGTTTTTGTCTGCTAACTCGACGGTAGTTAGAACCCCACTGCGACGGTGAGTATCATATTCTTTTTATATCTGGAGGATAACTTCTACAATAACATTGTTGGCTCATAACATCATAGAAACCAAGCAGCCAATCAGGACTCAAGGAATGTGTACACATTTGTTGGGTGAATAATAACAACTAAGTACTACTAACTGGTGCCCAAAACAGCTGGTATTTATGAAACTCAAGAATCCATTCATGTATTTGGGTGATTCCATTCCTTGAGTGCTGATTGGTTTCTATGATGTTCTGACGCTTCATAAATACTCTGGCATACTGCAGTGGGATTATAACAAGGTTAGATCTGTATTGAGTTACAGCTACTTGTAGCTTTGTCTTACCAATTCGACGGTAATTGGAACTTAGTATGATTATTCTACACTAACCTTGTTGCAATACTGTTCTCAGCGCCATGTAGAATTGTGTTGGGTGATAACATTTTTGGCTCATAACATCATAGAAACCAAGGAACCAATCAGGACTCAAGGTATGGAATCACCCAAAGTACATGAATGGACTATTCTTAAGTTCCATAGATACCAGCTGTTTTGGGCACCAGTCGGTAGTACTTAGTTGCTGTTGTTCAAACCAACAGCATACTCAGCTCGCACCACAGTTGGTGTGCTAATCACCCAACACATTTCTACAAGGACGACAAATGAGGTTAATTATTTAGTCCTATTTTATAGATATATAAATATCGTTGTCTCTTTTCTCTGTGACGCACACATAACATTTCAAGGTAGATAGGTAAAAGAAATTAGATGGAGAAAATGAAG
Source organism: Doryteuthis pealeii (assembly GCA_023376005.1). Classification (NCBI taxonomy): domain Eukaryota; kingdom Metazoa; phylum Mollusca; class Cephalopoda; order Myopsida; family Loliginidae; genus Doryteuthis; species Doryteuthis pealeii. The sequence continues at coordinate 72,382,452 of CM042165.1, forward strand.
TCTTATAGAAAGTGGAGTATCGGGCGGTGAAGATCGAAATGCAGACGTATTGTCAAACATTGTTTCTTTCTCTGTTTCTCTCTTCCTTCTTTTATGAATAAATAATATACCCCCTTTTTTCCTCCGTGTGACACACATGAACGATGAGCACCGACGTAATTAATAAGTAGATTCTTTTTTTTCTCGTCTAAAATCCTTCAACATCATTAAAAAGGGCAAACAGAAAAGAACCAAAGATGGCCGACAGCCATTGAATTCGAAACAACGTCAGATGATCACGTGACAATTAAGAAAATAAACATGATTCACGATTTTTGGCCACGATGTCTTTCTCGGAGCTTTATAAAAGGTGTTTTAATACTTTTATTTATTGATTATGGGCATTTGCTCACACATGGTTAGCGACACACAAAGACCGCAAATAAAGTTAATTGTTTAACACTTTATCAACCACTGTTTAGGAAAAGGGTTAAATAATTAACTTAGCTTTATTAATTCTCTGTGTGTCTCTATTCAAATTTACCATTATTTAGAATTGAATTTTCTACAAAATGAACGGAAGTAACTAATATTATTAATTAACAGTTACCTCCTTTTAAGTAATTTAAAAAAAAAATAAGGTAGGATGATAATTTACAAAGATGTTTTGATACTTTTATTTATTGATCTTGGGCGTTCGCTCACACATGGTTAGCGACACATAAAGGCCGCAAATAAAGTTAATTGTTTAACACTTTATCAACCACTGTTTAAAAAAAGGGTTAAATAATTAACTTAACTTTAATTGTTCTAGATGTAATTAATGATAATACACACTTACGCTTGCGCACACACACACACACTTCCCCATTTGCATAAATCTAGGAATACAAATAAATTTAATAAATATCTTGTTATAATGGCGATTGTGGGTTTGTCTGTCTGTAACCGAAACTATATTACTATACAAGTCACAATTCCCTTTGTTATTTACATCACATTCTCCATGATTTTATTTTTATTTAAACCTCTATTATTAATAAAATTGTTTTACATCATTAAGCCTGTTGACCATATCTACATAGTATTTACCGCGTACCCCACTTGTACGGGTCAGGCACAAAGTCCCTATTAACGTGGGACCACCCACAAGCCGAAGCTCATGGAGTGGCAGGTGAAAAATTGCGTCGATCCCGTCGGCATTCCCCCTCAAGGGGGGCGCATCAGGCACTGGGCAATAAACCCAGCACTGACCCTTTAAATCGAGGGGGCAGGTGTTGCCTGGGGGGATGGCCCCCTGGGATCGACGCTGTTAATTATAGCAATGGTCCAGAGGCCGAAGCCACTGTTGACCATATCTACATACTATAAACATGCAATTGTATTTGTATATACAACAAAATAGCGGATTACAGTGTGAACGGGAAGGCTAATTTGCATATTGATATTAAATATTTGATTTTAATTAATATGTGCTTAGTATTATTGATTTCTAATTGTTTGGTTTTATCTTATTGAATATGAGCAAAAATCTCGGGGATAAATCTTAAAAGAAATCCATTAACAAGAAGAAATGACTATAATATTATTCTTTACTTCGTATTTTAACTGAATAGTTAAATTAGCAATATTCTACCAATGAAAGACGGGAGTAATGGAAAATAATGGAAGAGTTAGTTTCAAAGTTGTTCTATTTTTCAATCATACCCCCTCTGTTCCAAATCTTTTTATCTGCATTCTTATTCAGTTTCATTAGCCTTTCTAATTCAATATGATATTTTATTATATTAAAACTTAAATACTTGCACCCGGAGGGTGCATATATTTGCTAGTTATGATAATAAATGTAAGAATTACTAATAAATTTCACACACACACATACACACACATCCACTCATCACGTAATTAAAAATATTGTAAAAAATATTGTAATAATAAAAATATAATAAATTAATTATAAATGAAATAAACACTAAATAAAATTCACTCACATACATGTTCTTCAACGTAGTTTAAAATAATAGGGGATGACGTTATTTCAATTAAATAGAATTATATATATATTTTTTCATTAATTATAATTTAATATAATACATACTCATCACCACCTAGCGCAAGTGAATCAGCCGTTTATTCAGCGTTTGTTTACGGTTTTAATCTACGACAGCCGTTTTTTCGGAGTTTGTTTACATTTTTAAAAATTCACGATCGCCCGCGTTACATTAACAATTTTAAATAGACTGACCGACAAAACAAAAGAGTCTCGCAGATTTCTTATTTTCTGTGATACATTTATTTTTCCTCAAACTAACGAAAGCCCTGATGAAGATTTATTAAAGCAGATCGAAACACTGCAGCGTAGGCGAAATTACTTGTTTATGAACTTTTCTTTTCATAATATTATATACTGTCGGATTCACTTCCACTTTTTCTTCATATATATATATATATATATGAAAGTACGTGCAGCAAGTCTCCCCCCAAAATGTAGGATATATCAGTTTATAAACAAAACGAGCAATCTGGGAAGACCAGCAAGTATAACGGTTAGAATCCCCGCCTGTCAGCTAGGCAGTCGGGGTTCGAATCACACACAAAGCGGCTTCAAGTCTATAACTCTGCTGATGAGGCATAATAGGCCGAAATGTACATACAGAGAATTACTTTTTCTCAATTTGTTTACGCTTTACATTTGAACAGATATATTCGCCTAATACATTAATTATCAACTAATTAATTTTCAAATTAGGTATCACTTCAATTAAGTACATATTCTCCCAAATATATATATATATATATACACACATGTACATATATAAATACATGTACACACACACACATTCATGTACATGTACACACACAACATCATGTACATGTACACACACACATTCATTCACACACATTCATGTACACACACCACACATTACATTCATGTACACACACACACATATACATTCATGTACACACACACATTATATATTATTCATGTACACACACACTATATATATATTCATGTACACACACACACACACACACACTATATATATATTCATGTACACACACACACACACACACATTATATATATATTCATGTACACACACACACACACATTATATATATATTCATGTAACACACACCCATATATATATATTTCATGTACACACACACACATTATATATATATATTCATGTACACACACACACACACATATATATTCATTACTATATATATATTCATGTACACACACACACACCATTATATATATATATTATTCATGTACACACACACACACTATATATATATTCATGTACACACACACACACTATATATATATTTCATGTACACACACACACATTATATATATATATATATTCATGTACACACACACACACACATATATATATATATATTCATGTACACACACACACACACACACACATTATATATATATATATATTCATGTACACACACACCCATTATATATATATTCATGTACACACACGCACACATTATATAATATATATATATATATATATATATATATATATATATATATATATATATATATATATAATCCTTAAATGCAAACAAAACTTCTGATTCTAAAATATTCTTCAGAAATGGTCACAGACTGAAAAGGTGAATTCACAACCATTTGAAAAAAGTTTCCAAACTAATTATACTGAACTCCACAACCTGCTAAAACTCTTTAATTATGCCCCAAATCTTAGACACTAAAACCATTTTGTCTTTGTTCAACTACATATGAGCCATAGAAAGTACCACTCATAACTATTTTAACAAGCGGAATTTTTACTCTTTCAGTAAGTATAAAAAGAGAGAAAAGAAAAACAGAAAACTACAATTATATAATGTATTACTATATGTGTCTTGTTTGCTGTAAAAAGACTTAATTGCAAATAAACGTCCCAAAAGAGAAAAAACAAAATTCCATCAATAATTCCAAAAAATGGTAACAAATACAAAAAAAAAAAAAAAAAGAGATGCAGATAGCCGTGGGTATCACGGTGTCACCAAATGACGTCATTAAAACACAGAAATAGTTGAATTGCCCCCGATTGCGAAAAAGAGCTGATCAAATATTGAGCTAAAAATACCAGCGACATTCTTACACAGAATTTGAACCGTCTGCCGAACACGACATTTTGTGGCTAATTTTTCTTATTTTGTATTATTTAGATTATTCGGAATATTGTCCCCATCTTTATTGTTATCTTCACAACGTTTCAGCCGAGGTGCCCCCGATCTTCATCAGGTGTTTCTTGTCAAACCCGGGAACATTTGCGGACTCGGAACCTTCTTGTCGTAATCGGGAGTCTTCACGGAACTTCGAACCGAACCCTTTATTCAATCCACGGGGGTAGACTGTTCTAATCCAGTTAACCATGACCGGTTCCAAGTGTTAACCTGTTTTTAAGTATTCTATGTTATTATCACCCCTGGCCACGATTGAACCTGCAGCCAGAGATGATTCGACAAGAAACTCTGTTGCATAATGGGGGTGATGTGGAGCCATGAAAGTAACCTGATATGTAAATTAGCACGGAAAAGTTTAGCTGTTCATGGACAAAAGGAATACAAGTGTAAGCATGATTGGGTGGAAAGGTGATTCACTGGGAACTGTGCAAGAGATTAAAACTTGACCATACTAACAAATGCTATATACACAAAACATTATCTTCTATAAACAACCACAGAATTAAGTATCGATAAGCAAGAGCATGAAATATGGCTGTGAAGAGGACAACTCAGAGAGAAATGGAATCTATTAATAGTAGTACAAAATAATCCCATAAGGACTAAATATATCAAAGCAAAAATTGATAATACACAATGGGATAGAAAATGTAGGTTATATGAAGATAAAGTTGAAACAGTCAATCAGATAAGTGAATGCAGCAGACTGACACAAAAGGAATACAAGAGTAAGCATGATTAGGTGGGAAAGGTGATTGCGTGGTAGATGAGAATGAAAAACTTTAATGATGAATCAGCATGGTCACATGGCATTATTTGATTGGACGAGTGATGGGACGTGACGAAGTGGCAGAGAGGAGGAATGAGAGGTGAGAATAAGGAACTGAGTCTGGTAGAATGCGTTGAGAGGGTAAGACTTGGACTCTTGCTCTCGGCAGTTGTGATTTTGGGGGAAATAAAATGTCACCCCATTGGGTCATTTTATGCCGAAGACGTTTTTGTTTTATTAATTCTTGATGGGTTGGCTGCTTGGTTGGATTTTACGGCATGTCAACCCATTGGGTCATTTTTTGCCGAAGACGTTTTGCTTCAGGTATTGGGTACTCATTTTTTAAATTCTGTTTTTTAAACATTTTTTAGAACCAATTTTTTTCTATTTAATCCATAGATGGGGCCCCCACAGGTACTACCACTCCGGGTAAGAATGGACCTGGGAGCAATAGTGATGAAGGGGTGCTCTCCATTCCCCAGACCTGGATCAGACTTGGATTTCAATATTATAAAGTAATGAATCATAGAGGTCGACGTCACCATTTTGTCTATTTGACCTACACATAAATTTCTAGCGGCAATTTACCATATCCCCTCCTCCTCCACTTCCTCCCTCCCCGCTTTCATGCCTCAAACAGATTGATGCTGGTGGGAATTAAAGAGAGTCACGAACAGAAATAAAGAAGCCCATGGGGAAGGATAAAAAAATGAAAAAAGAAAAACGACTTTTGAATTTGCTACAAGGCTTCCCTTGCAATTTTGCCCGAACCACTTTATCTAAAATTTGATCGATTGATTTTTAACGGTATATCAACCCGTCTAGGGTTATTTTATGCCCAGAGTTATGAACTCGCGTTTATTGTACTTTTATATTTCTTTATCTCTTTTATGATTCATATGATCATTCTATTATCAAAGTTAATGTGTATGCAAACATTTAAATTAAGAAATATATATATTTTTTTATTTCATCTTATATATATATATATATATATATATATATATATATATAAGCAAAAAAAGCAACAAAAAAAGCAAAAAAAAAAAAAAGAAAAGAAAAACGACCTTTAAATTTGCTACAAGGCTTTACTTACTTGCAATTTTGCTCGAACCTCAATAGCAGCTGATTTGATCGATTGATTTTTAACGGTATACCAACCTGTCTGGGGGTATTTTATGCCTAGAGATTATGGACTCTCGTTCATTGTACAATCATATTTTTCGTGTTTTCACATGATCATTCTATTATCAAAGTTTATAGATGTATATAGTTATTTACTAAGCGTAGCTTAGATGCGACACAAGACCAAAAGTATGGGGCACCCAGTGAGAATCGAACTCCTAACTTAGATAATTCAACAACGATGGTATAACCACACTTGTACATGAATTAGCGTGTTTCACGTAAACCGTGCATATGTGTATATAAACACACCGAACATTAGAACCATCTTGACGCCCTAGTGGATTTGCTACATGGGTAACAGCTTATCCTCCAATGAACCCGCCCAGGCTGTGTAGTTCAAAGAGAAAACCGCCCAGTCGGCTGAGGCGTTAGAATGCACCGACTGCACCTCTGCAAAGGGGTAAGACTCCCTCAATTGGACCAGCTGTGCGCCGAGGATGGCAACCCGTGATACTTAAGGATAGAACCAAGGTGGATGAGCAGTTCATGACTTGCAATACTCCACTTTGGCCCTATCTTGGGCTAGCCGATCAATCGGCTGGTCATGTCAAGCCCTAGCACCTATATGATTGCCCCAACCCTATTGTCTTTATGGCAACCCCCAATCTTTCTTATCATATGGGCGCTGGAAGGCGATGGCTGAGGGTCTCCATGTCCTGGGAATGACATTAAACTATCTGATGGTGAGATTCCAATTTTGGACGTTTGGGGGATGTGGAGCACCCTTTCATCTCCATCACTCTGACCCGGTGTGGTAGTACCTGTTAGGGTCCCATCTATGGGTTGAATAGAAAAACATGAGTTTATAAACGAAATTGTTTTATGCATTAAGAATGAATTTATTTCACAACTTTGTCGGCATTAAATGACCAACCGAGGTTGATATACCGTAAAACAAACCAAACCAAATCAAAGAGAAAAAAAATCAAACTTTGACACTACTCCATCGTCTCTCGTAGACGGAAGGCTTCCAACCAACCAAATAAAAATAACCAAACCGGCCATTGACCGGTCCTGATTTATCTCACCTATTTCATCCCTTCCTTTCACCATCCCTGTTCGGCCTTTGTTCGACTTGACACTACTCCATCGTCTCTCGTAGATGAAAGGCTCCCAACCAACCGACCGACCAACCAACCAACCAACCAAATCAAAATAACCAGACCGGCCATTGACCAGTCCTGCTTCTTTCATCTACTTCATCCTTTCCTTTCACCATCCCTGTTCAGTCTTTGTTCAGCTTGACCCATATGTGTTTCCCGCGGGAAACCAACAACATTCATTATTTTTGAAAAGCTCCTCATCATTGACATTTAAACTTCGAATCGCATTCTCGAAAATCATAAGGTACTTCATCGACAGAGAGACGACATTTTTTCTTTATCTTCCACCAGTTTTGACATTGCGGTTGGCATTTTCCCCTAATCCTAACCCTAACCTCCTTTTTCTATTTTCTTTACTTAACCCTCCGTTAAACCTTCACAAATTCGATAGAAATTGACTGAAATAATTATTTCTTTTGATTCGCTCAGAATTCTCAAACTTTTGTTTAGTCTAGTCTAGTATATACATACATACATACATACATATATATTAGGGAGGCCCAAAATTCATGTAAAAATTTAGCCCCCCCCCCTACAAAAAATAATTTACCAAAAATCAGGGAATTATCGAATTTTAATGAAATTTTCAGTGTTTATCTATCAATAAATGATCTTTGTAATGCATTATTTATTTTTATTTCAAAACTTTCTCATTTTTTTTCAGGTCACTTAATTTTACCCCCCCCCCTTATGTTGGGGGCGTAACATGTTTTTCGAGTTGGTCTTATACTATACTAATTACAGTATAAATAAAGAGATAAAAGACCGAAGTTATGAATAGAAAAAAAATTACGGTGGCTTTTCTATGAGAAAATAAGTACCGAAAATCGGAAAATATAATGTAAAAAAAAAACCATAAATGAAACATTTTTTGGAAATTTCTTTTTTACTCATTTCGATAATTATTTAATTGGCTATTATCTTATAAAAGAAAAAAATATACATCGATATTTTTCTGCTTAAAAGGGGGGGGGGTACATTTTAAATAGAGTTTTTCTTCAAAACGTATACTTTGATTGACTAAAATAAGGTTTGCTTTAAATAGATATTTATTTCTAGAATCTAAAAATATAACATTCTAGACTTAACATCAGGCTTTTCAGATTTTAAATGAATTTTATATATTCAGTTTCTTGTGAAAGTGAGTGTTATATCTTGATTCTATCAAAGCATCTAAAAGCATTTTTCTTTTTGTTAATTTAAATGAATGTATTTATAATGCTTCTTTGTAAATACTAGCAAATATATGCACCCTCCGGGTGCAAGTATTTAAGTTTTAATGTAATGAAATATCGTATTAAATTAGAGGCAGACAAAAAGATATGTAACAGAGTGGGGGTATAATAGAAAAATAGAAATGAAACTTACTCTTCCATCACTCCTGTCTTTCATTGTTGAATTTTACTTATTTAACTATTTAGTTAAATTAGGAAATAAAGAATAAAATGACAGTTATTTTTTCTTGTTAATGGATTTCATTTAAGATTCATGGAAGAGATTTTTGCTTATATTCATTAAAATAAAAACCAAACAATTAGAAATCAATAATACTAAGCACGTATTTATTAAAATCACATTTTTAATATCAATATGCAAATTAGCCTTCCCATTCACACTGCAAACCGCTATTTTTGTATATATAAATACAATTGCATGTTATTTGTATGTAGATATGGACAACACTATTAAAAGGGTGAAGAAATTTTATTAATAATTGAGTTCAAATTAAATATAAATAAAATCATGGAAAATGTGATGTAAATAACTATGTTAATTGTGACTCGATTAGTAATATAGTTTCGGTTACAGACAGAAAAACACACAATCTCCATTATAATAAGAAGATATACTCAACACATGACTATGTTATCGGAGTTTGTACAGGGTCTGTATTTAGTTAAAGCCTATCAGCCTTTGTCAACTGGAATAGTTGGAACCTTCTTGTGATGGTGAGTATTATATTTCGATTCTGTCAAACCATATATAACGCTTCGGTTTATTAAAAAGCATTTTTCTTTTTGTTAATTTAGTCGAATCGATTTTTAATGTTGAAGTGAGTTAGCTTGTTGCTCAACCCAACAGTACGCTAAGCACAACTGAACCAGTGCCAAGACAATTGGTACTTATGGGAATCCAGAATAGTCCACTCATGCATTTGGGTGATTCCATTCCTTGGGTCCTGATTGGCTGCTTGGTTTCTATGATGTTACGAGGCTTCATAAATAACCTGGCATTTTGCAGTAGTCTTTGCAGCAAGACGGATTCGTATTAAGTTACGACTACTTGCTGTCTTGTCTTAGCAATTCGACGGTAATTGGAACTAGTATGATTATTCTACAGTTATAGCAATTTGTGTTGTATACCTCTTTCCTTACTTTCTTACTTCTATTCTTCTAGCGTCTCCTCTAGCGTCTGGACTTCGTCTTGGGGACTTCGTGTCTGGTCTTCCATTGGGGATTTCTCTTTATCAGAAGCCCTGTGTCATTGGTAGTTTTTAGATAATAACACAAGACTTCGATTTACTTAGATCATATTTTATTTCGAAATCCCCACCACACTACCTGCGCAGATTGAGTCGGAGCGTGCATAACACGTTTTACCACCGTCGTGGCGTTGGCCGATCTCTCTAAAAATCTCTTTCTAATCTAAACCGGAAGAGGGTCTTCTCCACCGATTCTCACGGTATCCACAGGAAGGAAGGATCAGGATGAGGTCAAGCCTTGTCACTCATCCTTCAAGGCCACCGGCTGCAACTTATAACAGCCATTTTGATTTCTACACTACTGTACACAAATATTAGGAATCTAATAATTATGTAACATTTGTACAGTGTCTGTCTTTGGTTAGAGTCTGTAAGCCTTTGTCAACTGGACTAGGTGGAACCTTCTTATGATGGTGAGTATTATATTCTGATTCTGCCAAATCATCTCTATCTATCTATCTATCTAGCGCACGTCAGTTTATTAAAAAGCATTTTTCTTTTTGTTAATTTACTCAAATGTATTTATAATCCCTTTTTGTTAAAAAAAATGACAAGTTGGAATAAAGAAGATTTCGGTTTCTTTTGATGTCCGACAATTTAATAACTAAAGACCTGAACTCCTTCAGAAGATTTAATGATTATGTGAAGTTGCGTGCGCCGCCGATTCCTTTTGATTTCGATTCCTCGTTTCATGTCTCATGATATTTTCCCTCGTTAACGTGAAGCCAAACTGAATTCAAATAAGGGGACGTCGTATTATCTGCGACAATCTCAGATAATGTTGTCAAATCAGTGATGCCTTCCTCCTCTAGATATTAAAGGAAATGCATTTTGAAGAGAGGGTTGGTTGGTTGTTTGGGTTATACAGCATGCCAGCCCATTGGCTCATTTCATACCGAAGACGTTTTTGTTTTATTCATTATTGATGGGTTGGTTGGATTTACGGCATGTCAACCCATTTGGTCATTTTTATGCCAAAGACGTTTTTGTTTTATTCATTCGTATAGGTTGGTTGGTTGGATTTTACGGCATGTCAACCCATTTGGGTCATTTCATACCGAATACATTTTTGTTTTATTCATTCTTGATGGTTGGATTTTACGGCATGTCAACCCATTTGGGTCATTTCATACCGAATACATTTTTGTTTTATTCATTCTTGATGGGTTGGTTGGATTTTACGGCATGTCAACCCATTTGGGTCATTTCATACCGAATACATTTTTGTTTTATTCATTCTTGATGGGTTGGTTGGATTTTACGGCATGTCAACCCATTTGGGTCATTTCATACCGAATACATTTTTTTTTTATTCATTCTTGATGGGTTGGATTTTACGGCATGTCAACCCATTTGGGTCATTTCATACCGAATACATTTTTGTTTTATTCATTCTTGATGGGTTGGTTGGATTTTACGCATGTCAACCCATTTGGGTCATTTCATACCGAATACATTTTTGTTTTATTCATTCTTGATGGGTTGGTTGGTTGGATTTTACGGCATGTCAACCCATTTGGGTCATTTTATACCGAAGACGTTTTTGTTTTATTCATTCTTGATGGGTTGGTTGGTTGCTTTGATTTTACGGCATGTCAACCAATTAGGGTCATTTTATGCCAAATACGTTTTCGTTTTATTCATTCTTGATGGGTTGGTTGGTAGGTTGGATTTTACGGCATGTCATCCCATTTGGGTCATTTTATGGCAAAGACGTTTTTGTTATATTCATTCTTCAAGTGTACTCAATGTATCATGAACACATTTCTTTCTATTTAACCCATAGATGGGACCCTAACAAGTACTACCACTCCGGGTCAGAGTGGATCTGCGAGTAATCGTTATGAAGTGGTACTCCACTGAACAGGAACCTCACCATGAGATAGAGTTTAACATCATACACAGGACAATAAGACCCTCAGCCATGGCCTTCTAGCACATATATGATAAAAGGGTTGGGAATTTGCCATAAGGGCAATAGGATCGAGACAATCATTTAGATGCCAGGGTTTGGAGCAACGAGCCGATTGATTGGAGGGGACCTCTCCAACCGCCCGTCTAGCCTAAGTAAAGATCAAAGAGAGAGAGAGAGAGAGAGAGAGGATATGTACAGAGAACAAAAATAGTGTATGGTTATACACACACATCGAAATACCAAAAGGGAGAGAGAGAGAGAGAGAGAGAGAGAGAGAGAGAGAGAGAGAGAGAGAGAGTAATGAGAATCCGTGCTGTCAACACGACCTGATGATTAGGTGTGATGAATTGACAAACATAAGTAATTATATTGATGCCATCTGTATAGCATTAAATAAACTTGAACAACAACAACAACAAAAAACATACATGTGCTCCCGAGAGATTCCTATGAAATTTGATTAAAAAAGGCGAAATATCTTCAATACAATCAACAAAAAATTTTGTCAAGATTAAAAGGTGTAAAATTCAATCAATAAATTTCTGATTGATTAATAACACTCTAGAATTGACATCATACCCACCTTCACAGGAAGGCTGTGACTAGCGTCCAGTCACCACACAAGAAAAAAAGACAGAATAATTGAATACACTCTGTAGCAACTAAGAGGACATGGTCAAGAGTTAGTATATATATATATATTATATAATATATATATATATATATATATATTAAAACCACCGGCCAATCAAAATGATGGAAATAGACTTGCCCATTCCACAAAGTAGAATAGACCAAGCTGCTATTTCAACCCCTTACCAAATTTGGATTCTCAGAAGCTGTTCCAACCCACCCGACCTACAGAATCCCAATTTTTCTTTACCGACAACCCACTAAGGACACCCACTCCCATATTAAAGGTGCTGACCGGCTTGCTTTCGAACTATAAAGTGCGGAAGACAGTCGGCAGGCCTTCATACTAGCTGAGGGAAAGAGGGTAACCAAAATGGTCCACAATTTTTTTTTGTTTACATGTGCTTTCAGTTTCTTGGGGCTTTTTGTTTTCATTTTTACCCCACACCTCCATCTCCAATAAATCAAACGAATATTGGGAATTTTTAAGTAGGATAGAGGGATAGAGCGAATAAGGTATTTTGGTGAAAGTGGGCTGCGCAAGGAGAGAATGCAAGATTTTATTTTATTTTTGAATGAATCGGTCGGCGAGTGAACCGAGCTAGATAGATCCGTGTAGTGTTATGACCAGTTTTATCACCCTTCCTCCCCCCAATCCAAACTTCCAGCTATATGCCGAGTCGTGTGCACACTCGTTGTATCTCACTTTAAGATAAATAAAAATATTGAAGTGAGTGCACGAGTGCATTTTGGCATCTGAGTTGGAGCGCCACACCAACCATCAGCTCCATACTTTACCGCACAGGTCACTGTGCTACTCATATGCTGAGTTGGCGAGGGCCGGTATCGAACCAGTAACCGTGAGGTTCCTAGTCGAACTTTCTACCGACTGAGGAACCTCAAGGTTCCTGGTTCGATACCGGCCCTCACCAACTCAGCGTATGAGTAACAAATGAAATCAATATGAAATTATTAAAATAAACTATGAAATTAATTAAAAAAGTATTATTACTTTAAATGGAAAAAAAATTATTTGCGAAATTTGTAATCAATTTTTAAAATTAATTTTTACTCCCGCCCTTTTTCAGTAACAAGAAGTTAACTAAAAAGTTTAGAAATGAATACCTACGATTTTGTGTAATATTTCTGTGTAAAATATTCAACATATCTAATTAATTAATAATTAATAGATGCACACTACATTTTATTTGAGGGCGACAGAACTAAGTTTTCCTTTCAAATTGATTTATGTGTTTTACTCCTTTAATGAATTAAATGATTTTACTACCCTATTAAACCCCTGGCATTGAATTTTTATTCGCCCCCTCAAGCAATATCTTTCAAAAATTAATTTTTATACCGCCCAGTGTTTTTTTTCCTAATAATAATGAATAATGAAAACAATGATATTCACACACACACACACACATATATATATATATTTATATTAATTTTTTTTTCAAATTCCCTTTTTTAAAAACATTTGTTGTAATATGAATCCATTGAGTTGTAAAGAAGTGACACTTGTGAGATTCTAAGCATTTTATTAGTCCAGCGGTAGGAAAAGAGTTATAACTCGGGTTTCCGCTAGAGGACTGAATTTAACAATCTGCTCCGTACATCGATGGGTAATTGCTAAGGAACTGCAGATTTGTTGGTTTGTTGGGTTTTACAGCATGTAAATTCATTGGGTCATTTTATGCTAAAGACGTTTTTGTTTTATTCATTCTTGATGGGTTGGTTGGTTGGATTTTACGGCATGTCAATCCATTTGGGTCATTTTATGCCAAAGATGTTTTTGTTTTATTAATTCTTGATGTGTTAGCTGGTTGGTTGGGTTTTACGGAATGTCAGTCCATTGGGTTATTTTATGCAGGAGACGTTTTCGTTTTATTAATTCTTGATGGGTTGGTTGGTTGGTTGGATTTTACAGCATGTCAACCCATTGGGCCATTTTATGCCAAAGACGTTTTTGTCGAAACATATCTGTCAGTGTACTGTGAACATTTGTTTTTCCTATCTCTTTTCAATCATATATATATATATATATATATATATATATATAGATAGAGAGAGAGAGAGAGAGAGAGAGAGAGATTTGAAGGTTGATTTTGAAGGCTATCACAATGCAGGTGTAAAGAGAAAAAAATAATAAGGTAACAAAGTCATTGTCGTCTTGTTATGGCATTTCTAGTTAAATGAATTTTTTTTTTCGTTAACTAGAAAATGCCATAACAAGACGACAACGATTCAGTTCCAGTATTCTGAAAAGATTTTATCTCGAATATCAAGAATAAAATTACAGAGTTAACAAACAAACACCATTGTTACCTATTTTTCTTTACACCGCATTGTTGATAGCCTCCAAAAATAACCTCCAAACCAATATATACCAGTGCTCAAGCAAATTTATAAAACTCCTTTTATATATATATATTATATATATATAGTATAACCCAGGCGAATGAAGTGGGTATTTTAGAGGACAACTTCAAACGCATTTTGTGATATCTTAGATGAAATAGTGTAATCAACTAAAAAGCCGGCAAGCTATGAAGAAGACGTCAAAACAACGATGGAAAAGAAAATCATAAGTCATAACCATTAGAGTTCATAATCTTTCTTCCCAGGATATCAGAAAGATTGGCGGAAAATTCGAATGCAAAAACGCGCAAGAGAGATCCATTATTTCAAACTGAAAGCATTATATTTTTACGACACGTATTAACATATTGTTTTTTGAACGAGAAAAGCGATCTCTCATCGAGGAGCACTGAACATTGACTAAAACTTTGTTAATATCATACATTGAACCCAGTCATCTGAATTTCTAAACTAGGACATCGTTTATTCAATGCTTTTCAGATCAAGGCCTATCGCTTATTTTATTTTTTATTTATCATTTATGTATATTTCAGTCAAGTAGGCTAATTTCAATCTAAAAAACACTGAAATCAATCTAATATTTTCAAAATTCTAATTTGCCATATTATATAATATTATATAATATCATATATATTTTATGTGTGTGGTGTGTGTGTGTGTGTGTGTGTTATTACTGAAAGTTTTGGAACTTGACCTTTAAACATAAAAAAGTAACTGAACATTTATTTTGTCTTCTATTATTCAAAATAATTCTTGTCGGAAGTTTGAACTCAGTTCATAACATTAACCATTCACAGATTACATGTTACTGTCAATATTACACAATTTCTGGCCACAATGTGTGACAAAAAAAATATAGACAATTCAGGGAATTATTTCTTGTATGTTGTTTATTCTCAACTAGTTTTCGAACCTTCCAGTCATATCTCTCTCTGT
>CM042165.1:72398160-72423160 GCA_023376005.1 Doryteuthis pealeii
AAAGAGAGATAGGCGACAATTCTTGCTCTGTTTCAGTTGCCCGTCATACATCAGGAAGTTCAAACATACTAGCTATTTATAGGGAGAGTCATATGGCGTAGGGTTAACATAGTAAACTGTAATATCATTGGGAGTTTGAAATCCAGTCATGCTATTAGATTAAGAGCTATTGCGAAACAGTTCAATAAGTACAATAATCTTGATTAAAATCTCTTTTTTTCTTTTCATCTTTTCATTATGTTCGATTGAAGCCAGTTAGCGTTATCGCTTCCGAGCACTCCCTCCTTTCTCTATCTTTCCCTTAAACTTTCTTTCTTTGTTATATTTTTTCTGTGTAGCATGTCGTTTTTCTTCCCTTTTTTTATAATAAAAACGGAATGGTCCATAATTTATGTGGGGGGACGACGCTCCTAAGAAATAAGAATTCGGCCGATAAGCAACACCAGGGGTTACATTTTTGTATTTCATTTTGCACGATTTGCACGGTCTCATCTTTAACCAGAGGGTACTGCAGGATGATAACGGTCGGAAGATTAAGGAACAAGAATATCAATATATAGATCTGGTGCTAATGTATCTCATTGTAGAACATCAGTGACTGTGTCAAAGAAGTAACAATGCCAGTTTATCTACCTAAAAAAGTTATTTAAAAAATTTAGTGAAATAGATCACTAATTAGGACTGAGCCTATTTAAGTAGTGACCACCCCAAGCAGATTTAACAGATTTGAGTTCAGAGATTTCCTTCTCCTAGACTGGTTGCCTAACCAAAATTAAAGAGCCCAGTCTGCCCTGCTGTTTTACCCTTAGCTGGAGGGAGAGTAATTGGGTTTATACCTTTCCTTTTCCAAGGGTATTAGTTCTATGTGAACTGTAGTTTCGTCCAACATTTGAACTCAGGTTCACGAGTTCATTTCCTACGACTCCAACCATTAACCACGCACCTCATACTTACTTCCGTTACCGTCATCGAATAACGATTGGCTACCATAAGGAATATAATTAGTAAAAATGTAGATGACTCGGCCATTATTCTGTTCATGTCAAACGCAGTCAATACTGAAGAAATGAAATAAGAAAAATGTTTGGATTGAAAAATACGACCAACAAAATAACTGATGTAATAAAAAAAAGAAAATGAACAATGTAAGGAGAAATTAATTAAAATATGATAATGATTGTCTGAGAAAAGCGATGAGATTTGCCGGACAATATTGGATATCTTTTTGCTTTACAGCTGATTTTGAATCCGAGAGGAAATTGGGTCTTGCTTTTACAAATGAGACCGGAAGTGAACAGTAAGAAAATAACCAAAAAAAAAATAAGAATAAGAAAGAAACAGAAAGAAAGAAAAAAGAAAGAAGAACAGAAAAAAAAGAAAAAAGAAACAAAGAAAAAAAGAAAGAAACGAAAGAAGAAAAAGAAAAAAAGAAAAAAGAAAAAAGAAGAAAAAAAGAAAGAAACAGAAAAAGAAAAAAGAAAGAAAGAAAAAAGAAAAAAGAAAAAAAAAAAAAGAAAGAAACAGAAAGAAAAGAAAAGAAAGAAACAGAAAGAAAAAAAAAAGAAGAAAAAAAGAAAGAAACAGAAAGAAAGAAAAAAGAAAGAAAAGAAAAAAAGAAAAAGAAAGAAAAAGAAAGAAAAGAAAGAAAGAAAAGAAAGAAAAAAAGAAAAAAGAAAAAAAGAAAAAGAAAAAGAAAGAAAAAAAGAAAGAAAGAAAGAAAGAAAAAAGAAAAAAGAAAAAAGAAGAAAAAAAAGAAAAAAAAAAAAAGAAAAAAAAGAAAAAGAAAGAAAAAAAAAAAAAGAAGAAAAAAGAAAAAAGAAAGAAAAGAAAAAAAAGAAAGAAAAAGAAAAAAGAAAGAAGAAAAAAAAAGAAGAAAAAGAAAAAAGAAGAAAAAGAAAAAAGAAAAAAGAAAAAAGAAAGAAAAATAAAAATAAAAAAAAAATAAAGAAGGAAATAAAGAAGAAAATGAAGAAAATATTAAGAAAAAATGAAGAAAAGAAAATGAAGAAAGAAAAGAAGAAAAAATGAAGAAAAAATAAAGAAAAAAAAGAAAAAAGAAAAGAAAAAAGAAATGAAAAGACCCCCCCCAAAAAAAAAAAACAACTTCAGAAAAAATAACAAAAAACACTTAGTAAAAAAAAAAAGTAAGAAAAAAAAAAAAACAAAAAAAAAAAAAACACTTGCCCTTTTTTTTTTTTTTTTTTTTTTTACTTTCCCTGTAAAATTCATCCGTTTTGAATAATTAGTTCCGGTCAATTCGACAGCGTAGAACTTCTTGTTTGTGTTTCTTAGATAGCAAGGATTTTAGAAGAACTTTAAGATGTTACGAACTCTTTGGTGATTTGTTCATTTAAAAAAATATATATAAATTGACTGAACAAAAAACACCGGTGATACAAATCACAAAAAAGTATCCCGACTTCAGTTTAGGTAATTTTGTTGGACAGGATATAAGACAATTGGGTTAGGTGACAACTATGAGGCATTCAGCAAGGATCGAACCAGCTTTACAGTAGTAATCGATCTGCAAGATTAGCTTTTTAACAACAACACGAAGATGGAACCCCCCAACAACGCCGTTGTCATATATGTTAATTGATATATTACAAAACTGTATAAATGCTTCATTTCATTTCAGGGCTCATGATAAATTACTGGGAAATCTTGAAAATAAAAGAAATGATTGATTGGGTGGATTTTACGGCATGTCAACATTTTTTGGGTCATTTTGTGCCGAAGATGTTTTGTTTTATTCATTCTCGATGGGAACTCAATTTTTTAAAAAAAATTTTGTAAAAAGACATTTTTAGAACATATTTTGTTCTATTTACCCCATGGGACATTAACAGGTACTACCATCCCGGGTCAAAGTAGACCTGGGAGTAATTTTGATGAAGGGGTATTCCACATTCCGCAGAGCTCCAGGATTGGAACTTTGCTATCAGATAGAGTTTAACGCCATACCCATGACATTAAGAGCCTCAGCCACCGCCTTCTAGCTCATATATAATAAAAAGGGTTGGGTCTTGCCATAAGGCTAATAGGGTTGGGACAATTATATAGCTACTAGGGTTTGAAGTGATTAGCCGATTGATTGTGTGGGGTCTCTCCGACCGCCCATCTAGCCTAAGTAAGGGCCAAAGTGGAGTGTTGCATGTTATTGTCTGCTCAGCCATCACAGTTCTGTCCTTAAGCATTATGGGTCGCCACCCACGGACAACAGGTGGCCCCATTGGGAGGGGGGTCTTCCCTCTTTGCAGAGGTGAAGTCGGTGTATTTTAAAGGCCCAGTCGATATAGCTATAAAAGAAAACAAAAAACAAAAAACAAAAATAAGAAAAAGAACATGAAATGGTTACATTTTAATCTAACGGAAATCCAACAAAGCCTGGTTGTATAGACACTGCTGGCATACCCTGTGTTAGTAGTAATGATGCTTTGGTCCCGAAACAAAACTTAGCCCCCGATTCATGACTTGACGGTGGTTTGTTTTCTTTGTTTAATCCAGAAGAACAGTGCTGGTACTATTTAACTTGTAGCTGGGGGACGATAAGGGGGATTTATACAGTTTCCCAAGGGTAATGACCTGATGAAAGCTTTGATGATGTCATAGGTATGTTGTCGTTTTTTTTTTTTGTTTTCTTTTTCTCCAGGATGTGTGCAAAATTATATTTGTACATAAATGTCAATTACAAGAAATCTACATTAAAAAGAAAAAGCAATGAACGTGTACGATCATTCGCATGCACTCATACACGTGCACAAACACTCACACTTGCTCATTAAAACTATTACAAACTACAAATTAGTGTGTTATTTTTTTGTAAGAAACTACTAAAAAAGGGTACATTATTGCACAAATGGTCATTCATACTTTTTTTTTTTTTTTTTTTAAAGAAGAAGCTTTCTGATTGGCTGTTTAGGCGCTGTTAGAATATGCGCATGCGTTATCTAATTTGTTGAACTGAAACAACACTGGTGGCAGACACCAATGGAGTTGACTGCCATCTAATGCTCAACTAACTACGGCATGAAGACTGTCTGAAAAGTATGGAAGCAGTGAAGAGATATAGAATACCTGTTACTGATACGAACACTTGAAAATCTTGTACGCCTGTACGGGAACACGTGAAGAAAGAAAAAGTGACTGAGTCAGCGAAGGAAAAAAAATAGAGACAAGTCATCAAAAGATAGAATAAAAATACACATACCTATTTGAAAGAGAAATAAGACGATAAAACCATTTTTAATGTATTTTTGACGACGTTTCGCTCTGTACGAGCTTCAGATTTTGAAAATAAGTTTTATGAATAATATTTGGGAATGCTACGAAAGTCAATGAAGTTGTCATAGGAACGTTCGAAATTGTGCTGGTGAGCGTTAATTTAGCTATGAATTAAAACATTTAAAAACGTTATGTGTGAAGGAAAATAATGTAATTATTGAATTATGTTTAAATATTACATTAAATGTAGAGAATGTTGGGGATATGGTTTTGTTATAATTTAGATAGTTTACTTGTTTTCTTTAAAAAGATTATTTTTTGAATATTTAGGGCTTTTATTTTATTGTTAAAAAACTAAAAACAAAAAAAAAATACAATTAAGAAAAATAGAAGAAAGTCCCGAAAGATTTGGTAATATTACGTAAAAAATAAAATAAAAACAAAGAAAGAAAAAAAAATAGAAAAAAATGGAAGAGTGAAAAAGAAAAGGTAAAAAAGAAAGAAACAAACAAATCACAATTAAAAGCAAAAAAAAAAAAATTATCTCGGAAGATCTAAAATAGAAAAGAAAAACTAAGAAAAACAAAAAACAAAACAAAAAAAAAAGTAAAATATAACAAAAACAAACTAAAAAAGAAAACAATTAAGAACGATATAAGGGAGTCCTGTAAAATCTGACAATAAAAAGAAAAGAAAGAAAAAAAAGAAAAAAAAAAAAAGAATGAAAAAAGGAGAATAAGAGATCAAGGTAAAACAAAAAAGTAAAAAAAAAAAACAACAAAAAACAAAATAAAACAAAAACAAAAACAAAAAAACCCAATTAAGAACAATAAAAGGTGTCCCGAAGGATTTGACAATATTACGTAAAAAAGAAAAAAAAATGAGAAAAATGAGAAAAAAGAATAAAAAGGAGAAAAATGAGAAAAAAAAGAGCAAAGAGATAAAGGAAGAATATAAAAAGAAAAAAAAAGAAAAAGAAAAAGGGAAAAAGAAATAAAAAAAAAGAAGAAAAAGAAAAAAAAACGAAGAAAAATATACAGGAAACAAACAAACGTCTATTAGAACAATTATTCATATAACATCAATTTGAATAATCTCATTGAATATTAAAAAATTATATATATATATATATATATATATATATATATATATATATATATGTGTGTGTGTGTGTGTGTATATGTGTGTGTATATATATATATATATAATAAAATCGATATATAAAAACATTTTCTTAAATAAGAAAAAGTGCTCAAATACTGGCAAGCAGAGCAGGATGAAATGTTTACGGACCTTCTCATGTAAGCCTCATGACTATAAGTTTCACGTATTTAAAAAAATTATTCAAATAAATCAAACGATTATATCAATATTCTTTTAAGTACATCAAGCACAATCTTGAGGCTGGCACGAAGAAAGAAGAAAACATTCATTTTAGGCTTTTTGTGTGTGCGTGTGTGTGCGTCTGTGTGTGGGTGTGTACGCACAACATAATATTTATACAAACATACATATAGTTATACACAACTTCGTTCTTAAATGCACACAATGTACACATTTACATGCACATACACCCACGTGATCATTGTGACATGCGCATTAAATTTACATTCGATTGTGTCAGGAATTCGATGAGATGGATGGTTTGGTTGGTTGGATTTTACGACATGCCAACACTTGTTGGGTTATTTTATGCCGAAACGTTTTGTATTATTCAATTCTTGATGGGGTATTCAACATTTTTCATCTAAACTCAATTTTTCTTTAAAACAATTTTCTAAACTCATTTTGTTCTATTTAACCGATAGATAGGACCCTAACAGGTACCACCACTCCGAGTCAGAGTGGACCTGGGAGTAATGGTGATGAAGTAGTAATCCATACTCCCCAGTGCTCCAGAATTGGAACCTCACCATTAGATGCAGTTTAATGTCATACCCAAGACACTAAGACCCTCAGCGACCGCCTTCTAGCACATAAAAAGGTTGGGGTTTGCAATAGGATCGGAACAATCATATGAGGCTAGGGCTTGACGTGACAGCCGATTGATCAGGGCCTCTCCAACCGTCCGTATAGCCTAAGCAAGGGTCAAAGTGGAGTGTTGTATGTCAGGGAGTGCTTATCCACCAGGATTCCATCTTAAAGCATCTCGGGTCGCTACCCACGTCCTAGATTATCCCCCATTACTGAGGCGCGGTCGGTGTCTTCTACAACCCCAGCCGACAAGGCGGATGAGATGAATGAATTCGAACTCAAATTCCTTGTATTTGATATTGTCAATGTCTTTTGAATGATCGAAACCATTAAAATCAATTTTAATTGCAAATAAAAAGTATGTTTCCTAAAGTGGTGTCAACTTATTAACATTTTACTAAACCAACAAAAATAAAACGCTGTGTGTGTAGTATAATAAATAGTCTAATATAATTAGAGGTCTCAAAACAATTAATTTTAGTAAATGTAAGATTATGGGTGAAGAAAAGAGGAAGAAATATTTTGGAAGAAATAAATTTGGTTGGAATGTATTTTTATTGTTTTGAATTCTAATCAACAAAATTCACATGGAGAAATATTCGGGAAGTAAACAATATTTGTTGAATTTTAAAAACAAATTCTTATGCAGGGTCGTCCACAAAGCGTTTCTCCACTGACTGCAGTCTCGCGTAGGCCAACTACTTGTTCCAGCGCTCCACTCACTTCAGTTATTTATGGGCATATTCCCCAAACATCCGGGCACATCAGTCGAACCTCGCGCCCGTGCAACACACAATTCTCGTGCATTCGGATGGACGGGTGTAAGCCCCAACATACGGGCACTTGAATTGCACCTCGCGTCCATCCAGCGCCTAAATCGCATTTCTTTGCATTCGGGAGGGCGCGGGTTCGACTCTGTCAGGCAAGACAATGTCTTGCTCTTTTGCTAAATGAGTACGGTAGTACTCGTTCTCCGTCACACAATACGCTGGAATAATTGGGTGAATTACGTTACAAAAGAATCAGGTGAGGCGCGATGGCCTGAGGTTAATCATAAAATAGAGGACCCGGTGTTCAAGTGGCAGTCAAGATGATAAGGGGAAGCCGAAACGACGCCAGCCAAACGTAGCCGAAAACAACCGTTCTTTCTTTCTTTCTATCTTTCTTCTCATTTGATAATACTGTCTCCCCATCCGGATGGGATTCTATCTGACGCTCGAAGGTGACAATTCTGGTGTTAAAAAAACAGCCACCCTTTCTCTGTATCTCTCTCTAGGTTGACATTTTACTGCTATCACGATCAAACGGCGAAATACAATCCTGGACAGCAGAGAAACGAATTGACTTGTGTCAAATTTAAAAAACAAACTAAACCAAACAGGGTTACCCGGGATCGTAATTAAGGGACGTTTCCCACACGAAGAAGCGAGTCCACTTATCAGCAATTGTATTGAAGAGTTCAATTATCTTACCTCAATACAAGAAAGCTCGTGTACTGATGAAGGTCTGAAAGATCGAAACGTTATAGCATCGACAATATCACCAGTAATAAACTACCATCAATTGTAACATTCCGTGTTTGTCTACATTCCTCCACATACAGTCGGATTAATTTCCTCATTTTACTCCCATATATATAGTTCAATTCCTGGACGAAACTGTTTGAATTTCACATAGCGCTAATACTCTTGGGAAAGGTATGAATCCAATCCCTTCAGCCCTGGGTAAATAGCAGGGCAGACTGAGCTCTTTAACCATGGCTAGGTAGCCAGTCTAAGAGATGGAAAACTCTGAATTCAAACCTGTTAAACTCCGCTTAAGAAATTGACCTTACGTCGCATCCTGCTCGTGCGGAGGGGTTTATATATATATATATATATATGAAGATAGGAGGGTTGGAGTAAAATCCAATGTGAGGTAAAAGGAAAAGTGAACAAAAATAATGACTCAAACAAGTCCAAGTAGGAGAGAAATAGTTCGTCCTTCTGAGGCGAAGAACATCCTCAGTCTGACTTTATTCAAGGCAAAATACGTACATTTGTATTTATAGAAGAGAAAGTAAGTTAGTGGTGGAATTGAGGGGTAGGGAGAATTTGATTGAAATGAGAATAACATCATATAAAGTGGAGGGGGAGTTCAGAGGATGTGGGTTTGTGTGGGAAGGTGAGAAGAGGAGGTAGCTAGGTGCTTGTTGGGAAAGGGGGTGGTGGTTGGGAGAAGTGGATAAAATTCATGGTTAGGGGAGAGTTTGATTTATTGCATGGTGATGATATGGAGGAAGGTGGTGTTGGGTGTCATTAGATTAGGCCGTCAGTTTTGTGGTGGGTTAGGAAGGGATTTTGATTCTTTGCGAGTGGAGGGGGAAGAAACGAGGTAGTCAATATCTATGTAGTTGGCTGGGGAAGTTTTTTTTTAATTTTGGTGTTTTTGCCTTGAATAAAGTCAGACTGAGGATGTTCTTCGCGTCAGAAAGACGAACTATTTCTCTCCTACTTGGACTTGTTTGAGTCATTATTTTTGTTCACTTTTCCTTTTACATCACCTCATATATATATATATATATATATATATATATATATGGCATTAAAAAAATAACCTACTCATAGAGGTTCTTCACGGAACAAATGGACTTGCTACTACTAACACACTGTCTACTCGGATTTTAATAGCATGTCAAACCCTCAAAAACACTTCAATTTTTATAGTTCTTCTATAATGGCCCCTTTCAAAAACATCTATAAACAATTTCTTCAAATAAGAAATTTTCTCCTGACGAAACTAGTTGAGAATAAATAACATAAAAGAAATATTCCTGCTTGTCTTATTACTTTTTGTTCATAATATATATATATATATTATATATAGGCGGTCTTCCGATCTATAGCTCTGCTGATGAGGCCTAATAGGCCGAAATGTACATACAGAGATTGATTTTTCTCGATTTGTTTAGCCATACATTTAATAGGTATTCCCGCCTAATTCATTATTAATTAATTAATTTTCAAAATTAGGTACGTCCAATTAAAACACTTATTCTCCAAAAAATTATCGGCAAAAAGCCATTCTAAACAAACCTTGTTTACACACACACACACATATATATATATATATATATATATATATATATATATATATATTAGAGAGAGAGAGAGAGAGAAGATATTCTGTGGAATTTGAAGTGAGTGCAGTTAGTTCATTCTAAAATTGCCTGGATTTATTTACTCAACTAGGTAGTTCATTCAACTCGATTGAAACCTTCATCTTGTAAACTAGAAAAGTCGATTTTTAACGTTTGCATTGAAAATATTTCTGTAAAGGAAGAGACGAACCTGATTTGTCATTATATACAAATAGATGCGTCGATATGCACTTGAGACATACTGAACATTAAGTTTTCTATTGAGTAGCAAAAATATTTGAAACATCAGCAGTTAGAAAAAGAGAACAGCAAACATTAAGTTATTTAGAATTAAAGAAAAAAAATATTAAAAAAATGGTTCAATAATACAAGTGTCGCTTAAAGTTATTCAAGGAAATATCTATAAATATACCATTTTTCTTTATGCATGAGAAATAATCAGCATATCGATCGGAACACTTTCGATCGATATGCTGATTATTTTGATATAAAACTTAATATGAATAAAAATAATATAATAATAATAATATAATATAAATAATATAAAATTCAATATGAATAAAAATGAAACACCAGAGAAGAAATGGTTATAAAAATACTTACAATACAAAATTGCAAGGATCGATCAGGGAAGTATTGATTATGAATTTAAAGTTAGAAATATTCCGAAATTTAACAAAGTAAGGAGAGAATTTTTTTTTCAAAAATGAAGGTTATAACACAGAGGACTAGTTTAATAGAAATTCCCACTGGGGTATTTTCCACAACACGCCTGTGAGAGTATGGCAATTTCTCAGAAATAACGAATTATTTATAGATTAATTTATTCACGTTGTAATTACCTACATAACTTAGTGTAAGGATCTTGGAGTGCGTCGCGATAACGCCAGGGAAGGATATATATGTGGAATGGAATGGAGTCTCTCGTCGATTTCGCTTTCGACGCATGAGGATTCATCCAATGAAAAACCTACACAGTGGTTTGTTTATATTGGTGAAGGATTGTGTTGGGACATCCGGGCGTTTTGACACAGTCTATAGGAAAGAATTGGTGCACAAGGAATGTCACAAACCCAATTAGGATTTTCAAATTCAGAGTTTTCCTTCTCCTAGACTGGTTACCTATCCAGTCTGTCCTACTACTGTACCCATAGCTGGAGGGAGAATATATGGATTTATACCTTTCCAAGGGTATTAGTGCTATGTGAATATGCAAACAGGCTTGTCTATGGAGGCGCGTGGCATAATACACACACATATATATATATATATATATATATAAGGGCCGGGTTAGCTCAGTCGGTATACCGTTCGGCTAGAAAACACACGGTTCCTAATTCGATACCGGTCCTCACCAACTCAGCGTACGAGTAGCACAGGGATATGTGCGGTAAAGTAAGGAGCTGATGGTAGGTGTGGGCGCTCCACCTCAAACGCAAAAACAATCTCCTTAGTTTAGTGCTAGTGAAATGGGGATAGACTCCCTCGCTGATTGGCTGATACCGAGATTAGGCAAACCCGACGACCTTACTATATATATATGGCATTATATATATATATATATATATATATATATATATATATATATATATATAGGCCACTATGCCCGCGCAATGGGGGAGAAAAGGGGAGATGTAGAATAATCATATTCACCTTCACGGAAAGGCTGTTACTAGCGTCCAGCAACCAGACAAAAAGAAAAGAGAACGTAACTGAATATGCTCTGCACTAAATGCTTGAACACAGTCAAATGTTCAGTTTATATAGATGAAAGTGTTCACTTTCAAACCAACAGACAATCAGGATCTAGGAACTGAGCATAAGCCAAATACACAAGTGGAATAGTCCAATCTACTATTTAAAACCCTTACCAAGTCTGGATTTTGACAACATACTCAGCTTGCAACACAGCAGGATAATACTCCCTCCACGAATCTCTACAGTTTCAAGGAAGTATTTATATTCAATAAATAATAAGCAATAAATAATACTAATTATTATATGGTTTCAATTATTTATATTCAATAAATAATATTAAGTATTACTATCTAATACTAATTATTATATGGTTTCAATTATTCATATTTAATACATAATCGTGTTTTGCAAACAGTTATATGGCTTCAAGTAACTAATAATAATCCTTAGTAAACAATTTTAGATTAACGTAATTATTCTTAATCCAAATGATTTACAGTTACATGGCATTTAGTATTCTTATCGAATACGAATAATTTTTAATAGATCTGTCTATATGGAAGCGCGTGGTGTAATGATTAGATTCGTAAAAAATGGACTCGTCGAGCCGATTTCAAATCCTAGACGAGGCTGTTTGCATTTCACATAGCAATAATACACTTGTGAAAGGTATGCATCCACTCTCACTCTAGTAATGAGTAAATAGTAGGACAGAGTGGGCTCTTTTACATTGGCTAAGTAACCAGTCTAGGAGAAGGAAAACTCTGAATTCAAACCAGTTAAAATCCTCTTAGAAAATTGACCTTGTGTCAAAAGCTGTTCGAGCGGAGGGGTTGGTAATATATAAATTATATATAATATATATTTTATTGAACAGATGGACTCGCTACTTCTAATACATTTCTCTGTCCGGATTATAGGGACCTGCCAAACACTTAAAAAATATTTTAATTTTTTTAAACCCTCTAAAAACAATTTCTTCACATTTTCTCCTGACGATGACCTAAGGTCGAAACTAGTTGAGGAAAAGAAACACAAAATAAATGTCCCTGTCGTATCACTTTTTATTGATCTTTATATATCTATATATAATGGAGATAGACTGCTTTTGTCTGAAGCCGAAACTATATTACTACTCAAGTCACAATTCCTTTAATATTTACGTCAAATTCTCCATGATTTCATTCTTTAAACCTTCAGTTATTAATAAAAATTGTTTTACATTATTAATACTGTGATCATATCTGTGTACTAATAACTGCAATTGTATTTATATACAACAAATTTACAGTTTGAACGAGAAGGCTATTTGCATATTGATATTTAAAATTTTATTTTAATAATATGTGCTTGGTATTATTGATTTCTAATTGTTTGGTTTTATCTTAAAAATATAAACAAAAATCTCGTTGATAAATCTTAAAAGAAATTTATTTACAAGAAGAAATAACTGTAATATTATCCTTTTACTTCCTATTTAACTAAATAGTTAAATTAGGAAAATTACCAATGAAACGGGAGTAAGGGGAAATGATGGAAAGTTAGTTTCAAAGGTTCTATTTTCGATTATACCCCCTCTGTTGCAGATCTTTTTATCTGCATTCTTAGTCAGTTTCATAGCCTTTCTAATTAATATGATATTTATTATATTAAAACTTAAATACTTGCACCGGAGGTGCATATATTTGCTAGTATATATATATATATATATATATATATATATATATATATATATATTATATATGAACAAAAACTGATACGACAAACAGGACAATTTATTTTTATGTTGGTTGATTTCTCTAAATAGGGATTTAATTGTAAATTCACCGTCTGGCGTATAGCTAACCCTCACTTTGTTTACAAAGTTAGAGGACTGCCTGGAATTCATTTCTGCTTAGAAATGTATCAATTGAATATTCTATATTTGACAGCTGCTAATAGCCGTATGGGTAAGAGACTTGACAGACGAAAATTCAGTCAGGTCTCGATCCCGGCTAGAGGTAGCTGTTACAGTATAGCCACACTGATGAGAGGTGAAACCTGGAAACACGTGTCTGTGGATTAACTTATATATATATATATATATATATATATGAAAAGTTACTTTTTAAACAAACTACGAGTCAATAAAAGTATAAATTTTCCCGATCGCTGACTTGGCCAGATTAACACACCGTGGGGAGACACGCACAAACCAAAGCTCATACGGTGGCTAGTGAAGAAAATGCCCTGGTCCCGTCAGGATACCCTTTTTGAGCGCTTCAGGCACCGGGCAATAAATCCAGCACTGTCCCCTATGGGTGAGGGTGTTTGAGGAGACGACACCCTGGAATCACGCAAGTTACTTTTACCTCACACACTGGGACAGACGCCGATAAATCCAGATAAATAAAAGTATCCGGTTGCTGAGATACATTTGACACATCAATAGTGAATATATATATATATATATATATAATTTATACAACACAAATATACACTAAAACCACTTCATATACTTACAATCACGTACAAAAATGCATCACTGATAAGGACAAGATTAAAGCGATTATAAATGCGTTTAGGTAAATGAAAAGTTCTCGGCCGGACTAGGAAGAGAATGGTCGAAAGCTAAGAACATACATGCTATATATATTATATATATATATATATATATAATATATATATATATATATATTGTGTGTGTGTGTGTGTGATTTTAACAGGTAATTGACAGGTGATTGAAAAATGTCAACGTTGCCTATATATATATATATATATATCATCTATACCTATATATATCCATCTATACACACACACACACACATATATCCAGCCATATATATATATATATATATATATTATATATATATATTATATATATATATATAGTAATATTTACACACAGTTCAACACATATTTCCCATCATTTTCAAGTTTTTCTCAGTTTAAAATAAGTAAAAAATAAATGGTAATTCTCTTCTTGGTTTGGCCCAGAACTTTTCAACTTTTTCAGTTTATAAGGATACACCTAACAGTTAGGTACATATAACTTTGCAGAAATATAGAGCGGGAAAACAAAAAGGACTGGAAAAAATCGTTTTTGCTGATTTATTAGGGCAAACTGCGCTCCTTAATCTTGGTCTGAGAGAAGGAAAATCTTGAATTTATACGATGACTTGGCGGGGTCTGGTATTGAACTCAGAACCTTGCGATTCCAAGGCGGGTGTTCTACCGACTGAGCTAAACCAGCCCCTTAGTGGGTCGGTTTAGTTCAGTTGGTAGAGTCATCATCAAGGAAAATAAATATAATAAAAACATAATATTCATCACTTTGAATTTTAGTTCTTATTCCTTATCTTATATTTCCCATGCTTCCAATACAACCAAAAAAGTTTCGCAACACCCATTACATATCTATAAAGTGGCATACATGGACTCTGTAACAACATCATATAGAAATTATAAATTGATGACACAGGGCGCTGTATTTATAAGTAAATAACACTCAATATCATGGATAGAGCATTTATATCTAAGTTAATGTAGCGTGGATATGGTGTCAACGGCACTTGGTTACTGACAGTTTCTCGCCTATGCGATTTTTCAAACTGCGACCTGGTTTGAAAAATCACATAGGCGAGAAACTGACAGTAACCTGGCACCATTGACTCCATGTTTCCGCTAACTAAGTTCAAAATAAACGAAAACTCTGGGAAAAACCAGGTAGTGTAATGGTTAGAATCCCCGCCTGTCAGCCTGGCAGTTAGGGTTCGAATCACACACATAACAGTCTTCCTGTCTCTAACTCTGCTGATGAGGCATAATATGCCGAAATGTACAGAGATTGACATTTTCTCGATTTGTTTAGCCTTACATTTGAACAGATATGCCCACCTAATTCATTAATTATCAACTAATTAATTTTCAAAATTAGGTATGACTTCAATTAAGCACATATTCTCCCCAATATATATATATATATATATATATATATATATATATAGTATCCAATTAATTGAGGAATTACATAGACTTAGTTAAGCGTAGGGTAGAGTCCTGATGAAATCATTTGGATTGAAACCATGGAAGAGCCTTTTTTCCTCTACTAATATATATATATATATATATATATATATATATATATATATATAATAAATAAATAAATAAATAATAAATATATATATAATATATATATATATATATAATGTATCCAAATGACTGGTAGTAAGGGATGATTCCACCTGGGATCCTTGTATATAATTCTTTTTTTTTGGGGGGGGGGATATGTGTGTTCAAATTTAAGGCGTAAACAGATATATTCGCCTAATTCATTAATTATCAACTAATTAATTTTCAAATTAGGTATGACTTCAAGTAAGCACATATCCCCCCCCCCAATTGTCGGCTATCGCCATATCAAACATACTGTTTGCGTACTCTCATATATATGTGTATATATATATATAATGTGTGTATATTGGAGTAACGTGAAAGGATCTATATGTATACACACACACACACACACACATATATATATATATATATATATATATATATATATATTCATTCTGAAGTTTTGTGTGATCTAAATGACTTTTATCTCTTGGAAGAAAGAACCACAGAAGACAGATTTTGACGACCAAACTGATAAGTCACAAACTGCACAAGACTCAAAGCAAACAACGACCAGGGATTTAGGGTCGCCTCATCTTTGGAGGCGAGCGATAAGTAAAGTACGTACCTGTATGGAGACAACAGAAAATCAGGGTTCGGCCAGTTGAAAGGAAGAAAAATAAAAAAATAATCAATAATGCACGCCGATTCTTGATAGAACAGAGACGATTATAAATATAAAATGAACTATGTATATACCACAATATGATATATATATATATATATATATATATATATCACCGGAAATTTGATCTCTCAGTAACCGTAAAAATACATAAACATTCCTATGTACTTAATAGTTTAAAACCACCAGTCCCCGCATCAACTGTCAGTGGGTGAGTGATAAGATATAGGAGTTCGACCCTACCCAAGGATAGTTGTGTTTAGCCACACTGAAGAGGCGTGAAACGCCGAAACACGTGTCTGTGGATGACTTATTAATATATGCTCCCATAAATTTGGTAATGAGCTCTCTAATTGGTAATTTAAATTAACTCTCACTACTAAGCAAATAAGCAATGATGATTTCACCGGAAATTTGATCTCTCAGTAACCGTAAAATACATAAACATTCCTATGTACTTAATAGTTTACAAACACCAGTCCCCGCATAAACTGTCATGGACTACCATGCGGTCAGTCTGAGTTCGACCATACTCAAGGATAGTTGTGTCTAGTCACACTGAAGAGGCAGAAACACGTGTCTGTGGATGACACACACACACACACACACACACACACATATATATATATATGTAAGGTAATTCAAATGACTGGTAGTAAGGGATGATTCTATTTGGCAACTTGTAAATTTCACTGTACAACCATACTGTATGCTCTTGTAGGCGCAAACATATACTCACACAAGGATTTTTATGAATCCGTAAAGAGAGCTCAATGTATAATAATCAATAAATTAGATTAAATACAGAGCAATATTTAACTTTCAAAGAATGATAAAGAAATTCATAATTTATAAATTTATAATAATAAATTTATTACGGAATGACGGTTTGTTAAGTTTTTTCCTTCTTTGAAAGTTTATATATATATATATTTCTCCCTTTACTATTATATCACCCTCTCCCTTTCGGAAATAAATGATAAACTAGCAGGACCTATGAATATACCACAGCATAATAATTCAATTA
This sequence comes from Doryteuthis pealeii, assembly GCA_023376005.1. Lineage (NCBI taxonomy): Eukaryota > Metazoa > Mollusca > Cephalopoda > Myopsida > Loliginidae > Doryteuthis > Doryteuthis pealeii. The sequence continues at coordinate 72,415,003 of CM042165.1, forward strand.
TTACAACGTTTGATATGATTACTTAAGAGCTATTTCAGGTACTTTAATATGTAAAAAAGTATAATAATCTGGATTTAACTCACTATCTCTTTTTCTTTCTTGCTTTTCATCTTTTCCTAGTGATCGATTGAAATATACCGTAATCGCTCCCATGTGCTCGCCCCCTAGCCTCTTTCTTTTTTTCTTTTGTGGAATGAAAAAAACACACCGCTCATTGACACAATGAACTAGTCTGAATGACTATAAATAGTGTTCATATTTCGAACAAAAAATAAATAAATACATTTTGGGCACCTAACGTGGTGTAATGGTTAGCACGCTAGATTAGCAGACCATTGTTAGTGAGTTCGATTCTCACTGGGCGCCCCATAATTCTGGCCTTGTGCCGCATCAAACTACGCTTAGTAAAGAACTATATAAATACATTTGACTTCTAATATTGTCTCCTGCGTGATTCAATTATTTTATACGATATAACACTTTCTTCTTATATTTTTCCTGTGTAGCATGTCCTTTTTCTTACCTTTCTTTTGTATAATAAAAACGGAACTGTCCATTATTTAGCTGAGTTGACAACACTCATAAGAATTAAGCATTTGGCAGACAAGCAACACCAGATAATCAGAATTTAGATTTTTGCATTTAACCTTTGGTGATTTGGACGGTCTCATTTTTAAACAAAGGGTGTTGTAAGATGAAAACGGTCGGAAGATTAAGGAACAAGCGTATTAATATATAGATAGAGAAGGAAAAATATTTTGACGTTGATATTAACCTGCGAAAAGATCTTAAAGTTTGTTATTCTTTTACGGCATATCAACCTCAGTGGGTCATTTAATGCCAACAAAGTTTTGTAATAAATAAATAGATACACAATTTTTTATAAACACATTTTTCTATTTGACCCATAGATGGGACCCTAACAGGAACTACAACTCCGGGTCAGAGTGTACCAGGGAGCAATGGTGATGAAGGGGTGCTCTACATTCCCCACACGTTCAGAAATGGAACCTTACCATCAGACAGTTTAACGTCATTCCCAGGACATTAAGACCCTCAACCATCGCCTTTTAGAATATATATAATAAAAAGGGCTGGAGCTTGCCATAAAGGCAATAGGGTGGGACAATCATATAAGTGCTAGGGCTTGACATGATCAGCCGATTGATCGAAAGGGGCCTCTTTGACCACCCGTCTAGCTTAAGTAAGGGTCTAAGTGTAGTGTTGCATATCATGGACTGCTCATCCACCAGGATTCAGTCCTTAAGCATTACTGATCACCGCCCACAGTCAACAGGTGGCTCCATTGGTATTACCCATCTGCAGAGCTGCGGTTGGTGTATTTTTAAGTTGTTGATATTAACCTGTGAAATGATTTTAAAGAGCGTTTTATAATTGTCTGTAATCGTTAGTTGAGAAATGCCTTCGGTGTTAGTCGAGAAATGTCTTTTGTCCAGAAATGTTCCGCCCTTTTGACGGAGACTAGAATACACCGTTACACCTGTGTAAGTGTAAGACCCTCTCCCTCTCCAAATAAAGCATTAACCTTACTATGACACTAAACTCGCATCTGAGGGTGAGGCTATAGTTATTTCTTATGAGTGTCGTCACCTCATCTAAATAATGGACCATTCCATTTTTATAATAAAGAAAGAAAGGAAAGAAAAAGAAAAGACTAGACAGAAGGAATATAATAAGAAAAAAGACTGAAAGAAAGAGAGTTGGAGAAATATAGAGAGGAGGAGGTGAGCGCGCGGAAGCGTTGACGCTAATCTTTTTCAATCGAATATAATGAAAAAATGCAAGGAAAGAAAAAATATTAGAAAGAGTGAAATGAAGAGAGTAGGGGAAAGATAGAGAGAAAGAGAGGAGGTGAGGGCGCAGAAGCGATAACGCTAATCTGTTTCAATCGGATATAATGAAAAGAAAGAAAGAAAAAAGATTTAAATCGAGAATATTATACTTTTTACATATTGAACTAATGCAATAGCTCTTAAGTAAACATATTGTACCAATTAAATTATCATACTGTGGTATATCCAAGGGTCATGCTAGTATTTATCAATCCTGCTAACAATTACCATTTGTCACAGGTGTTTTAAAGTTTTTTCGACATAGATTGTGAAATAACAACAGTCTCGACCTTTTACCTGGCGTAGACGGTTTCTTCAACTAGTACGTATAAGCGTAAATTTTTTCCAATATCAAAATCAATATGTTGATTTTCTTTAGTTTTCTTTGAAATCCTATTATATATAAATTTTAACCCTTTTCCCGGCCATCTGTTTTTTTTTCTTTGTTCGTGTTTATTGGGCGAGCCTTTACAGAAACCAGTTAGTAATCCTAGTCTGTTTCTTATAATATACTAGAAGCGCCTACCAGGTGTCGCTTGTGTAGAGGGGGCATTAAAAAAGTTAGTCTCGCAGATCCATTGATTCTTTTGGCTTCCATAATTGATTTGTTTATGTTTTAATCATGACCACACGCACGGCTTTAATTTATTTTACTATTCAAATTCTAATTTTTAAATATCTTCATGAATATAGATAGAATCTTCATTATTCTTACACAGTAAGCAAGCTCTGGTGACAGTGAATGTGTATATATATTTTAGTTTGTCGTTAATTGTTTTATTTTCGTACTTTTCTCCAAACATCCAAGTCTGTAATTTTCCTTGTAATATATAAGTCAAACTAAGTTAAAGAAGCGCGTGGTGTAATGATTAAAGTCTTGGAAAATGGACTCGTCGCCCCGAGTTCAAATCCTGGACGTGGTAATTGCATTTCACTTAGCGCTAATACCCCTGGGAAAGGTATCAATCCTACTCTCCCTCCAGCTATGGGTAAATAGTAGGACAGTCTGGGCTCTTTAACCATGGTTAGGCAACCGGTCTAGGAGAAGGAAAACTCTGAGTTCAAACCTGATAAACTCCACTTAAGAAATTGGCCTTATGTCGCATCCTGCTCGTGCGAAGGAGTTGGTATATATACAAGTCAAACGTCTGTGATTAGCCTCTGGTGTTAATCCAAAGAGGAGTCTTCCTGTCAGAAATTTCAACTAGCTGTTATTCATATGCAAAAGTCTCAACGCTTTACCTGGCGCAGACGGTTATTTCTAGTAAACATAAGCGTATATTATTTCCAATATCAAAGTCATAACCCTCTTTTCCGGCCATCTGTTTTTATTTATTTCTTGGTTCGTGTTTATTGGGTGGGCCTTGACACTAATGATTCACATAATAGATTGTGAAATAGCCATATGCAAAAGTCTACCTTTTACCTGGCGTAGACGGTTTTTTCAACTAGTACACATAAGCGTATATTATTATGGAGGCGCGTGGGCTAGTGGTTAGAGTCGTGGAAAATGGACTCGTCGTTTCGGGTTCAATTCCTAGATGAAGCTGTTGGCATTTCACATAGTGCTAATACCCTTTGGAAAGGTATGAATCCATATATTCTCCCTCCAGCTATGGGGTAAATAGTAGGGCAGACTGGGCCCGTCAGCCTTGGGTAGGTAACCAGTCTAAGAGAGGGATCTCTGAATTCAAAATTCCTGAGGTCGGTCGTTGATTGGGTTTGTGGCAACCCTTGATGTACCAATTCCTTCCTATCGACTGTGCCAAAAAGTGTGGATGGTCCAACACAAGCCTTCACCACTATAAACAAATCACTGTGTGGATGTTCATCGTATGAACACTCATACGTCGATCGACGGAAGAGTCCACCATATATATATATATATATATATATATATATATATATATATATATATATATATAATATATATTTATATATATTTCCAATATCAAAGTCAATATGTTGATTTTCTTGAGTTTTCTTTTAAATCCTATTATATATACATTTTTAACCCTCTTTTCCGGCCATCTGATTTTTTTTTCTTTGTTCGTGTTTATTGGGCGGACCTTGACACTAATCTGAAACTGATCGCCGAATGAAACAGAAGAGCTCAAGTAATTTTCGATATATTTTCTTTTTCTTTTGCTTTATTGATGGAAAAGGGAAAGTATGGTCGATGTGTGCGTGTTTGTTGTTAGAGACGACCCCACCTCAAAAAAAAAAAAAAAAAAAAAAAAAAAAATAATAATTATCGAACTGTTACGGTCGATGGGATATCCAGAGAAGGACAATCGGTCTTCAACTGTCAACAAGGCTTTGACAAATCAAAGGGAATATACGTATATTAGGCAATGAAAATGTCAACTCCTTAGCGACAAGGGTACGACGTTGATTGTCAATAACTTGTATTGTCAAGCTGGTTTTAAACTATGTCACAATAATGTCAACAGCGCGCAACCGATTGATTGACGAAGACGCGTTCGCACACACATGGATGGAGACACATGTAGAAGTGTAGAATAAACATCTTATTATAATGGAGATTGTGTGTTTTTATGTCTGTAACCGAAACTATATTCCTACTCAAGTCACAATTCTCTTAGTTATTAACATCACATTCTCCATGATTTTATTTATATTTATACATCAATTATTAATAAAATTGCTTCACCTTTTTATTAGTGTTGTCCATATCTACATACAAATAACATGCACTTGTATTTATATATACAAAAATAGCGGTTTACAGTGTGAATGAGAAGGCTAATTTGCATATTGATATTAAAAATGTGATTTTATTAAATATGTGCTTAGTATTATTGATTTCTAATTGTTTGGTTTTATTTTAATGAATATAAGCAAAAATCTCTTCCATGAATCTTAAATGAAATCCATTAACAAGAAAAAATAACTGTCATTTTATTCTTTATTTGCTAATTTAACTAAATAGTTAAATAAGTAAAATTCAGCAATGAAAGACAGGAGTGATGGAAGAGTAAGTTTCATTTCTATTTTTCTATTATACCCCCACTCTGTTACATATCTTTTTATCTGCCTTCTTATTAGACTTTCTAATTTAATACGATATTTCATTACATTAAAACTTAAATACTTGCACCCGGAGGGTGCATATATTTGCTAGTAAAAGTAAAGTAAGTCGTCGGGGCGGCCTAATGTCGGTATGAGCCATACAGCGAGGGAGTCTATCCCCTTTTCACTAGCGCTAGACCAAGGAGATTGTTTTTAGCATCTGAGGTGGAGCGCCACACCTACCATCAGCTCCTTACTTTACCGCACAGATCCCTATGCTACTCATAACGCTGAGTTGGCGAGGACTGGTATCGAACTAGGAACCTTGTGGTTTCTAGCCGAACGCTCTACCGACTGAGCTAACCCGGCTCTCGTCGAATTGATAAGACAAGGCAACAAGGGACCCTAACTTAATACGGACCTAACCTTGTTGCAATCCTGTTCGCAGCTTCATGTAGAAAGTTTTTGGGTGATAACTGTAGAAGTTATCCTCCAGATATAAAAAGAATATGATACTCACCGTCGCAGTGGGGTTCTAACTACCGTCGAGTTAGCAGACAAAAACAAACAGGCAAGCTGTAACTTAAATACAGTTCTTGCATGCTGCTGGCATAATGCAAAGTAATGGCTGAAGAGTGGGTACTTATCCATGTTCTTACTCACCCTAAAATCCATCAGCCAATCAGAACTCAGGAAATGAACTTGCCTGAGTTCATAATGGAACAATCCAAAGCTCCATATAAGCCACCTACCAAACTCTAGTTTTAGTCTTGCATTCATCTTGTAACAGAGTTGAATACTTTACACAAAACCCAACACTAAATTATTCCTTACTTTTACGACTAATTAGAAACAATTAAAATGACTGTATTTAAGTTACAGCTTGCCTGTTTGTTTTTGTCTGCTAACTCGACGGTAGTTAGAACCCCACTGCGACGGTGAGTATCATATTCTTTTTATATCTGGAGGATAACTTCTACAATAACATTGTTGGCTCATAACATCATAGAAACCAAGCAGCCAATCAGGACTCAAGGAATGTGTACACATTTGTTGGGTGAATAATAGCAACTAAGTACTACTAACTGGTGCCCAAAACAGCTGGTATTTATGGAACTCAAGAATCCATTCATGTATTTGGGTGATTCCATTCCTTGAGTGCTGATTGGTTTCTATGATGTTCTGACGCTTCATAAATACTCTGGCATACTGCAGTGGGATTATAACAAGGTTAGATCTGTATTGAGTTACAGCTACTTGTAGCTTTGTCTTACCAATTCGACGGTAATTGGAACTTAGTATGATTATTCTACACTAACCTTGTTGCAATACTGTTCTCAGCGCCATGTAGAATTGTGTTGGGTGATAACATTTTTGGCTCATAACATCATAGAAACCAAGGAACCAATCAGGACTCAAGGTATGGAATCACCCAAAGTACATGAATGGACTATTCTTAAGTTCCATAGATACCAGCTGTTTTGGGCACCAGTCGTTAGTGCTTAGTTGCTGTTGTTCAAACCAACAGCATACTCAGCTCGCACCACAGTTGGTGTGCTAATCACCCAACACATTTCTACAAGGACGACAAATGAGGTTAATTATTTAGTCCTATTTTATAGATATATAAATATCGTTGTCTCTTTTCTCTGTGACGCACACATAACATTTCAAGGTAGATAGGTAAAAAAAATTAGATGGAGAAAATGAAGTCTTATAGAAAGTGGAGTATCGGGCGGTGAAGATCGAAATGCAGACGTATTGTCAAACATTGTTTCTTTCTCTGTTTCTCTCTTCCTTCTTTTATGAATAAATAATATACCCCCTTTTTTCCTCCGTGTGACACACATGAACGATGAGCACCGACGTAATTAATAAGTAGATTCTTTTTTTTCTCGTCTAAAATCCTTCAACATCATTAAAAAGGGCAAACAGAAAAGAAACAAAGATGGCCGACAACCATTGAATTCGAAACGTCAGATGATCACGTGACAATTAAGAAAATAAACATGATTCACGATTTTTGGCCACGGTGTCTTTCTCGAAGCTTTATAAAAGGTGTTTTAATACTTTTATTTATTGATTATGGGCATTTGCTCACACATGGTTAGCGACACACAAAGACCGCAAATAAAGTTAATTGTTTAACACTTTATCAACCACTGTTTAGGAAAAGGGTTAAATAATTAACTTAGCTTTATTAATTCTCTGTGTGTCTCTATTCAAATTTACCATTATTTAGAATTGAATTTTCTACAAAATGAACGGAAGTAACTAATATTATTAATTAACAGTTACCTCCTTTGAAGTAATTTAAAAAAAAAATAAGGTAGGATGATAATTTACAAAGATGTTTTGATACTTTTATTTATTGATCTTGGACGTTCGCTCACACATGGTTAGCGACACAAACGCCGCAAATAAAGTTAATTGTTTAACACTTTATCAACCACTGTTTAAAAAAAGGGTTAAATAATTAACTTAACTTTAATTGTTCTAGATGTAATTAATGATAATACACACTTACGGTTGCACACACACACACACACATTTCCCCATTTGCATAAATCTAGGAATACAAATAAATTTAATAAATATCTTATTATAATGGCGATTGTGGGTTTGTCTGTCTGTAACCGAAACTATATTACTATACAAGTCACAATTCCCTTTGTTATTTACATCACATTCTCCATGATTTTATTTTTATTTAAACCTCAATTATTAATAAAATTGTTTTACATCATTAAGACTGTTGACCATATCTACATGATATTTACCGCGTACCCCACTTGTACGGGTCAGGCACAAAGTCCCTATTAACGTGGGACCACCCACAAGCCGAAGTTCATGGAGTGGCAGGTGAAAAATTGCGTCGATCCCGTCGGCATTCCCCCTCAAGGGGGGCGCATCAGGTACTGGGCAATAAACCCAGCACTGCCTCTTTAAATCGAGGGGGCAGGTGTTGCCTGGGGGGGATGGCCCCCTGGGATCGACGCTGTTAATTATAGCAATGGTCCAGAGGCCGAAGCCACTGCTGACCATATCTACATAATATAAACATGCAATTGTATTTGTATATACAACAAAATAGCGGATTACAGTGTGAACGGGAAGGCTAATTTGCATATTGATATTAAATATTTGATTTTAATAAATATGTGCTTAGTATTATTGATTTCTAATTGTTTGGTTTTATCTTATTGAATATAAGCAAAGATATCGTGGATAAATCTTAAAGAAATCCATTAACAAGAAGAAATGACTATAAT
>CM042165.1:72428160-72455660 GCA_023376005.1 Doryteuthis pealeii
TATCTAAACAAGAATTGCGACAAATTTCTATAAATAAACAAGAATTACAAGTTTCTATAAATAAATTTCTAAACAAATTACGATGAATAAATAAGAATTACGACAAAAAAGAGAAGCCCCCCCCCTCTAAAATACATTTAACGCCCTAAGTTGGTTGTTTTCTTTCAAGTAACACCGCCGAGACGACATAGCAGGGGACGTTGTTTTAATAGTCACCGGGTAGCAATTTCTGAGGCAGGAGACCGGGATGCACTTCCTCATAAATTACCCAAAAAATAATACAAGCCTCATCTGATAAATTCAGAGAAATCATTTTTCTTAGTTCATTTTCAAAAGAGATAAATTAATAATAATAATTCCTAGAGAATGAGACTCGTACAATTATTGGGCATTTTGAGATACAGACGTTTCTCCTTGTCCTGGTCAGAAGATCAGACTATAAGAATCAGTGAGGCTTTAACACGTCGCTAGCACCAGTTTCTTATAATGCATTAGCTTATCTAAAAGAGAGTGACTCAACACAGCACATATACATTAAACAAATCCCGACAAAGAGTTATAACTAATAGACTTTATTGTCAAGGCAAAATCAAACAGAAAGTATACAAAACAGTATCGATACATTTCCTAAAGAAAAGAGTATTTGGTGACAGTCTGAGGCTATGAAATTAAGAATAAAAGTTGCCAATTACTGTGCAGAAAGTCTCGCAGAAAAGGGACTCAATAGATGCGTGGCTTCTATGAAAACATGGTTTGATTTGTTTTGTTTTACGGCATATCAACCTCAGTGGGTCATTTAATGCCGATGAAGTTTTGAAATAAATCAATTCTTAATGGATAATATAATTTTTTTATAAATACATTTTTCTATTTAACCCATAGATGGGACCCTAACAGGTACTACCACTCTGGGTCAGAGTAGACCAGGGAGCAATGGTGATGAAGGGGTGCTCCACTTTCCCCAAACCTCCAAAACTGGAATCTCACCATCAGAGAGTTTAACGTCATTCCCAGGACATGTAGACCCGCAGCCACCGCCTTCTAGCACCCATATGATAAAAAGGGGTTGGGGCTTGCCATAAAGACAATAGGGTTGGGAAAATCATATAGGTGCTAGGGCTTGACGTGACCAGCCGATTGATCGGAGGGGGCCTCACTGACCGCCCGTCTAGCCCAAGATAGGGCCAAAGTGGAGTATTGCATGTCATGAACTGCTCATCCACCTGGGCTCTATCCTTAAGCATCACGGGTCGCCACCCACGGCCAACAGGTGGCCCCATTGGGGGAGTCTTACTCCTCTGCAGAGGTGCAGTCGGTGCATTCTAACGCCCCAGCCGACAGGGTGGAAAACATAGAATATATTAAAAGCACGTGTACTATACGCAAAAATGCGGCTAACTGGTGAGACAAACCTCTATGAAGACAGAGTATAAAGGAGCCGTGTAAAGAAACATGTGTAAGCCTGTAGTTGCGGGGCTAATCCACCCAATCCAAATAGACACAACTTATGCCTAGTTATGACGGCTGGAGAGTCCAGGAGAAAGAGAGAGTTTGGTGCTATTGCCTTTTAATATTCAGGTCGCAATTCCACCTCACGGTAAACCATAAAAAGTCAGGGGAAATTATGCCACACCTATCAGCAAACTGTAGCAAGTAAGAGATCATCCCAACAAGACCAACTATTAATTAACAAGAAGAGAACTTGTAATCTGGTGGATTTTAAAGAAAACTTAAAGATAGAAAAATATTTAGACCTTGCCAAAAACTGTGGAACATGAACGTAAAGATCGTACCAATTGTAGTTGACGCCTTTGGAACAGTCCACAAGAGTTTGGAAAAGAGTCTGTATTATTGGAAATCAGAGGAAGAATAGAGACTATAACCCCCACCCAAAAAAACATTATTAAAATCAGCTAGAATACTACAGATCTGATTGATTGGTTGGTTGGTTGGATTTTACGGCATGTCAACCCATTGGGTCATTTTATGCCACAGAAGTTTTATTTTATTCATTCTTGATGGGTTGGTTGGTTGGATTTTACGGCATGTCAACCCATTGGGTCATTTTATGCCAAAGAAGTTTTATTTCATTCATTCTTGATGGGTTGGTTGGTTGGATTTTACGGCATGTCAACCCATTGGGTCATTTTATGCCAAAGACGTTTTATTTTATTCATTCTTGATGGGTTGGTTGGTTGGATCTTACGGCATGTCAACCCATTGGGTCATTTTATGCCGAAGACGTTTTTGTTTTATTCATTCTTGATGGGTTTGCTGCTTGGTTGGATCTTACGGCATGTCAACCCATTTGGGTCATTTTATACCACAGACGTTTTTGTTTTATTCATTCTTGATGGGTTGGTTGGTTGGTTGGTTGGGTTTTACGGCATGTCAACCATTGGGCACATTTTATGCCAAAGACGTTTTGCTTCAGGTATTGGGTACTCATTTTTTAAATTCTGTTTTTTAAACATATTTTTTAGAACTCATTTTTTCTATTTAACCCATAGATGGGACCCCCACAGGTACTACCACTCTGGGTAAGAATGGACCTGGGAGCAATAGTGATGAAGGGGTGCTCTCCATTCCCCAGACCTGGATCAGCCTTGGATTTCAATCTTATAAAATAATAAATCAGAGTTCGACGTCACCATTTTGTCTATTTGACCTACACATGAATTTTTAGCGGCAATTTAATACCTCCCATCCTCCTCCTCCACTTCCTCCCTCTCCTCCCCGCTTTCATGCCTCAAACAACTTGGTGCTGGTGGGAATTAAAGAGAGTCACGAACAGAAATAAAGAAGCCCATGGGGAAGGATAAATCAAAAAAGAAAAAAAAAGAAAAAAGACTTTTGAATTTGCTACAAGGCTTCCCTTGCAATTTTGCCCGAACCACTTTATCTAAAATTTGATCGATTGATTTTTAACGGTATATCAACCCGTCTAGGGTTATTTTATGCCTAGATTTATGAACTCGCGTTTATTGTACTTTTATATTTCTTTATCTCTCATGATTCATATGATCATTCTATTATCAAAGTTAATGTCTATGCAAACATTTAAATTAAGAAATATATCTTTTTTATTTCATCTTAGTATATTTATATATATATATATATATATATATATATATATATATAAGCAAAAAAGCAAAAAAAAAGAAAAGAAAAGAAAAACGACCTTTAAATTTGCTACAAGGCTTTACTTGCAATTTTGCCCGAACCTCAATAGCAGCTGATTTGATCGATTGATTTTTAACAGTATAACAACCTGTCTGGGGCTATTTTATGCCTAGAGATTATGGACTTTCGTTCGTTGTACAATCATATTTCTCGTGTTTTCACATGATCATTCTATTATCAAAGTTTATAGATGTATATAGTTATTTACTAAGCGTAGCTTAGATGCGACACAAGACCAAAAGTATGGGGCACCCAGTGAGAATCGAACTCGTAACTTAGATAATTCAACAACGATGGTATAACCACACTTGTACATGAATTAGCGTGTTTCACGTAAACCGTGCATATGTGTATATAAACACACCGAACATTAGAACCATCTTGACGCCCTAGTGGATTTGCTACATGGGTAACAGCTTATCCTCCAATGAACCCGCCTAGGCTGTGTAGTTCAAAGAGAAAACGCCCAGTCGCTGAGGCGTTAGAATGCACCGACTGCACCTCTGCAAAGGGGTAAGACTCCCTCAATTGGACCAGCTGTGCGCCGAGGATGGCAACCCGTGATACTTAAGGATAGAACCAAGGTGGATGAGCAGTTCATGACTTGCAATACTCCACTTTGGCCCTATCTTGGGCTAGCCGATCAATCGGCTGGTCATGTCAAGCCCTAGCACCTATATGATTGCCCCAACCCTATTGTCTTTATGGCAACCCCCAATCTTTCTTATCATATGGGCGCTGGAAGGCGATGGCTGAGGGTCTCCATGTCCTGGGAATGACATTAAACTATCTGATGGTGAGATTCCAATTTTGGACGTTTGGGGGATGTGGAGCACCCTTTCATCTCCATTACTTCCTGGTCCACTCTGACCCGGTGTGGTAGTACCTGTTAGGGTCCCATCTATGGGTTGAATAGAAAAACATGAGTTTATAAACGAAATTGTTTTATGCATTAAGAATGAATTTATTTCACAACTTTGTCGGCATTAAATGACCAACCGAGGTTGATATACCGTAAAACAAACCAAACCAAATCAAAGAGAAAAAAATCAAACTTTGACACTACTCCATCGTCTCTCGTAGACGGAAGGCTTCCAACCAACCAACCAAATAAAAATAACCAAACCGGCCACTGACCGGTCCTGATTTATCTCACCTATTTCATCCCTTCCTTTCACCATCCCTGTTCGGCCTTTGTTCGACTTGACACTACTCCATCGTCTCTCGTAGATGAAAGGCTCCCAACCAACCGACCGACCAACCAACCAACCAAATCAAAATAACCAAACCGGCCATTGACCAGTCCTGCTTCTCTCATCTACTTCATCCTTTCCTTTCACCATCCCTGTTCGGCCTTTGTTCAGCTTGACCCATATGTATTACCCGCGGGAAACCAACAACATTCATTATTTTTGAAAAGCTCCTCATCATTGACATTTAAACTTCGAATCGCATTCTCGAAAATCATAAGGTACTTCATCGACAGAGAGACGACATTTTTTCTTTATCTTCCACCAGTTTTGACATTGCGGTTGGCATTTTTCCCTAATCCTAACCCTAACCCCCTTTTTCTATTTTCTCTACTTAACCCTCCGTTAAACCATCACAAATTCGATAGAAATTGACTGAAATAATTATTTCTTTTGATTCGCTCAGAATTCTCAAACCTTTGTTTAGTCTAGTCTAGTATATACATACATATATATTAGGGAGGCCCAAAATTCATGTAAAAATTTAGCCCCCCCCCCTACAAAAAATAATTTACCAAAAATCAGGGCATTATCGAATTTTAATGAAATTTTCAGTGTTTATTTATCAATGAATGATCTTTATAATGCATTACTTATTTTATTTCAAAACTTTCTCATTTTTTTCAGGTCACTTAATTTTACCCCCCCCTTATGTTGGGGGCGTAACATGTTTTTCGAGTTGGTCTTATACTATACTAATTACAGTATAAATAAAGAGATAAAAGACTGAAGTTATGAATTAAAAAAATTACGGTGACTTTTCTATGAGAAAATAAGTACCGAAAATCGGAAAATATAATGTAAAAAAAAAACATAAATGAAACATTTTTTGGAGATTTCTTTTTTACTCATTTCGATAATTATCTAATTGGCTATTATCTTATACAAGAAAAAATTATACATCGATATTTTTCTGCTTAAAAGGGGGGGGGTACATTTTAAATAGAGTTTTTCTTCAAAACGTATACTTTGATTGACTAAAATAAGGTTTGCTTTAAATAGATATTTATTTCTAGAATCTAAAAATATAACATTCTAGACTTAACATCAGGCTTTTCAGATTTTAAATGAATTTTATATATTCAGTTTCTTGTGAAAGTGAGTGTTATATCTTGATTCTATCAAAGCATCTAAAAGCATTTTTCGTTTTGTTAATTTAAATGAATGTATTTATAATGCTTCTTTGTAAATACTAGCAAATATATGCACCCTCCGGGTGCAAGTATTTAAGTTTTAATGTAATGAAATATCGTATTAAATTAGAGGCAGACAAAAAATATGTAACAGAGTGGGGGTATAATAGAAAAATAGAAATGAAACTTACTCTTCCATCACTCCTGTCTTTCATTGTTGAATTTTACTTATTTAACTATTTAGTTAAATTAGGAAATAAAGAATAAAATGACAGTTATTTTTTCTTGTTAATGGATTTCATTTAAGATTCATTGAAGAGATTTTTGCTTATATTCATTAAAATAAAACCAAACAATTAGAAATCAATAATACTAAGCACGTATTTATTAAAATCACATTTTTAATATCAATATGCAAATTAGCCTTCCCATTCACACTGCAAACCGCTATTTTTCTATATATAAATACAATTGCATGTTATTTGTATGTAGATATGGACAACACTATTAAAAGGGTGAAGAAATTTTATTAATAATTGAGGTTCAAATTAAATATAAATAAAATCATGGAAAATGTGATGTAAATAACTATGTTAATTGTGACTCGATTAGTAATATAGTTTCGGTTACAGACAGAAAAACACACAATCTCCATTATAATAAGAAGATATACTCAACACATGACTATGTTATCGGAGTTTGTACAGGGTCTGTATTTAGTTAAAGCCTATCAGCCTTTGTCAACTGGAATAGTTGGAACCTTCTTGTGAAGGGGAGTATTATATTTCAATTCTGTCAAACCATATATAGCGCTTCGGTTTATTAAAAAGCATTTTTCTTTTTGTTAATTTAGTCGAATCGATTTTTAATGTTGAAGTGAGTTAGCGTACTGTTGGGTTGAGCAACAAGCTAAGCACAACTGAACCAGTGCCAAGACAATTGGTACTTATGGGAATCCAGAATAGTCCACTCATGCGTTTGGGTGATTCCATTCCTTGGGTCCTGATTGGCTGCTTGGTTTCTATGATGTTACGAGGCTTCATGAATAACCTGGCATTTTGCAGTAGTCTTTGCAGCAAGACGGATTCGTATTAAGTTACGACTACTTGCTGTCTTGTCTTAGCAATTCGACGGTAATTGGAACTAGTATACTTATTCTACAGTTATAGCAATTTGTGTTGTATACCTCTTTCCTTACTTTCTTACTTCTAGCCTCTGGACTTCGTCTTGGGGACTTCGTGTCTGGTCTTCCATTGGGGATTTCTCTTTATCAGAAGCCCTGTGTCATTGGTAGTTTTCAGATAATAACACAAGACTTCGATTTACTTAGATCATATTTTATTTCGAAATCCCCACCACACTACCTGCGCAGATTGAGTCGGAGCGTGCATAACACGTTTTACCACCGTCGTGGCGTTGGCCGATCTCTCTAAAAATCTCTTTCTAATCTAAAGTGGAAGAGGGTCTTCTCCACCGATTCTCACGGTATCCACCGGAAGGATCAGGACTGAGATCAAGCCTTGTCACTCATCCTTCAAGGCCACCGGCTGTAACTTATAACAGCCATTTTGATTTCTACACTACTGTACACAAATATTAGGAATCTAATAATCATGTAACATTTGTACAGTGTCTGTCTTTGGTTAGAGTATGTAAGCCTTTGTCAACTGGACTAGGTGGAACCTTCTTGTGATGGTGAGTATTATATTCTGATTCTGCCAAATCATCTCTATCTATCTATCTATCTATCTAGCGCACGTCAGTTTATTAAAAAGCATTTTTCTTTTTGTTAATTTACTCAAATGTATTTATAATCCCTTTTTGTCAAAAAAAAAAGAAATGACAAGTTGGAATAAAGAAGATTTCGGTTTCTTTTGATGTCCGACAATTTAATAACTAAAGACCTGAACTCCTTCAGAAGATTTAATGATTATGTGAAGTTGCGTGCGCCGCCGATTCCTTTTGATTTCGATTCCTCGTTTCATGTCTCATGATATTTTCCCTCGTTAACGTGAAGCCAAACTGAATTCAAATAAGGGGACGTCGTATTATCTGCGACAATCTCAGATAATGTTGTCAAATCAGTGATGCCTTCCTCCTCTAGATATTAAAGGAAATGCATTTTGAAGAGAGGGTTGGTTGGTTGTTTGGGTTATACAGCATGTCAGCCCATTGGCTCATTTCATACCGAAGACGTTTTTGTTTTATTCATTATTGATGGGTTGGTTGGTTGGATTTTACGGCATGTCAACCCATTTGGGTCATTTTATGCCGAAGACCTTTTTGTTTTATTCATTCTTGATGGGTTGGTTGGATTTTACGGCATGTCAATCCATTTGGGTCATTTATGCCGAAGACGTTTTTGTTTTATTCATTCTTGATGGGTTGGTTGGATTTTACGGCATGTCAACCCATTTGGGTCATTTTATGCCGAAGACGTTTTTGTTTTATTCATTATTGATGGGTTGGTTGGATTTTACGGCATGTCAACCCATTTGGGTCATTTTATGCCAAAGACGTTTTTGTTTTATTCATTCTTGATGGGTTGGTTGGATTTTACGGCATGTCAACCCATTTGGGTCATTTTATGCCAAAGACGTTTTGTTTTATTCATTATTGATGGGTTGGTTGGTTGATTGTTTGGTTGGATTTTACGGCATGTCAACCCATTTGGGTCATTTTATGCCAAAGACGTTTTTGTTTTATTCATTCTTTATGGGTTGGTTGGATTTTACGGCATGTCAACCCATTTGGGTCATTTCATACCGAAGACATTTTTGTTTTATTCATTCTTGATGGGTTGGTTTGATTTTACGGCATGTCAACCCATTTGGGTCATTTTATGCCGAAGACATTATTGTTTTATTCATTCTTGATGGGTTGGTTGGTAGGTTGGATTTTACGGCATGTCAACCCATTGGAGTCATTTTATGCCGAAGACGTTTTTGTTTTATTAATTCTTGATGGGTTGGTTTGATTTTACGGCATGTCAACCCATTTGGGTCATTTTATGCCAAAGAAGTTTTATTTTATTCATTCTTGATGGGTTGGTTGGTTGGATTTTACGGCATCTCAACTCATTGGAGTCATTTTATGGCAAAGACGTTTTTGTTATATTCATTCTTCAAGTGTACTCAATGTATCATAAACACATTTCTTTCTATTTAACCCATAGATGGGACCCTAACAAGTACTACCACTCCGGGTCAGAGTGGATCTGCGAGTAATCGTTATGAAGTGGTACTCCACTGAACAGGAACCTCACCATGAGATAGAGTTTAACATCATACACAGGACAATAAGACCCTCAGCCATAGCCTTCTAGCACATATATGATAAAAGGGTTGGGAATTTGCCATAAGGGTAATAGGATCGAGACAATCATTTAGATGCCAGGGTTTGGAGCAACGAGCCGATTGATTGGAGGGGACCTCTCCAACCGCCCTTCTGGCCTAAGTAAAGATCAAAGAGAGAGAGAGAGAGAGAGAGAGAGAGAGAGAGAGAGAGAGAGAGAGAGAGAGAGAGAGAGAGAAAGAGAGAGAGAGAATATGTACAGAGAACAAAAATAGTGTATGACTATACACACACATCGAAATACAGAGAGAGAGAGAGAGAGAGAGAGAGAGAGAGAGAGAGAGAGAGAGAGAGAGAGAGAGAGAATATGTACAGAGAACAAAACTAGTGTCTGGCTATACACACACATCGAAATACCGAGAGAGAGAGAGAGAGAGAGAGAGAGAGAGAGAGAGAGAGAGAGAGAGAAAGAGAAATGAGAATCCGTGCTGTCAACACGACCTGATGATTAGGTGATGAATTGACAAACATAAGTAATTATATTGATGCCATCTGTATAGCATTAAATAAACTTGAACAACAACAACAAAAAAACATACATGTGCTCCCGAGAGATTCCTATGAAATTTGATTAAAAAAGGCGAAATATCTTCAATACAATCAACAAAAATTTTGTCAAGATTAAAAGGTGTAAAATTCAATCAATAAATTTCTGATTGATTAATAACACTCTAGAATTGACATCATACCCACCTTCACAGGAAGGCTGTGACTAGCGTCCAGTCACCACACAAGAAAAAAAACAGAGAATAATTGAATACACTCTGTAGCAACTAAGAGGACATGGTCAAGAGTTCAGTATATATATATATATATATATATATAATATATATATATATATATATATATATATATATATATATATATATATACATACAAATATACACATTAAAACCACCGGCCAATCAAAATGATGGAAATAGACTTGCCCATGCCACAAAGTAGAATAGACCAAGCTGCTATTTAAACCACTCACCAAATTTGGATTCTCAGAAGCTGTTCCAACCCACCCGACCTACAGAATCCCAATTTTTCTTTACCGACAACCCACTAAGGACACCCACTCCCATATTAAAGGCGCTGACCGGCTTGCTTTCGAACTATAAAGTGCGGAAGACAGTCGGCAGGCCTTCATACTAGCTGAGGGAAAGAGGGTAACCAAAATGGCCCACAATTTTGTTTTGTTTACATGTGTTTTTCAGTTTCTTGGGGCTTTTTGTTTTCATTTTTACCCCACCCGCTCCATCTCCAATAAATCATCAAACGAATATTGGGAAGTTTTTAAGTAGGATAGAGGCATAGAACGAATGAGGTATTTTGGTGAAAGTGGGCTGCGTAAGGAGAGAATGCAAGATTTTATTTTATTTTTGAATGAATCGGTCGGCGAGTGAACCTAGCTAGATAGATCCGTGTAGTGTTATGACCAGTTTTATCACTCTTCCCCCAAAAATCCAAACTTCCGGCTATATGCCGAGTCGTGTGCACACTCGTTGTATCTCACTTTAAGATAAATAAAAATATTGAAGTGAGTGCACGAGTGTGCTCACTTCAAATAAAGAAGCTGTTCCAACTTGCAACAGTTGAATATTAATCAGTTTACACAAATTTCGACATATGAAACCTTCGATTAATCAACACATCTAACCATCACGATATTAATTAAACTAGCAAATATATGCACCCTCCGGGTGCAAGTATTTAAGTTTTAATGTAATAAAATATTGTATTAAATTAGAAAGGCTAATGAAACTAAATAAGAATACAGATAAAAAGATTTGAAACAGAGGGAGTATAATAAAAGATTTGAAACAGAGGGAGTATAATAAAAAAATGGAACAACTGAAATTTACTCTTCCATCACTCTCATCTTTCATTGTTATTTTTTCTAATTTAAGTATTTAGTTAAAAGAGGAAGTAAAGAATAAAATTACAGTTATTTTATCTTGGTAATGGATTTCATTTGAGATTTATTGAAGAGATTTTGGCTTATATTCATTAAAATAAAACCAAACAGTTAGAAATCAATAATACTAAGCACATATTTATTAAATTCGATTTTTTAATATTAATATGCAAATTAGCCTTCCCATTCACACTGTAAACTGCTATTTTGTTGTATATATAAATATAATTGCATGTTGTCAGTATGTAGACATAGTTAACAGTATTAATAATGTAAGACAATTTTATTAATAATTGAGGTTTAGATGAAAATAAAATCATGGAGAATGTGATGTCAATAACTAAGAGAATTGTGACTTGAGCAGGAATATAGTTTCGGTTACAGACAGAAAAACACTCCATTAGAAAATTAAACAGAAAATAATCTCCATTATAATAAGATATACAAAATTCATATCTATATATTTAACTCTTGTTCCTCAATCTTCCGACCGTTATCATCTTGCAACAGTTTCTGATTAAAAATGAGACCCCCCAAATCGTCAAAGATGAAATTCAAATCTAAATCCTGATTACCTGTTGTCTCTTATCTGGCGAATACTTATGAGTGATGTCACCTCAGCTAAATAATGGACGATTACGTTTTTATTATAAAGAAAGGAAAGGAAAAGGATATGCGATACAAAAGAAGAATAAAGAAAGAGAGAAAGGGAAAGATAGAGAGAGAGGGTGTGATTTCAAGCGAAAAAAAAAAAAAGAGTGAAAGAGGGTTAAATCAAGATTATCATACTTGAAGAAGGAGCCGGTTTAGCTCAGTCGGTAGACTGTTCGGCTGGAAACCACAAGGTTCCTAGTTCGATACCGGCCCCCGCCAACTCAGCGTATGAGTAGCACAGGGATCTGTGCGGTCAAGTGAGGAGCTGATAGGTGTCGCGCTCCACCTCAGATGCTAAAACAATCTCCTTGGTCTATCGCTATTGAAAAGGGGATAGACTCCCTCGCTGTCTGGTTGATACCGATATTAGGTCGCCCCGACGACTTTACTTTTACTTACATATTGAAGTATAGCAATAGCTTTTAACTAAGCATATCAGGTGTTGTAATAATTAAATTATCATACTGTGTTATATCCACAGGTCCTGCTAGTATCTTTATTAATAATGGAAATTCGGTCTGTCTGTAACTGAAACTACGTCACTACTTACGTCACCATACCCAAAATCGTTAATACATAGAATAAAGAACAACCCTGTATCATGAATCTTTTTATTTATCTTTTTCAAATATTCAATATTAATAAAATAAACGAAACCTGTTCCTTATAATTCAGCATTTGAATCCTTTCTATTGTAATGAAGACAATTTAAATAAATCGCCGGTTCGTCGGGGTGGCCTAAAGTTGATATCAGCCAAACAGCAAGGGAGTCTATCCCCTTTTCACTAGCGCTAGACAAAGGAGATTGTTTTGGCATCTGAGGTGGAGCGCCACACCAACCATCAGCTCCATACTTTACCGCACAGGTCCCTGTGCTACTCATACGCTGAGTTGGTGAGGGCCGGTATCGAACCAGTAACCGTGAGGTTCCTAGTCGAACTTTCTACCGACTGAGGAACCTCAAGGTTCCTGGTTCGATACCGGCCCTCACCAACTCAGCGTATGAGTAACACATGAAATCAATATGAAATTATGAAAATAAACTATGAAATTAATTAAAAAAATATTATTACTTTAAATGGAAAAAAATATTTGCGAAATTTGTAATCAATTTTTAAAATCAATTTTTACTCCCGCCCTTTTTCAGTAACAAGAAGTTAACTAAAAAGTTTAGAAATGAATACCTACGATTTTGTGTAATATTTCTGTGTAAAATATTCAACATATCTAATTAATTAATAATTAATAGATGCACACTACATTTTATTTGAGGGCGACAGAACTAAGTTTTCCTTTCAAATTGATTTGTTTGTTTTACTCCTTTAATGAATTGAATGATTTTACTAGCTTATGAAACCTCTGGCATTGAATTTTTATTCGCCCCCCCCCCTCAAGCAATGTCTTTCAAAAATTAATTTTTATACCACCCGGTGTTTTTTTTGTCCTATTAATAATGAATAATGAAAACAATGATATTCACACACACACACACATACATACATATATATATATTTATACTAATTTTTTTTCAAACTCCCTTTTTTAAAAACATTTATTGTAATACGAGTCCATTGAGTTGTAAACAAGTGACACATGTGAGATTCTAAGCATTTTATTAGTCCAGCGGTAGGAAAAGAGTTATAACTCGGGTTTCCGCTAGAGCACTGCATTTAACAATCTGCTCCGTACATCGATGGGTAAATGCTAAGGAACAGCAGATTTGTTAGGTTTTACAGCATGTCAATCCATTGGGTCATTTTATGCTAAAGACGTTTTTGTTTTATTCATTCTTGATGGGTTGGTTGGTTGGATTTTACGGTAGGTCAACCCATTTGGGTCATTTTATGCTAAAGACGTTTTTGTTTTATTAATTCTTGATGCGTTGGCTGGTTGGTTGGGTTTTAGGGCAGGTCAACCCATTTGGGTCATTTTATGCCAAATATGTTTTTGTTTTATAAATTCTTGATGTGTTAGCTGGTTGGTTGGGTTTTACTGAATGTCAGCCCATTGGGTTATTTTATGCAGGAGACGTTTTCGTTTTATTAATTCTTGATGGGTTGGTTGGTTGGATTTTACAGCATGTCAACCCATTGGGCCATTTTATGCCAAAGACGTTTTTGTCGAAACATATCTGTCAGCGTACTGTGAACATTTGTTTTTCCTATCTCTTTTTAATCATATATATATATATATATATATATATATATATATATATTATATATATATATATTGGTTTGGAGGTTGATTTTGAAGGCTATTACAATGCAGGTGTAAAGAAAAAATAATAAGGTAACAAAGTCATTGTCGTCTTATGGCATTTCTAGTTAAATGAAAATGTTTTTTGTTTTTTTTTTCATTTAACTAGAAATGCCATAACAAGACGACAACGTCTTCAGTTCCAGTGTTCTTCTGAAAAAGAGATTTTATCTCGAAATATCAAGAATAAATTACAGGTTAACAAACAACACCATTGTTACCTTATTTTTCTTTACACCTGCATTGTGATAGCTTGCAAAATCAACCTCCAAACCAATATATACACAATGCTTCAAGCAAGTTATAAAACTCTCTCTCTCATATATATATATATATATATATATGTTTATACCCAGCAGATGAAGTGGGTATAACACAAATATCTAGAGACAACTTCAACGCATTTTGTGATATCTTAGATGAAATAGTGTAATCAACTAAAAAGCCGGCAACTATGAAGAAGACGTCAAAACAACCGATGGAAAAAGAAAATCATTAAGTCATACCATTAGAGTTTCATAATCTTTTCCAGGAATAATCAGAAAGATTGGCGGAAAAATCGAATTGCCAAAAACGCGCAAGAGAGATCCATTATTTCAAACTGAAAGCATTACTATTTTTACGACACGGTATTAACATATTGTTTTTAACGAGGAAAGCGAATCTCTCATCGAGGAGTGCACTGAAACATTGACTAAAACTTTGTTAATATCATACATTGAAACCAGTCAATCTGAATTTCTAAATCTAGACATCGTTATTCAATGCTTTTCAGATCAGTGCCTATCGCTTGTTTTATTTTTGTTATTATCGTTTATGTATATTTCAAGTCAAGTAAGGTAATTTCAATCTAAAAACACTGAAATCTAATCTACATATTTTAAAAATTCTAATTGCAACTATATATATATATATATATATATATATATATATATATATATATGTGTGTGTGTGTGTGTGTGTGTTATTACTGAAAAGTTTGTGGAACTTGACCTTTAAACATAAAAAAGTTAACTGAACATTTATTTTTGTCTCTATTATTCAAAATAATCTCTTGTCTGAAGTTTGAACTCAGATTCATAACATAACATTCACAGATTACATGTACTGTTCAAATTACACAACCTTTTGGCAGCATTTTCTCTTTTAAACATGTTTGGTTGGACTTGAGTGACAATTCCTGTCGTACGAGTTTTTGTTCAATCCTTTCAAGGTGTCTGGCAATCTCTATATAGTCTGGGTGGAACTGGTATATATATATATATATATATATATATACACACACACATATATATGTGTTCGAAAAAATAACTTTTTTGAAAATATATATCTACAAGGTGTGTCAAAAAGTATCTAGATTTTTTGTACTTTTTGACACACCTTGTATTATTATTATCATTATTATTTTCACTCCTTTTGAGTTTTTCAGCTTTTGAGTCCCAGAGAAATGTATGCGTTTCATTCTCAAGAACAGATTCTGGTTTATGCATATACCATTTTGTTATATGGTCAAAGTTTAATTTTCTGCCTAATTCCCAGTGGATCACCTTCCCAACTTAGTCGTGCTTAGCTTTGTAATCCCGTTGTGCTCGTTTGCTACATTCACTTAATACATGGTTTACAGTCGCATCTCTGTCACCGTATAGTCTACATTTATTAGTCTCCTCAGGTCTCCAGGACTCTTCTGAGTATTCCAGCTGAGCTCAACAATGCTGTAGTCTGGATGGTTTAGATTCTTCCTCTGATTTCCAGTTCATCCAAACTTTTTCCAGACCCCTGGGGACCGTTCCTAGGACACCAAATACAATTGGCACGATCTTCACTTTCATGTTTCCCAGTTTTCTAGCAAGGTCCAAGTACTTGTCTATCTTTTCGCTTTCCTTTATTTTCACTCTGTGATTGGCCGAGACAGCAAAACGAGATGCTCTTGTTGATCAACACCAGGTCTGGTCTCCTGGCTGGGATTAGGTGATCCGTCTGTACCTCCAAGTTCCAGAGTATTTTGTGCGTCTCATTCTCCAGGATCGATTCCGGTTTGTGCATATATCATTTAGTTGAATGGTGAAAATTGAATTTCTTGCATAATTCCCAGTGAATCACCTTTCCCCCCAGTCGAGCTGAGCCTTGTACTCTCTTTGTCCTAGTTTACTGCATTCGATTATTATGTGATTATTATTTTCACTCCTTTTGAGTTTTTCACATCAGCATTAGGTGATGGTATTTCACTGGAGTCTGAGTGACAACAAGTCTCCTCATGATTCCAGGACTTTTCGGAGTATTCTAGCCGATTGCAGCAGTGCAGTTGTCTGGATGGTCTCAATTCTTCCTCTGATTTCTAGATCCTCCATTTATTATTATTATTATTATTATTATTTGCTTCTTTTGAGTGTTCACATCAGCATTAGCTGATGATCTTTCACTGGAGTCTGAGTGACAGCAAGTCTCCTCAGGTCTCCAGGAATCTTGTGAGTATTCTGGCAGATTGCAGCAGTGCAGTGTTCTGGATGGTTTCAACCCTTCCTCTGATTTCCAAACATTCCAGAGCCTTTTCCAATCCTTTTGGGACTGTTCCAAGTGCACCAACTACAATTGCTATCACTTTCATATTCCATAATTTTTTCAGTTCTCTGGCAAGGTCCAGATATTTGTCCATTTTTTTCATTTTCCTTTAGCTTCACCCTGTGATCTGCTGGCACTGCAAAATCCACCAGTTGACAAGTTCTTTCTTTTTTGTTTATCAACACTAGGTCTTCTTGCTGGGATAAGGTGATCCGTTTTTATTTCAAAGTTCCAGAGAATTTTATGCATTTCGTTCTCAAGAACAGATTCTGGTTTATGCATATACCATTTTGTTGTATGGTCAAAATTTAATTTTTTGCATAATTCGCATATTGCATATTATTATTATTATTATTATTATTATTATCCTGATATTTCAGGTAGACCTCTACATTTTGTCAAAAGGTTCCCGAGTTCGACCCTAAACACCTGAAGAAGGCCGAAAGGCACATCGACCGAAACGTAACAATAAAAATGAGGACAGCAGTCCAACAAATCTAAATAATACAAATTACCAAGCCTCATCTAAAAACTCAGACGAATAGTTATTTTTTGATGTTTAGAACAAGGTTTTGTTTGTGCGCTCTTCGTTCTTCGTCTATTTTTGATAATCTTTAAAAATACCTGACGAAATTGAATTTAAATCTCTACATCTTTTCGGTAATGAGATCTTCGGACAAGATTAAAGTAATAATACCAAGTAGATAGCGATTTGAATTTGTCGGTTTAAATTACAGAGATTGTTTTTTGCTTAATGCTTTTTTTTTTTTTTTTTTTTGCATATTAGTTTTTCTTCATTAGAAATTCAGATTCTTAAATTAGATGAAATGAACTTCTGATCTCTCCGTCTACAGAAAAATATAAGATATTGAACCAAGATTAAGACGTTATGATTATGAGGCGGCACGTGGTGTAATGGTTACCGCCGTAGGAAATGGACACGGCGAGGCGCGTCTGTTTGCTTTTCACAAAGAACTAATGAGTAGAAGTAAAAGTCGTCGGGGTGGCCTAAAGTCAGTATCAGCCAGACAACAAGGGAGTATATCGCCTTTTCACAAGCGCTAGACCAAGGAGATTGTTTAGTCGTGTGAGGCGGAGCGCCACACCTACCATCAGCTCATCACTTTACCGCACAGATCCCTGTGCTTCTACATACGCTGAATTGGCGAGGGCCTGTATCGAACTAGGAACCTTGTGTTTCCTAGTCGGACTCTCTACCGACTGAGCTAAACCGGTCCTAATATAACTAATACTCTTGGGAAATGGTAGAAATCCAACTATTCTCCCTCCAGCTATTGGTAAATAGTAGGGCAGACAGAACTCTTTAACATCCGGTCTAGGAGAAGGAAAAATGGTGTTGGTTGTTTGGTTGGATTTTACGGCATGTAAACACTTGATGGGTTATCTTATGCCGAAGACGTTTTGTTTTACTCATTCTTGTTGGGTATTCATTTAAAAAAATCAATTTTGATCTATTTAAACTAGTGGTTCTCAACCGGGGTCCATATGGACCCCCGGGGACCATATAACATGTAATATCATGTTACTCAACTAGGAAATAACCTGTCCAGCTACTTCAAAACATACCTGGAACAAGCATTTTGTTTGTGTGTGTCTGTGGGGGGGAGGTTATGGTTAAGGCCAAACTGGTAGGAAGAAAAACTTGGAAAAACTCATCTGCTCCTAGAAGCAGACAAAGATGAAACGTCGATACTGTCCACCGTAGACTACTAAAATTATACAATTATATATACTAGGAATTATTTGCAACCTCCGGGGGCAAGTATTAAGTCTTAATGTAATAGAATATTGTATTGAATTAGAAGGGCTAATGAAACTAAATAAGAATACAGATAAAAAGATTTGAAACAGAGGGGGTATAATCGAAAAATAGAACAAATGAAACCTACTTTTAAATTACTCCAGACTTTCATTGCTAAATTTTCCTAATTTAACTATTTAGTTAATATAGGAAGTAAAGTATGAAATTAAAGGCTATAATAAAGGCTAGTTTACATATTGATATTAAAAATTTGATTTTGATAAATATGTGCTTAGTATTATTGATTTGTAATTGTTTGGCTTTATCTTAATGAATATGAGCAAAAATCTCGGGGATAAATTATAAAAGAAATCCATTAACAAGAAGAAATAACTGTAATTTTATTCTTTAATTCTAATTTTAACTATAGTTATATTAGGAAAATCTAGCAATGAAAGACTGGAGTGAAGGAAGGGTGAGTTTCAGTTGTTCTTTTTTTATCATACACTATCTGTTTCAAATCTTTTTATTTGTATTTTTATTTAGTGTCATTAACCTTTCTAATTTAATATAATATTTTATTACATTAAAACTTAAATACTTGCACCTGGAGGGTACATATATTTGCTAGTATATATAAAAACACTCTAGTACTAGGAATGTACTATTATATATGTAAAACACTATAATACTATAAATATACTATTAAATATATAAATCTGGAAAAAAAACTCATGAATGGAAATATATCAATGCGTAGAATATTATAAATAGTACCTAGCCAAAACGAGTTAGTTTTCGGGGGAAAAAACTCATACATTAGTATCTTCTACAAAAAAGAAGAAGAAGAAGAAAGTAGTGAATGGAGATTTTGAATAAGAGGAACATAGAAGAAGAAAAAGAAGAAAAAGAAGAACATAGAAGAAGAAGAAGAAGAAAGTAGTGAATGGAGATTTTGAAGAAGAAAAACAGCAACAACAACATCAAGTGTATGCACTGTTGTATAAGATTGTCGCATAATTCAATTGTTGTAATAAAAGATTATCTAGAAAAAAAACCCAACTAAAAACAGATGAAAGAAATTGTCTTTTTGTGTATGCCCATGCAAAAAAGTCCTCTTTAGATATATGTATATACGCACTTGGCACTTAGCCGGGAACCAGGTTCCTACTCTCTGGTTGTTTCAGACAGTCATTACCGTAAAACGGTCGCGTTAAAAGCATTGCACAATCACTCAAATTAAAACCGACAAAAAGGTAACGAAGTAATACAAGAGAAAAAAAGGACATCGATATGCGACACACACACACACACACATATATATAAGTAAAGTAAAGTCGTCGGTATAGCTAAAAGTTGTTATCAGCCAGACAGCGAGGGAGTCTATGCCCTTTTGACTGGCACTAGACCAAGGAGATTGTTTTTGCGTATGGGGTGGAGCGTCACAGCTACCATCAGCTCCTCGTTTTACCGCACAGATCCCAGTGTTACTCATACGCTGAGTTGGAGAGGAAGCCGGAACCTTGTGGTTCCTAGTCGAATGCTCTACCGACTGAACAACCAGGCATATATATATATATATATATATATATAATATATATATATATATATATATATATATATATACTAGCAAATTATGCACCCTCCGGCTGCAAGTATTTAAGTTTTAATGTAATGAAATATCGTATTAAATTAGAAAGTCTAATAAGAATGCAGATAAAAAGATTTGAAACAGAGTGGGGGTATAATAGAAAAATAGAAATGAAACTTACTCTTCCATCACTCCCGTCCTTCATTGCTGAAATTTACTTATTTAACTATTTAGTTGAATTAGAAAATAAAGAATAAAAGTACACTTATTTTTTCTTGTTAATGGATTTCATTTAAGATTCATTGGAGAGATTTTTGCTTATATTCATTAAAATAAAACCAAACAGTTAGAAATCAATAATACTAATCACATATTTAATAAAATCACATTTTTAATATCAATATGCAAATTAGCCTTCCCGTTCACACTGCAAACCACTATTTTTTGTATATATAAATACAATAGCATGTTATTAGTATGTAGATATGGACAACACTAATAAAAAGGTGAAGCAATTTTATTAATAATTGAGGTTTAAATTTAAATATAAATAAAATCATGCAGAATTTGATGTAAATAACTATGTTAATTGTGACTCGATTAGTAATATAGTTTCGGTTACAGACAGAAAAACACACAATCTCCATTATAATAAGATAGTGAAAAATTTGAAAAAACACAGGTTTAAATAAGATGAGTGATATTTATTGAACTTGTGTTTTTTCAAATTTTTCACTATATAACATACCGTCGGATTCAATTCCATTTTTCTCTTCGTATATATATATATATATATATATATAAACTCATTCCATGTCAATTCTCCCCCTCGAATACCTCGCACTTATTTACATAGGTTTCGTGAATTCATTTATCGTACATGTTTTCGGCATAAAATAACCCAACAAGTGTTGACATGTCATAAAATCCAACGAACCAACCAACCCTTACACCTTGACATCCGAATTATAAAACAAGAAAAAAAAATCAGAATTCATCATTTTCAGCTGAAATCATCTGTTACTTGTAACAATTCTTAGATAAGACTTACTTTCAATGCCATACCTAATATATCTCCCCCTCTCTCTCTCACTCAAACACTCACACAGACACGTGTTTCGAGGTTTCACCTCGAAACAGTGTGGTTATACTTAAACAGCTACCCCTGGTCGGGTTTGAGACCTGAATGAACTTTCGTCCGCCAAGTCTCTTACCCATGCGCATATATATATATATATATATATATATATATATATATATATATATGTGTGTGTGTGTGTGTGTGTGTGTGTGTGTGTGTGTGTAAGTTGAAAAATGGAAGTAAATCCGACAATCATGTTGAAAAAATAAACGGAAAGAAAAAATATGGATAAAAATTATTTATTGAAATGCCGACACGTGTTTCGACCAAGAGTTTGTCCTTGTATACATTGTATTCTATTTATGATTATTTTAAATAGAAAATAAAATAAAATAATAGAATTCTTTGAGAAATTAAACTTATTTCTCAAACAAACAAAAATGTGTTGATAAGACAGTGCACAAGAAAAATATCATAAAATGTGTTCTTAATAACAATTAAGTCTATAAGAATGAAATGTATTTTTATTCATTTAATTGTTTAAGAAAATCACATAAGAAAAACTATACAAGCAAATTTGTTAAGGGAGATAATGCGCACGCACAATTTTATGCTAGAAATTTGGCCAACTACAGTTCATAATTACCAGAATATATATATATATATATATAATGGAATCTCTCGTCGATTTCGACGCTTGAGGGTTCGTTCAATGAACACCCACACAGGGATTTGTTTATAGTGGTGAAGGCTTGTGTTGGACCATTCCACACTTTTTGGCACAGTCGATAGGAAAGAATTGGTGCATCAAGGGTTGCCACAGACCCAATCAACGACCGACCTCAGGAATTTTGAATTCAGAGTTATCCCTCTCCTAGACTGGTTACCTACCCAAGGCTGAAGGGCCCAGTTTGCCCTACTATTTAACCTATAGCTGGAGGAAGAATATATGGATTCATACCTTTCCCAACGGTATTAGCGCTATGTGAAATGCCAACAGCTTCATCTAGGAATTGAACTCGAATCAGTCCATTTTCAACGACTAACATATATATGTGTGTGTGTGTGTGTGTTTGTATATATTTCTCATCACGTATATGAAAGAAGAAAGGTCCAAGCTTTTATATGATGCGTAGTGTGCGTCAATACCTACGGAGAAAAATAACCAAATATAAATATATCAAATCTATCCAGAATACCCTGCATATATTACCATCTCGATCACACAACACTTAAAATCATGCCCCCATCTAATTACCGGAAAATTATAACTGAAACACACACACACATACTGCACAAAGAAAAAACAAGCAAAAACTTTAAATACACGAAGCCCTATACATTAAACTAAAACCCAGTTTAAACAATGTTAACTTTGAATACAGCAATCACGTTCGCAAATGCCTATAATTTCTCGCCAGAATCTCCCCCCATTCTCCAGAATATTCCACTCAGTATGTGTTAAATATATATATATATATATATATATATATATATATATATATATATATATATATATATATATGTGTGTGTGTGTGTGTATGTATATATATATATATATATATATATATTATATATATATTTATGTATATATATACATATTACACTTGATATACATCGATTGTTGGAAAAAGTTTTGAAAGTAGTGAACAACTCGACTTATAAAATCCGTTTCTTTAATTCCGTGCAAACAAAGAAGAATCATTACTGAAAAAGAAATCTTTTAAATAGGATTTAAAAAAAAAGAAGAAAGAAAACAAAAGAAAATACTTTTAGTCTTTAATCTAATAATAAAAAAATCTTTGCCTACAACTAACTTCTCTGAGTGCCTAACTTTAATTTGATTGCAACTAACTGAGTGCTGCGGGAATTGCCTTAAATTTACTTTCACGTTGGGGCCGTTGATAACCAGAGTAATTGGGACTTCTTATCGAGTTAGAGTTTAGGGCTTTTCTGATATATATATATATATATATATATATATATATATATATATATATAATCTTATTATAATGGAGATTGCGTGTTTTTCTGTCTGTAACCGAAACTATATTACTAATCGAGTCACAATTCCCTTAGTTATTTTACATCACATTCTGCATGATTTGATTTTTATTCAAACCTCAATTATTAATACTGTTGACCATATCTACATATTATTAACATGCGATTGTATTTATATATACAAAATATAATGGTTTGCAGTGTGAAGGGAAAGGCTAATTGCATATTGATATTAAAAATTTGATTTTAATAAATATGTGCTCAGTATTATTGATTTCTAAATGTTTGGTTTTATCTTAATGAATATGAGCAAAATCTCTCCAATAAATACATTAATATTAACAGCAATTCTATTCTTTACTTCCTAATTGAACTAAAATAGTTAAATTATGAAAATTTAGCAATGAAAGACGGGAGGGAAGAAAAAGCACGTTTTAGTTGTTCCCCCCTGTTTCAAATCATTTTATCGGCATCTTATTTAGTTCCATTACCCTTTCTAAGTTAACATGATATTTTATTTCATTAAAACTTAAATACTTGCACCCGGAGGGTGCATATATTTGCTAGTATATATAATATAAATATATATAATATATAATATAAATACATAATATATATATATAACAGCCGGGCCTTTTTGCATTTCCCATATCGCTAATACCCATGGGAAAGGTATGAATCCATATATTCTCCCTCCAGCTATGGGTTAAATAGTAGGACAGACTGGGCTCTTTAACCTTGGATAGGTAACCAGTGTAGGAGAGGGATAATTCTGAATTAAAAAACTTCCTGACGTCAGTCGTTTATTGAATTCCTGACATTCCTTGATGCACCAATTCATTCCTATCAACTGCGCCAAAAAGTGTGGAATGGTCCTACACAAGCCTTCACTACTATAAACAAATCACTGTGTTGGTTGTTCATTGGATGAACACTCATGCGTCGAAAATCGACGAGAGAGTCCATTTTATATATATATATATATATTATATTATATATAATTGGTGGGCGGCCCATGTTAGCATGTCCATGTATTGGCTTCCACGGTAGAATATCGTTTATGTGCTCGTCCTTGCTTCTCCAGTAGTGTCCAGTGTGCCTTGTCCATATCACTCGGATGGTTTGTGAAATGGGGGGGGGGCATGTGGCCATACAGCTGCTTCCTTCGAGAATAAAATAATTTCCACTCTCCCAATGTAAGACAATACTGGGCGGTGACCCTTAGTACGGAACATCACTTTTTAATCATTCAAATTCTCGATATAACAGAGATAATTATTTAATGAAATAATCGATAGTACGAACATCATTTTTTAATCATTCAAATTCTCGATATAACGGAGATAATTATTTAATGAAAGAATCGAAACCGCCATGTCCCGCTGTTATAACATGAACCCAACGGCTTGGTAGGTGCTCGAGTTTCCATAAAAAAAAAATATTCGTCGAAATAATACTAAAACGTGAAGAGCGTTTCTTTATTAAAAAAAAAAAAAAAAAAATCAATGGTGAGTGGACACGAGCTCCTTGACGAGGCATCTTTAGGCGAAAATTAAGGCACATGGAAGACATTGGGAAAATTCGATGGGGTAGCCCCACACTATGTGTAAATAACAATTTTTGAGTTGCTTCGATCAATGGGCGTGGGGTGGGGGTGATCACTAAATAAGTGTGTTGAATGCTGAGGGGAATATTTTGAAGAAAAAGTTTGGTAAATACAGCTTTAGTCTCGATACATTTTGAATACACTTCACATTTTGAAAAAAATTAAGCTATGTTACTTCACTTACATAATCTTGTAACAACAACAATAATGATAAAAATAATAATGATGATAATAATAAAGAGAAACAGAATCATTAATAATTGCTGCACAAAATAATGCCATAAGGACAAACTATATCAAAGCGAAAATTGATAAGACCCAACAAAATAGTAAATGTAGATTATGCGGTAATAGAGATGAGACTAAACCATGTACTGTGCGAATGTAGCAAACTAGCACAACGAGAATACAAAACTAGACACGAGCTTGCCAGAGAACTGAAAAAGTAATGGAATATGAAAGTGAAAGTGATACCAATTGTGGTTGGTGCACTTGGAACAGTACCAAAAGGATTAGAAAAGGGTTTGGAAAGTTTGGACATCAGAAGAAGGATTGAAACCATTCAGAACACTGCACTGCTGCAATCTGCCAGAATACTCAGAAGAGTCCTGGAGACCTGAGGAGACTTGCTGTCACTCTGACTCCAGTGAAAGATCATCAGCTAATGCTGATGTGAAAACTCAAAAGGAGTAAATAATAACCTTATCATAATGGAGATTGTGTGTTTGCCTATCTCTAACCGAAAATATATTACTACTCAAGTCACAATTCCCTGAAATATTTACATCACGTTGTTAGCCTTTCTAATTCAATATAATGTTTTATTACATTAAAACTTAAATACCTGTGCCGGGAGGGTGCATATATTTGCTAATAAAAAAAAAATGAAGAAGAAGAAGAAGACTATTTATTAATATGTTTGTTCCTTAATCTTTCGACCGTTATCATCTTGCAACACTTGGTTAAAAATGCGACCGTTCAAATGGTACTAGATCTTTACCACGTACCCCACGTGTACGGGTTAGGCAAAAGGCTCTATTAATGTGGGGCCACCCACGAACCGAAGCTCATGGGTTGCGGGTGAAAAAATTGCGTTGATCCCGGCATTGCCCCTCAAAGGAACCGGGCAATAAACCCAGCCCTGCCCCTTTAAATCGAGGGGGCAGGTTTTGCTGTGTCCTACTTAGTATTATTTTAAATATAAAATAAAATATAAAAATAATAGATAAACATAGAGAATAACACTAAATAGGATATTATATATACAAGGACAAATCTTGGTCGAAGCAAGTGTCGGCACTTCAATAAATTTTCCTCCATACGACATTTTCTTTCGATTTACCTTACAACATAATCGTCGGATTCACTTTCATTTTTCTCAATTACACACACACACACAAAAAAAAAATCTTTAAGGACTGTCTCTAAAATATTTCCAAACAAAAAATATCCCGGGTCACATGATACACATCGGACATCACATTTGACCCACACTCCAAATATCAATTTCTCTTCTAAAGTCAACCGACTGACCCCATAAAATAAAAAGTCTATGCCCTACACACCTACCCCCTCCTGGCTTTCTCCCACCCCTCACCCATTTACCTTTTCACTATAAAAGCAAAATGTACAAGTAAGTCATGTCAATAAAGTTTCGAAAAAGCTTCATACAATGAGACGAAATATCAAATGAATTCAACTGTCTGTGTTGTTATATCCACACTTTCCTCTGTTCTCAACCACATTTTGTCGGATTTATTCAAATGTTTCACTCTTCTCATTATATATATATATATATATATATATATATATATAAATTTTTAGAAAAAACAAAAATGTTATTAGTTTGCTGACAGATCTGTTTCGACCTTTTAATAAAGCGGTCTTTTTCAAAGCCACTATATTTATGAGGAAAGACGGAATATTCTGTCTTTCCTCTTTATCAAAAGGTCGAAACAGATCTGTCAGCAAACTAATAACATCTTTTGTTTTTGTTTTTTCTAAAAAATTTCTATACATACTTTCGGGTTCACTTCCATATTACATATACATACATTATATATATATATATATATATATATATATATATATAATTTAATATACCAAGCGTGTTGGTAGATCCTTGCGGAGAGAAAAAACCCGGCAGAGAGTTTGATTGTAAAAATATACTACCAAACATCAACCAGGAAGAAAAAAATTTTTGAAAAAAAGAAAGGACCAAGATATTCGTACCAACAAAAAATAATCTATTGGTATAGTATTTGGCCAAAAGAAAAAACAATTTATATGCATATATATGTATATAAGATATATATATATTCATATAACCGCTAGGAGAAGCTAATTTGTAAAAAGTGCTCGATACCTAAGTAGAGCCAAGTAATAAGGATATCTACTGAGTCAGACGAACCTACTAATAGTAGGTTCGTCTGACTCAGTAGATATCCTTATATATATATATATATATATATATATATATATATATATATATATGTGTGTGTGTGTGTGTGTGTGTGTGTGTATGTATGTGTGGTTTAAATAATCCTATGAAACACCAATGACTTATACATATCTCGTATTTTAAAGAAGTTAATGTTTCATTTATACTTTGTAAATATAGTTCATCTGGATACAACTTGAACAGGTCTCATATATCGTACATCAAATCACCGTGGCCTGATGTTAGTTCCACTCCTAACACAGTTTCTTCTCGTATATCAAATCAATTTTATCCTCTGTAATAAACTGAAATCCGTTTTAGCACCCCAACTTCCTAATTGATTATTCATAAACCAGAATCATTCTTGAGAATAAAACGTATACAATTTTCTGGGATTTTGAGATAAAGACGGATCACCTTATCCCATCCAGAAGACCAGAATTAGTATTGATTAACAAGAAAAAGAGAACTTATAAACTGGTAGATTTTGCAGTCCAAGCAGATCACAGGGTGAAGATGAAAGAAGACTAGAAGATAGACAAAGTCCTGGACCTCGCCAAAAGAATTGAAAAACAAACAAACTGTGGAATATGAAAGCCAAAGTGATACCAGTAGTTGGAGCACTTGGAACGGCTCCAAAAAAAGCTTAGAAAAAAGGCACGAGGAAATGGAAATCAGAGGAAGAATTGAAACAATACAGACAGCAGCATTTAACTGTCAAGCT
>CM042165.1:72460660-72555392 GCA_023376005.1 Doryteuthis pealeii
CATATTATAATATATTATATCATATAATGATATATTATTATTATCATATTATAATAATTATATCATATAATGATATATTATTATCATATTATAATATAATATCATATATATGAATATTATTATTATCATATTAATAATTTATATCATATAATGATATATTATTATATCATATATAATATATTATATCAATAATATTATTATTATATCATTATAATATATATATCATATAATGATATATTATTATTATCATATTATAATATATTATTCATATATGATATATTATTCATATCATATTATATAATATTATATATATTGATATATTATTATTATCATATTATAATATATTATATCATATAATGATATATTATTATTATTATATTATAATATATTATATCATATAATGATATATTATTATTATTTATTTATAATATATTATATCATATAATGATATATTATTATTATTATATTATATATATAATATATATATAATAATAATATATTGTTAATATATTTATCATTATATTATAATTAATATGTATATTATTATTTTAAAACATATTTGACATCATTCTGATGTGTCGTTTTTGCTGAGATACGTTCATACGAAAAAATAAACTATTAAAAATCAGGCTAATATATCAATTCCTTCATCGACTCAAAAAAATCCATTTCAGGACTCCCTGCTTTTGAGACCGGTTTTTGAGGCTGAAACACAGAAATGAAGTGAGGTGGTGTTTTTTTCTGTGACCACTTATTTGACATATTTCCAGTGTGAATTAATCGCCATCTCCTTATCTCGTCACATTTTTGAGTATAAATGAGCCAAGCTTGGTACTGAGGCGGTCACTAAATGAGCCATGTCGTTATAGGTCTGGGATTAAATGAACCGGGCTCATAACTGAATCTGCGTCGAAATGAACCATCCCTGTTATCGGGTATGGAATTAAATGAACCAGGTTCATATCTAGAGTCACGTCGAAATGAGCCAGGCTTGTTGA
This sequence comes from Doryteuthis pealeii, assembly GCA_023376005.1. NCBI lineage: Eukaryota > Metazoa > Mollusca > Cephalopoda > Myopsida > Loliginidae > Doryteuthis > Doryteuthis pealeii. The sequence goes on from CM042165.1 coordinate 72,461,659, forward strand.
GGGCACCGCTGTAATGGCCTGTCACTAGAGCGGCACTTCCCTACCAACATTGGAGCTAATGCCAGCTGTGTATGTGTGAAAAATGGTCGATCGTGGGAATTTTAAAAACTGAGCTGAGTTCGTTCCTAGGGTGACACTTACGCAGCCAGACTTAATCCGATCTCGACTTAAATACTTCATCATATTGTCTTGCTTCCTGTCTAAACTCTGTAAATATCAACCAAGATTTGTATTTTTGTACAAGAAGGCTTACTGTCAGTAATAATCATTGTATCTGATATATATATATATATATACACAAAATCAGTGATGGGTCATATGCGGTCCGCAGTACTTTCTGAATGATCCACACAATTTACGGGAAATTGGCGCAGGGTACGATGGAGGCCTGAGATGATACAGGTGTGATGNTGAGAGGCTGCCGGAGAGGAAAACATGAAGAAAAATACGCACCAATCAGACATGACTGGTGGTAATTCCGCAAAATACATGCATAATAATTCCAAACCGTAAAAATAACATGTGAGATTTCGATTTTAAAATTTTCTGAATTAATAAAACATGACTAACTAAAACAGAATGAAATATTATTTTTGGATTTTTCGGACTGTGTCCTCATCTTTATGGTATAACACAACGTTTCAGCCAATGTGCTCCGATCTTCATGCAGTTCTTGTCAAATCTTTCAGATGAGGTTGATAATTTGTATTATTTGGAGTTTGGACTGTTGTCCTCATCTTTAAGTTATATAACAAACGTTCCGACCGAGTGTGGCCTCCGGCCTTCTTCAGGTGTTCTTATCGAATTTTTAGATGCAGCTTGATAATTTGTATTATCTGGATTTTTCGGACTGTTGTACTTATCTTTATTGTTATATACACAATATTTCGGCTGATGTGCTCTCCGAACTCTTCGGGCTTCCTCGTCGAACACGGGAGCCTTCACGGACTTTGAAACTCTTCAGTCCCCGGGCTCTGAACTTCACTATTAGATGTAGTTAACGTCATACTCAAGACACTAAGACCCTCAGCCACCGCCTTCTAGCACATATATGATAAAAGGTTAGGGGTTTGCCATAAGGGCAATAGGGTCATGATATCATATTGGTACTAGGGCTTGACGTGACCAGCCAATGATCGTCGGGGCATCTAGAGTTATATATATATATATATATTATATATATATAAAGTCGTCGCGGGTGGCCTAATGTCAGTATCAGCCAGACAGCGAGGGAGTCTGGCCCTTTTCACTAGCGCAAGACCAAGGAGATTATACTAGCGTCTGAGGTGGTGCGCCACACCTAAAACCAGCTCCTCACTTACCGCAAAGATCCTCTGCTACTCATACGCTGAGTTGTCGAGGGCCGGTATCGATTCAGGAACCTTGTGATTCCTAGCCGAACGCTCTACCGACTGAGCTGTAATTATACAAAAATCTTTAGTTATATAATATATATAATAAACTGTAAATTATTGTATAACAAATAGTTACTTAACGCAGTAATTGTTTAATGAGAAATAATTATTTGTATTACATAGGAATACTTGATATCATATAACTGGTTTAAGCCAGCTGTGCTCCACTCAAAAATTGACCTTGTCACATCCTGTCCGTGATTAGATAATACATACTTGTAAATGTTTAACGTTGTAAAATGAAATAGTGTGTTGTTATAAAAGAAGCAGGGAAAACACGAATCTCTGTAAACATCTATACCGGAAGTTTCAGGAGTACTCGGAGTCACGAGGCAGGGGTTGCGTGAGACCGGAGGAGTTAGAGTCAGACAAGACAGTTCGATAAAAAAACAGATGACTGAACTCGAACAAACAAAAAATAGTTTTGAATAACAAGTTAATTCTATTTTCAATATTTTCCGACAAAAGTCACTGAGAAACGTATTTTAATTATGAGAAAGAAAGAAGAAAAAAGATGAAAAGAAAGAAGAAAGAAGGCAGTAGAAAAGAATAAGAGAGAATGAAAGATATAAAAGTGAAAGAAAGAAAGAGAAAGAAATAAGGAAAGGCTTTAAGGCAACGAAACGAGTGAGGAATGAAAGATATAAAGGAAAGAAAAAAGGAGGAAGGTAAGAAAGCGGAGTAAGCAACGAAAAGAGAGAAAGAAAGAAACAAAGAAGGAAAGAAAGAAGAAAAAGAAAAGAAAGAAGAAAAGAAAAGAAAAAGAAGAAGAAAGAAAGAAGAAAAGAAGAAGAAGAAAAGAAAGAAAGAAGAAAAGAAAGAAAGAAGAAAAGAAATGCAGTAAGCAACAAACAAGAGAGAATAAAAGATATAAAAGTGAAAGAAAGAAAGAAAGAAAGAAAGGCTTTAAGGAACGAACGAGAGAGAGAAATAAAAGATATAAAAGTGAAAGAAAGAAAGAAGAAAAGGGAGTAAACAAAGAAATAAGAGGAGAATGAAAGATATAAAAGTGAAAGAAAGAAAGAAAGAAAGCAAAAAGGAAATAAAGGAGTAAGCAAAGACATGAGAGAAATAGCAGTTGTAAGAGTGTAAGAAAGAAATAAACATAAATTATGAAACCTTAGAACATAGGCAATAAAAGATTATTTAATGGAACTGTTTGAGAATTTTATTTTGTCCATCTCACCTTTTGTTTGCTTCTCTCGAAATAGAGGTCACCGGAAAATCCCAATGAGAATGTTCCCAATGTAATTCAGTTATTCCCAAAAGTCCATTGTAAGCACCAGGTTCCCCAATATCACCGAAGTTAAAATGCATGAGCCTGTTCAAAATACTTAGATGGTTGTTTTAAGTCCAAATGGAACTCTACAGTAGTGATATAGGCGCTGAGTTAAAACATTTCTAAGTGACACTATCTAGGCTGCCGGTTCAATTCTGTCAAAGGGCGGCAGTAACAGAATAATAATTAACACAGTTTAACACCTGTACCGCCAGCTATGGTTAGCGGAATGAGAACAGGATACGCCTTGAAATTGAATAAAGGGTTCGGGTTCAAAGTTCCGTGATGGCTTCCCGATTACAAGAAATTTCGAGTTCCGGAAGGCTCCCGGGTCTGACTAGAAATATCCGAAAAGGCCGAAAGGCACATAGGCTGAAACGTGTGACAGTATACCCTCACCATTCGCGGTTTACCGTTCGCCTCCGCTTCGATACTCGTGGATTTTGATCTCAAAGTTTTGTTTTTTCATAATTTCGCAATTTCGTGAATTTCTTAGGCATTGTTTTAGCAAAAAACGCTCACATTCACACCTAACTGGTAATAATTTTAAAAATAACATGTCAGTAGATATAAAATGAAAAATTAGAAAAGAGATGATACAGTATAAATGGTAAATAATTTTTAAATATAACATGTCAGTTACGAGTATTGTACAGATAACAAGATGAGCACAATAGTCCGAATAATCCAAATAATACAAAGAAGGTATTTAGTATATTAAGAAAAATGAAAAAAACACAAGTTTAAATGGGTTAAGTGGTGAGTTTATGGGCCGACGCTGCAGTGTTTTGATTTATTAATTAGATCATCTTCAGGGCATTGTGTGGTATATGGAAGGTGATAAGAAATTATTTATCACAGAATAACGAGGAAAAGCGAGTGGTAGTCATTGTTATTCATCTGTTTAAAAATTTTGGGTTTGAAAAAAAAGGGGAGGGCGGTTTGAAATAGGACGTCAAATATTCTTTTATGGCGTGAGTATGGGACGGTGTAGGGTGTATCGAAAGGAAACATTGTGCACTTTTTAGGTGTGTGGTTGTGTTGTGGTGTATACATTTTTTGCGATAAACGACAGCGGAAACAAACCTCAAGGTTGTGTGTGTGTGTGTGTGTTGTTATATTTGGTAAGAGGTAGGGGAGAGGGTGTCATTGGAGTCAAAAGAATTTTTTAATTTTTTTATAAGAGAAGAGAAGGGAAGGGTCTGTGTGTGTATGTGTGTGTGTGTGTGTGTGTGTGTGTGTGTGTGGATTAAAAAAGGGAAAAAATTTTATAGTAAGAATTCTGTATTTAAAGTTTTGAATATTGTTGGAACTGATTATGTGACGGAGAAGGTATTGTAAGCAACCTGATATAAAATGACTTGATTCGCATCAAATAACCCGAAAAGGATTAGTATGCCATAAAACAAAACAACCAACAAATCTTACTGTGAGTACGCATTCCTATTTGGTAAAGAAAAAAAATCAGCAACGCATGTGCCATTCATGCCAGACTGTATACACAATAAAACATGTTCTCACAAAATGCACTGATCTGGCTCCTACAAGAAAAACATTGTATAGCATAAGCGTCTCTTGTCAAACAAGGGACGAAAAGGAGTGAAAAAGAGTGGAAAAAAACCGCTACAGAAAAGAGAGCCAGAAGGAAGGAGAGACAACAGCAACTCCAGCAAGCATTAAGTTTCTTTGCAGTCACTGCCACCAGAGATTGCCATTCAAAAATTGGTCTGTTCACCAATGCAGATGCAGTTTAAAAAAAGCACTACGTGATCATCTATAACAGACGGAAGGATGACAACACAAAGCAATATAAGAGATATTTTAAAAAAAACTAAAGTAGACGCTATAATATTCTTCTAAGGCAGTGAGTATTATTGTAAAAACTTAAAGATCTGACACATAAAAAAGATATCTAAAAAATACTAAAATATATAAAAGCAAGGTAATATCTGAAAAATTACTGACGAAACGAACTGCCATAGAAACGAATACAATGAATAAAATTTAGAGATATTAAAAACCTGAAATATAGACATTTATCAAAATGATGTAATTCCGGTAGGCGTTGTTATGCCGTAAAACAACCAAACTTACAATAAGGATGAGCGGGGACAATTCTCACATCTGATAATGAGGCTCCAGTATTTGTGGAGTGTGGAATCTTACTTCCATTGCTATTTACCCCCAAGTCAATTCAGATCCCAAGGGTAGTATATTCAGGGTCCAATACATCTGTTTGATATAACGCAGATTAAATAATTCATCAATAAAATGTCTCTTAAAACATGTATAATGCAACTATGTGGCTTTGTTTGTTTGTTTATTCATTTCATCGGTATATCAACCGTCTCGGGGTTATGTCATGCCTAACCGGTTAGGAAGTATACAATCATTATGTGTATTTATATTTATACTTTTTAGTAATTGGTTTTAAACAATGTGTTAGCATATTGGGGATTATGTTGTATGGTATTGATTTGTCATGTCTATATTCTATGGTATAATTTATTTCCCTCAAAAAAAAAAAAAAAAAGAGATAATATCCTCCATGTTGACATTTTTCAAACAGATCTTTCAAATTGTTTGCTTTAAAATAACGGTTTCTGATGTGAGCAAGAAACTTGCATTCCATGAATATATTGTTTAACTGTCAAAAGGTTTTGACATGTGTCACATTGGGTTGTTCTTTGTTTTGCGCTTTGCTTGGGTGGCCAGCACGGGTTTTTATGTGCGGGTTTCCACAAGAGAACGTCATTAACCAAACTCTGTGCGGATACCGATGACCTGCCAGGGCACATGAAATGATAGGGGCACTTTGCGGAAGAGATTGTCATGGATATCCGTGCTGCCAAAAATATTTTCGATATTTGCCTTTAAACGAAAATATCAATTCAAGAGGTTAGTGTTTCAAGCAAGAAAGAATTAGGATTTTGAACTGATTTATAGGCCGCAAGCTTTCACATTGGGAGATTTTGCTATAAATATGTGTTGATGGATGATTGGCCTTTGTAACCAAAATAGCAATTGAGAGCGTTAGTGTTCAGCCCGAGTAAAATTAGGACATTGAATGCTGATTTTACATAGGTTAGGTAAATGTACATGCTAATATAGCACTTGATTGCAGTAAAATGATCCATATATAGCATCAAATGTACACGTTTTAAAATAAGTGGATATTCAACAATACTCGGGCATCATATTGGTTTGTTTTGTTTTACGGCATATCAAACTCTCAGTGGGCGTCATTTAATGCGATAAGTTTTGAAATAAATCAATTCTAATGGATAATACAATATTTATAAATACATTTTTCTATTTAACCCATAGATGTTGCCCTTAACAGGTACTACACACCTCGGCAGAGTGGCGACCAGGGAGCGCAATGGTGATGAAGGGTGCTTTCACATCCCAAACTCCCAAAACTGGAACCCACCATCAGATAGAGTTCTAACGCTCATCCCAGGACATTGGTAGACCCGCACGCCACCGCCTTCTAGGCACCCATAGATACAAAAGGTTGGCGCTTGCCATAAGGGCAATAGGGTTGGGAAAATCATATAGGTGCTAGGGCTTGACGTGACAGCGATTGATCGGAGGGGGGCCCTCCGAGCCGACCCGTTCTAGCCTAAGAAAGGCCAGTGGAGTATTGCATTGTCATCACCTGGGCTCTATCTTTAAGCACACTGGTCGCCACTCACGCAATAGGTGGCCCCATGGGGGAGTCTTACCCCTGTATTATATTGATACATATGTATTTCCTCCTGGGGATAATACATGCCTGTATTATTGGTTAAGCTATTTCGGTGATGATATGCCGTATTCTAAAGGAATTGATTTAAAAAGGTACTTAATTTGTAATGTTTAATTCCACTGGTGTATTTTTGGTGTTTCCCTCCCCTAATCGGCGGGATTAGACATTCATCGTTGTCGGTGACTAGGCTACCACAAAACTTATAAGAAAGCAAAGGAACCTAGATGAGAGAGAATTGAGGTTTTTTTTTTCGTTCGAGGAAAAAAATGCTGGTTTGAAAACACGTCGCTAACAATGGATTCTCAAGGAAGTTTCTTCAAGTTTTTGCTAAGTTTTTTCCTTCCAAGATAATTCCTACTTTTTTTCTGATATTTTCCTTACCCGTTACCCCCCATCTCCCTCGACCACCATCACACCGTACTTTATTTTTCATGCCCCAAACACTTTATCTTCTGTTTTTTTTTTTTGCTTTTTTTTTTGTCTTGGGATTTCTCGGGTTTGCCCAGTTCATATACTACTTCCCAGCCACTCATTCGATCTATTTAGAAAAGAAAAAAAAATCTTGCCCGAAATTTGTTTTTCCTATTTTATTTTTCGATTTTTTCTAATAGATGTATGATGGCTGGGAGTGTATATGAACTGGGGCAAACCGAGAATGCCAAGACCAAAAAAAGCAAAAAAAAAAAAAAGCCAGAAGATAAAGTTTGGGGCAATGAAAAATAAAGTACGGAGAGCCTGTTGATGTGGTCTGAGGGAGAGGGGGGTACGAGGTGAAGGAAATATCAGAAAAAAAAAAGTAGGAATCTATTCTGGAAGGAAAGAACTTAGCAAAAAACTTGAAGAACTTCTTGAAGTAACCATTTGTTTACACGTGTTTTTCAAACAGCATTTTTTCCTCGGACAGAAAAAAAAACCTACAATTCTCTCTCATCTAGGTCCTTTGGCTTTCTTATAGTTTCTGTGTAGCCTAGTCACCGACAACGATGATGTCAATCTGCCGATTAGCGGGAGGGAAAACTACCAAATACACCAGTGGAATTAACATTTTACCAATTAGACCTTTATATTCTAGAATACGGCCATATCATCACCGGAAATGCTTACCAATAATACAGGCATGTATAATCCCCCAGGAGGATATACATAGGTATCAATATAATACAGGGGAGACTCCCCCAATGGGGCCACCTGTTGCCGTGAGTGGCGACCCGTGATGCTTAAGCGGATAGAGCCCAGGTGGATTGACATGCAATACTCCACTTTGGCCCTTTCTGGGCTAGACGGGCGTAGTCGAGAGGCCCCCTCCGATCAATCGGCTGGTCACTGTCAAGCCCTACACCTATATGATTTTCCCAACCCTATTGCCCTTATGGCAAGCCCCAACCCCTTTTTATCATATGGGTGCTAGAAGCGGTGGCTGCGGTCTACATGTCCTGGGAATACGTTAAACTCTATCTGATGTGAGGTTCCAGTTTTGGAGTTTGGGAATGTGAGCACCCCTTCATCACCATTGCTCCCTGGTCACTCTGCCGGGTTAGTACTGTTAGGGTCCCATCTATGGGTTAAATAGAAAAATGTATTTATAAAAATTGTATTATCCATTAGAATTGATTTATTTCAAAACTTTATCGGCATAAATGACCCACTGAGGTTGATATGCCGTAAAACAAAAACAAACCTAAATATTGATGCCGAGTATTGTTGATATACCACTATAAAACGTGTACATATGATCCTATATATGTGCATCATTTACTGCAATCAGTGCTATATACATTGTACATTTACCCTACCTATAAAATCAGCATTCAATTCCTAATTTTTATCGGGCTGAACATAACCTCTTCAATTTGCTATTTGGTTACAAAAGGCAAATCCATCAACATATCTCCTATAGCAAAAATCTCCCAAATGTGAAGACTTGCCGGCCTATAAAATCAGCCATCAACATTCCTAATTCTTTCTTTGCCATTGAACACTAACCTCTTGAATTGATATTTTCGTTAAAAAGGCAAATCATCAAAAATATTTTAGCCAGCACGGCTATCCATGACATCTCTCGCCAAATGCCCTATCATTCATTGCCCTGCGGCAGGTTCATCCAGGTATCCGCACAGAGTTGGTTAATGACGTTTCTCTTGTGGAAACCCGCACATAAAAACCCCTGTGCTGGCCACCCCAGCAAAGGAGCAAACAAGAACAACACAATGTGACACATGTCAAAACCTTTTTGACAGTTCAACATATATTCAATGGAATGCAAGTTTCTTGCTTCAACATCAGAAACCGTTATTTTAAGCAAAACAATTTGAAAAGATACTGGCTTTGAAAATTGCAACCATGGAGGAATATTATCTCTTTTTTTTTTTTTTTGAGGGAAATATAATTATACCATAGAATTAGACATGCAAACAAATCAATACCATACAACATAGATCCCCAATAATTGCTAAAACACATTGTTAAAACCATTACTAAAAAGTATAAATATAAATACACAGATATGTATTACTTCCTAACCCGTTTAGGCATACATTAACCCCAGGACGGGTTGATATACCGATGAAATGAATAAACAAACAAACAAAGCACATAGTTGCATTATACATGTTTTAAGAGATATTTTATTGATGAATTATTTAATCTGCGTTATATCAAACAGATGTATTGGACCCTGAAAGATACTACCACTTGGGATCTAAATTGACTTGGGGGTAATAGCAATGGAAGTAGGATTCCACAATACTGGAGATGTGGTATTTTCCCCGCTCACCTTATTGTAAGTTGGTTATTTTACGGCATAATAACCCTACCGAATTGCATCATTTTGATAAATGTCTATATTTCAGGTTTTTAATATCTCTAAATATTTATTCATTGTATTCGTTTCTATGCAGTTCGTTTCGTTCAGTAATTTTCAGATATTACCTTGCTTTTATATAATTTAGTATTTTTTAGATATCTTTTTTATGTGTCAGATCTTTAAGTTTTTACAATAATACCCACTGCCTTTAAGAAGAATATTATAGCGTCTACTTTAGTTTTTTTTTAAATATCTCTTATATTACTTGTGTTGTCATCCTTCCGTCTGTTATAGATGATCACGTAGTGCTTTTTTTAAACTGCATCTGCATTGGGGGGGTGAACATACCAATTTTTGAATGGCAATCTCTGGTGCAGTGACTGCAAAGAAACAGTAATGCTTGCTGGAGTTGCTGTTGTCTCTCCTTCCTTCTGTCTCTTTTCTGTAGCGGTTTCTTTCCACTCTTTTTCACTCCTTTTCGTCCCTTGTTTGACAAGGAGACGCTTATGCTATACAATGTTTTTCTTGTAGGAGCCAGATCAGTGCATTTTGTGAGAACATGTTTTATTGTGTATACAGTCTGGCATGAATGGCACATGCGTTGCTGATCTTTTTCTTTACCCACATAGGAATGCGTACTCACAGTAAGATTTGTTGGTTGTTTTGTTTTATGGCATACTAATCCTTTTCGGGTTATTTGATGCCGAATCAAGTCATTTTTATATCAGGTTGCTTACAATACCTTCTCCGTCACATAATCAGTTCCAACAATATTCAAAACTTTAAATACAGAACTCTTATTATAAATTTTTTTTCACTTTTTTAATCCCCCCCACACACAGACTTCCCTTCTCTTCTCTTAATATAAAAATAAAAAATTTCTTTTGACTCCCAATGACACCTCTCCCCCTACCTCTTACCAATAAACACACACACACACAACCTTGAGGTTTGTTTCCGCTGTCGTTTATCGCAAAAAATGTATACACACACACACACAACTACACACCTAAAAAATGCACAATGTTTCCTTTCGATACACACCTACACCGTCCCATACTCACGCCATAAAAGAGAATATTTGACGTCCTATTTCAAACCGTCCCCTTTTTTTCAAACCTCAAAATTTTTTAAACAGATGAATAACAATGACTACCACTCACTTTTCTTGTTATTCTGTGATAAATAATTTCTTATCACCTTCCATATACCAACAAATGCCCTGAAGATGATCTAATTAATAAATCAAAACACTGAAGCGTCGGCCAATAAACTCACCACTTAACCCATTTAAACCTGTGTTTTTCTCATTTTTCTCAATATACTAAATACCTTCTTTGTATTATTTGTATTATTCGGACTATTGTGCTCATCTTTATTGTTATCTGTACAATACTCGTAACTGACATTGTTATTTTAAAGTTATTTACCAGTTTGGGTGAATGTGAGCGTTATTCTGCTAAAAAAATGGCATCAGAAATTCACGAAATTGTCGAAATTATGAAAAAAAAAATTGAGATCAAAATCCGCGATTATGCGGGGCCGCGAACGGTGAACCGCGAATAGGTGAGGGTATACTGTACAACGTTTCGGCCTATGTGACCTTCGGCCTTCTTCGGGTATTTCTTGTCAGACTCGGGAGCCTTCACGAACTCGGAAAATTTCTTGTAATCTGGAGCCATCACAGAATTTTGAATCCAACCCTTTATTCAATTTACAGGCGTATCCTGTTCTCATTCCGCTAACCATAGCTAGGTACAGGTGTTAAACTGTGTTAATTATTATTCTTGTTACTGCCGCCCTTGACCAGAATTGAACCGGCAGCCTAGAGATAGGTGTCACTTAGAAATGTTTTAACTCAGCGCCTATATTCACTACTCTATGAGTTCCATTGGACTTAAAAATCAACCATCTAAGTATTTGAACAGGCTCATGGCTGTTTAACTTCGGTGATATTGGGGGAACTGGTGCTTACAAATGGACTTTTGGGAAATAACTGGAAATTACATTGGGAACATTCTCATTGGGATTTTCCGGTGAACCTCTATTTCGAGAGAAGCAAACAAAAGGTGAGATGGACAAAAATAAATTCTCAAAACAGTTCCATTAAATAATCTTTTATTGCCTATGTTCTAAGGTTTCATAATTTATGTGTATTTCTTTCTTACACTCTTACAACTGCTATTCTCTCATGTTCTTTGCTTACTCTCTTTATTTCCTTTTTGCTTTCTTTCTTTCTTTCTTTCTTTCACTTTTATATCTTTCATTCTCTTTATTCTTTGTTTACTCCCTTTTCTTCTTTCTTTCTTTCACTTTTATATTTTATTCTCTCTCGTTCGTTCCTTAAAGCCTTTCTTTCTTTCTTTCTTTCACTTTTATATCTTTTATTCTCTCTTGTTTGTTGCTTACTGCATCTTCTTTCTTTCTTTTCTTCTTCTTTCTTTTCTTCTTTCTTTCTTTTCTTTCTTTTTTCTTTCTTCTTTCTTTCTTTCTTCTTTCTTTCTTTCTTCTTTCTTTCCTTCTTTGTTTCTTTCTTTCATTCTCTCTTTTTCGTTGCTTACTCCCTTTCTTACCTTCCCTCCTTTTTTCTTTCACTTTATATCTTTCATTCTCACTCGTTCGTTGCTTAAAGCCTTTCTTTTTCTTTTTTTTTTCTTTCTTTCACTTTTATATCTTTCATTCTCTCTTATTCTTTTCTTACTGCCTTTCTTTCCTTTCTTTCTTTTCATCTTTTTTCTTTCTTTCTTTCTCATAATTAAAATACGTTTCTCAGTGACTTTTGTCGGAAAATATTGAAAATAGAATTAACTTGTTATTCAAAACTATTTTTTGTTTTGTTCGAGTCTCAGTCATCTGTTGTTTTTATCGAACTGTCTTGTCTGACTCTACTCCTCCGGCTACACACGCCTGCCTCGTGACTCCGAGTACTCCTGAAACTTCCGGTATAGATGTTTACAGAGATTCGTGTTTTCCTGCTTCTTTTATAACAACACACTATTTGCATTTTTACAACGTTAAACATTTACAAGTATGTATTTATCTAATCACGGACAGGATGTGACAAGGTCAATTTTTGAGTGGAGCAGCTGGCTTAAACACATATGATATCAAGTATTTATATTAAACAAATTTCTGCGTTAAAACTATTTGTTATACAAATAATTTACAGTTATATATATATATAATTAATATAACTAAAGATTTTTGTATAATTACAGCTCAGTCGGTAGAGCGTTCGGCTAGGAATCACAAGGTTCCTGAATCGATACCGGCCCTCGACAACTCAGCGTATGAGTAGCACAGGGATCTTTGCGGTAAAGTGAGGAGCTGGTTTAGGTGTGGCGCACCACCTCAGACGCTAGTATAATCTCCTTGGTCTTGCGCTAGTGAAAAGGGGATAGACTCCCTCGCTGTCTGGCTGATACTGACATTAGGCCACCCCGACGACTTTATATATATATATATATATATATATAGTATATAACTGTAGATGCCCCCGACGATCAATTGGCTGGTCACGTCAAGCCCTAGTACCTATATGATTATCATGACCCTATTGCCCTTATGGCAAACCCCTAACCTTTTTATCATATATGTGCTAGAAGGCGGTGGCTGAGGGTCTTAGTGTCTTGAGTATGACGTTAAACTACATCTAATAGTGAAGTTCAGAGCCCCGGGGTCTGAAGAGTTCAAAGTTCCGTGAAGGCTCCCGTGTTCGACGAGGAAGACCCGAAGAAGGTCGGAGAGCACGTCAGCCGAAATATTGTGTATATAACAAAGATAAGTACAACAGTCCGAAAAATCCAGATAATACAAATTATCAAGCCTCATCTCAAAAATTCGATAAGAAATACCTGAAGAAGGCCGGAGGCCACATCGGTCGGAACGTTGTGTATATAACATTAAAGATGAGGACAACAGTCCAAAAATTCCAAATAATACAAATTATCAAACCTCATCTGAAAGATTTGACAAGAACTGCATGAAGAAGTCGGAGGACACATTGGCTGAAACGTTGTGTATATAACAATAAAGATGAGGACAACAGTCCAAAAAATAATATTTCATTCTGTTTAGTTAGTCATGTTTTATTAATTCAGAAAATTTTTAAAATCGAAATCTCAACATGTTATTTTACGGTTTGGAATTATTATGCATGTATTTTGCGGAATTACCACCAGTCATGTCTGATTGGTGCGTATTTTTCTCATGTTTTTCCTCTCCGGCAGCTTTTCTCTCTCTCTCTCTCTCTCTCTCTCTATACACCCACACACCCCTTTTTAATTGACCAACCAAGAGACTGGATTTATTTTTAAACGCTTCAGGTCTTTATTCTAATTTCCTGTGGATTTCTAATTGGATTTTTTTTCCTTCGTCAAACATAGAAAATATTTTGCTGCTGCTGCTGCTTGTGATGATAATGATTAATGACATCTCTTGGGAATATAATTTAGAATTAGTTTCAAGTCTTCGATGCCAGGAGACGAAACCTTTTCCGACTTTGGTTCTGATATCATGGCGACATGGAAAGGAATTTCGACAAGTCTAATTTTAGATTGTCAAAAATTCTGTAATATATATTTACCAACCCCTCCGCACGAGCAGGATGTGACACAAGATCAATTTCTTAAGCGGAGTTTTTAACAGGTTTGAATTCAGATTTTTCCTTCTCCTAGACCGGTTGCCTAACCAAGGTTAAAGAGCCCAGTCTGCCCAACTATTTATCCATAGCTGAAGGGAGAATAGGATTCATACCTTTCCTAAGGATATTAGCGCTAAGTGGCATGCAATTACCACATCCAGGATTTGAACTCGGGGCGACGAGTCCATTTTCCATGACTTTAACCATTACACCACGCGCTTCCTTATAAAAAAAATTCTGTAATAGACGCGCGTCAAACTTTTACTACTTCAGGGGGGTCCACAAAATACTGAGGCGGGAGACTGCGTGGAGTAGTGGCTAGAGTGATGTACTGCTACATCCTGGTAAGCGAGTTCAAACTCTAGTCGTGTTATTGCATTCACTTTCGGACTTGGAAAAGGCATGATCCCCTTCATCTCCAGCGACGGGTTAAATAGAACCACTGCTATTTTTCTCAAAGGATGTCTTTGGCATTAAACCGCCCTATCAGCTGGGGCGTTAGAATGCACCGACTGCCCCTCTGCAGAGGGGTAAGATCCCCCCCCAAATGGGGCCACCTGTTGATCGTGAGTGGAGACCCGTGATGCTTAAGGACGGAGTCTTGGTGGATGAGCAGTCCATAACCTGCAACACTCCACTTAGAACCTTACTTAGGCTAGACGGGCGGTCGGAGAGGCCCCCTCCGATCAATCGGCTGGTCATGTCAAGCCCTACCACCTATATGATTGCCCCAACCCTACTGCTCTTAGCAAGCCCCAACACTTTTTATCATATGGGTGCTAGAAGGCGGTGGCTGAGGGTCTACATGTCCTTTGAATGACGTTAAACTCTATCTGATGGTGAGGTTCCAGTTTTGGAGGTTTGGGGAATGTGGAGCACCCCTTCATCACCATTGCTCCCTGGTCCACTCTGGCCCAAAGTGGTAGTACCTGTTAGGGTCCCATCTATGGGTTAAATAGAAAAATGTATTTATAAAAAAATTGTATTGTCCATTAAGAATTGATTTATTTCAAAACTTTATCGGCATTAAATGACCCACTGAGGTTGATATGCCGTAAAACAAACCAAACCAATTTGGCATTGTAGAGATAGTGACCAATATTCGGCTTTGTTGCAAGTTGTGTCAGTTCTAAGAATCCAGACTTGGTAGGTGGTTTAGATAGCATGTTGGGCTATTCCACTAGTGTATCTTGGTTAGCCATTGCGTCTTCATTCTCCTGCAGCTAACATGAGACTGCTTACCTAACTGAACTATATCTCACGCAAAACGGGGATAGGGGCTCAAACGAAGGTTACGAGATGTCCATCAAAATCTCTAACCGTTTAGGTTCGAAATCAAATAATTTCACAACATTAACCATGCATAATTGGTAGTATCCCCATCAATTATGCCACACACGAATAGTAGTGAATTGCAAGTTGAACTCTGTAAGAACATTCTAAGTCTATCTAACCAGTATCTTGCAACAATATGAGATTTGTGTGTGAAAAAAACATATATTTTCATTTTTTTTCTCTTTCTTTTTAATGTATTCCATTGACTTTATATATATATATATATATATATATATATATATATTTATATATACTAGCAAATATATGCACCCTCCGGGTGCAAGTATTTAAGTTTTAATGTAATAAGATATTGTATTAAATTAGGCTAATGAAACTAAATAAGAATGCAGATAAAAAGATTTGTAACAGAGGGGGGTATAATCGAAAAATAGAACAACTGAAACTTACTCTTCCATCACTCCCGTCTTTCATTGTTATTTTTTCTAATTTAAGTATTTAGTTAAAAGAGGAAGCAAAGAATAAAATGAGTTATTTTTTCTTGTTAATGGATTTCATTTAAGATTCATTGAAGAGATTTTTGCTTATATTCATTAAAATAAAACCAAACAGTTAAAAATCAATAATACTAAGCACATATTTATTAAATTCGATTTGTTAATATCAATATGCAAATTAGCCTTCCCATTCACACTGTAAACCGGTATTTTGTTGTATATATAAATATAATTGCATGTTGTTAGTATGTAGATATGGTTAACAGTATTAATAATGTACAACAATTTTATTAATAATTGAGGTCTAAATAAAAATAAAATCATTGAGAATGTGATGTCAATAACTAAGGAAATTGTGACTTGAGTAGTAATATAGTTTCGGTTACAGCCAGAAAAACACACATATCTATTATATAAAGATATATATATATATATACCCCTCATATACACACATATAACCCTTTGTATACCACTGCCATATCTTGGTGGAATGGTAGTTATGGGTTCAATCTCGGGATCAGGCAGTTTACGATAGATCATATCCTCTTTTTTTACGGAGTACACAAGCGACGTCTTAACGCTTTATCTACCACTGCCATCCAAAATAGCTTAGTAAAAAGGTTGACAAATAAGTATCGTATCGCTGATCCTTACTACTGAATAGATATGTATTCATTTAATTCATTTGTTTTACCGACCTGTCGGCTGGGGCGTTAGACTGCACCTCTGCAGAGGGGTAAGACTCCCCCAATGGGGCCACCTGTTGGCCGTGGGTGGCGACCCGTGATGCTTAAGGATAGAGCCCAAGTGGATGAGCAGTTCATAACATGCAATACTCAACTTTGGCCCTATCTATATGATTTTCCCAGCCCTATTGCCCTTATGGCAAGCCCCACCCCCTTTTTATCATATGGGTGCTAGAAGGTGGTGGCTGTGGGTCTGCATGTCCTGGGAATGACGTTAAACTCTATCTGATGGTGAGGTTCCAGTTCTGGAGCTTTGGGGAATGTGGAGCACCCCTTCATCACCATTGCTCCCTGGTAGTGGTAGTACCTGTTACAGTCCCATCTATGGGTTAAATAGAAAATGTATTTATAAAAGAATTGTATTATCCATTAAGAATTGATTTATTTAAAAACTTTGTCGGCATTAAATGACCCACTGAGGTTGATATGCCGTAAAACAAAACAAACCAAACCAAATCATTTGTTTTAACTCTAAACCATTTTGTGTCCAAGATAGGGTACATGAGCACCCACCACCACCAACAACCAAACAAGTTTATGGTATAAGACATTTTTAAAGTCAATTTTATAGAGGCTGAAGACATTGGTTAAAAAGTATCTAGTCTCCTAGTTGTCAAGGGTTAAAGAAACAATTTTGAGTTTTGTATTGGCCGGTTTTACTTTAGGAGTTGTTGTATAGTCAAATTTTTCTTTCTTTTTTCTTCTTTTCTATCATTTCAATACCTTGAGGTACTTTTTATCTACCACTGCCATCCTCAATAGCATGGTGAAATGATTGACACGCTAGTATTCTATCGCTGACCTTTATTACTGAAACTAGCAAATATATGCACCCTCCGGGTGCAAGTATTTAAGTTTTAATGTTATGAAATATCGTATTAAATTAGAAAGTCTAATAAGAATGCAGATAAAAAGATTTGAAACAGAGTCGGGGTATAATAAAAAAAATAGAAATGAAACTTACTCTTCCATCACTGCCATCTTTCATTGCTGAATTTTACTTATTTAACTATTTAGTTAAATTAGGAAATAAAGAATAAAATGACAGTTATTTTTTCTTGTTAATGGATTTCATTTAAGATTCATTGGAGAGATTTTTGCTCATATTCATTAAAATAAAACAAACAGTTAGAAATCAATAATACTAAGCACATATTTAATAAAATCACATTTTTAATATTAATATGCAAATTAGCCTTCCCGTTCACACTGCAAACCACTGTTTTTTGTATATATAAATACAATAGCATGTTATTAGTAAGTAGATATGGACAACACTAATAAAAAGGTGAAGCAATTTTATTAATAATTGAGGTTTAAATATAAATAAAATCATGAAGAATGTGATGAAAATAACTATGTTAATTGTGACTCGATTAGTAATATAGTTTCGGTTACAGATAGAAAAACACACAATCTCCATTATAATAAGATGTATTAGATGACATGGTACAGGAGTACCCGCCCTCCCCCCGTAACCAAACAAGTTTATGATATAAGACATTTTTAAAGTCAATTTTATAGAGGCTGAAGACATTGGTTAAAAAGTATCTAGTCTCCTAGTAGTCAAGGGTTAAAGAAACAATTCTGAGTTTTGTATTGGCCGGTTTTACTTTAGGAGTTGTTGTATAGTCTTGCTATAATATGACATTCTTGTGTGAAAAAAAACATACATTGATCACTCTTTTTGTTTTTGTTTCATTATTGAAATGTATTTAGATATATCTATAATTTGTCTAATTCATTTTTTTCTCTTTCTTTTTCATATATTCCATTGACTTTGCGGAAATCAGGTATGTATTCTCTTACATATATTTGATTATTTTTTTCCCTTTTGGTTTTCGTTAGAAAATCACTGATATTCAAGATTTTAAGCTATGACGTTCTAACATGACAGAGAATCGGAGGCATCCACTTTAATTTCAATTAAGAGTTAATTTTTATTTGTTAAACCAATAGAAACCAGAAGCAAATTGAATATTAATTCATTATATACAAATCCATATCTTCTAATCGTCAACTAAAAGACACATTAGTCATTAAATATGCATTTATAGAATATTGTAAAAAAAAAGAAGGAAAAACACTGGGTGGTCCGAAAGTCTTGTCACCCTTGTATATTGTTTCAACTTTTATTATTTTATGTTTTTATGATATAATATACAGGATGGTCCGAAGATCTTGTCACCCCAACATGTTTTAACTTTCGTTATTTTTAGTTTTAATAATATACAGGGTGGTCCGGAAGTCTAGTCACCCCTACATATTACACTGGAAAATGGCTGTTACTATGCATTGTCCAATTTCCATGATACCTTAGATGTCAGGTAATAATATAATGCTGTATATTGCTAAAGAAACGATGAAAGTATATTCTGTAAAAATATACCTAGATAAGTATTAATGATTCTATTCTATTCCATGACTATATGAATGCATTGGAAAGGCCGTTTTATTAAAAGAATGCATTGGAAAATGACTTTACTATAGGAATGCATTGGATATTGTTTACTATAGGGATGCATTGGAAAATGATTTGTACTAGAAGAATGGATTGTAAAAA
Source organism: Doryteuthis pealeii (assembly GCA_023376005.1). Taxonomy (NCBI): domain Eukaryota; kingdom Metazoa; phylum Mollusca; class Cephalopoda; order Myopsida; family Loliginidae; genus Doryteuthis; species Doryteuthis pealeii. Next base: position 72,480,648 of record CM042165.1, read on the forward strand.
TGTTTACAATAGGAATATATTGGGAAATGATTTTAACTAGGGGAATGCATTGTTTATTATAGGAATGCATTTGAAAATGATTTTTACTATAGGAATGTATTGGAAAATGACTTTTGATATAGGAATGTATTGGAAAATGACTTTTGATATAGGAATGCATTAGACAATGACTTTTACATTAATAATACATTGTAAAATGGCTTTTACTATAGAGAAAATATATTGGAAAGAGTTTTGCTATAGAAATGCATTGAAAAATGGCTTTTACTATGGGAATGCATTGGAAAATGGCTTTTACTATAGGAATGCATTGGAAAATGATTTTTACTATAGAAGTGCATTGGAAAATGACTTGAATGCATTGAAAAAGGATTTTTAATATAGGAATATATGACTTTCAATATATGAATGTATTGTAAAATGCCAACAGGAATGCATTGGAAATGATTTTTATATAGGAATGATTATTGCAAATGTTTATATATAGGAATGGAAATGACTTTTAATATAGGAATGCATTTGAAAATAGGAATGCATTTGAAAATGACTTTCATATAGGAATGATTTGAAAATGACTTTCTAGGAATGATTTGAAAATGACTTTAATATATGGAATGGAAAATGACTTTAATATAGGAATGTATTTGAAAATGACTTTCAATATAGGAATGTATTTTAAAATGACTTTCAATATAGGAATGTATTTGAAATGCATTTAATATATGAATACATTAGAAAATGACTTTTAATATAGGGTGGCGTTCTTATGGAAAGCATTGGAAAGTTTTTTTTTTCCCCGTGAAATTGTGTGGATCATTCAGAAAGTACTGCGGACCGCATATGACCCATCACTGATTTTGTGATATATATATATATATATATATATATCAGATACAATGATTAATTACTGACAGTAAGCCTTCTTGTACAAAAATAACAAATCTTGGTTGATATTTACAGAGTTTAGACAGGAAGCAAGACAATATGATGAAGTATTTAAGTCGAGATCGGATTAAGTCTGGCTGCGTAAGTGTCACCTAGGAACGAACTCAGCTCAGTCTTTAAATTCCCACGATCGACCATTTTTCACACATACACAGCTGGGCATTAGCTCAATTTTGGTATGAAGTGCGCTCTAGTGACAGGCCCAGTCTACAGTGGTGCCCTCACAAGAATGGCTCATTTCGTGTTTCTGATATATATGGTTCATTTAATTATACATAATCTGATGGCATTATCAACTAAATTCATTCGTATAGGGGCGGTAAAAAAAAAAACAAATGTATATATGTATAGATTTTAACTATTGTTCAATTACTCATATTTTTTTCGTACAATCCCACTTCTTTTAGGATATCTCAAATCCTGGATAGTCTTTTTTTCATGAAGTTTTTCAAATGACTTAGTAGTATTTTGTTCGCACTAGATGAAAGTCTACATACACTAGCAGTATATGTTTCATTGTAAATCTCTTTTGGCGTGTAGTGCATATTGGGGATTCTGTGCCCTTATAGTTATTGAAGTCAGTCAGTATACTGTTGGTTTGAACAACAGCAACTGGCCAAGCACAACTGAACAAGTGCCCAAGATAGATGGTATTTATGGAAGTCAAGAATAGTCCATTCATGTATCTGGGTGATTCCATTCCTTGAGTGCTGATTGGCTGCTTGGTTTCTATGATGTTATGAGGCTTCATAAATACCCATCATTTTGCAGAAGTATTACAAGATTAGATTCGTAGGAACATATGATCTTTAGGCACCCCTTTTTGATCTCGATTAAGAAAGGACATCTTTTTCATTTACACCGTCAATATCCGTTTGTTTTAACAGACGATTTTTAGATATTTTTAAATTATAAAACTAACCCCTAAACCCTAACCCTAACCCCTAACAAACAACCGGATATTGACGGTGTAAATGAAAAACATGTCCTTTCTTAATCGAGATCAAAAAGTAGTGCCTAAAGGTAATATGGTCCGATTCGTATTCAGTTACGACTACTTGTTTCCTTGTCTTACCAATTCGACGGTAATTGGAACTTAGCATGATTATTCTACATCTCCCCTTCCTCTCCTCCATTGCGCGGGCGTAGTGGCCCTTGAGAGGGGATTAGTTCCTTTCGACCTGGCCGATTACAGGGGAGCAACCTGGACAATGCACGGTAATTGGAACTTAGTGTGATTATTCTAGAATGTAGGTGTGTTACCTCAGAAAGGGTTAACCACGTATTCATTTTTTAAATTGTTTTCAATTGTTTTGTTGGCTTCTGTTCTCATGACATAGACACCTTGTAACGTTTCAAAAAGAGCTTTATGAAATAGTGCAAATGATTTGTTTTCTATAAGAAAAAAACAAAACTTCGCTGAGATTCAACGTCTTGGCACATAAAAGATAAATGATATTCGGCGAGATTGTCTTTTGATTTTTATTTCTTTCTGTGTTTTTTCTTTTTCTTCCTCAGACAATGTTTTTAGGTGACTATTAAGTAGACCGACATTTTAAGTGTCACACAAGATTATTTATCTCAGTTCTCTCATGCGAAAAAATATACATTTCTATCTACCTCCCACACACACTGTATATATTGTATATATAAATATAGATAGATATGTGCTGTGTGTATATGTATATATATATATATATATATACACACACACACACATATGTATATACATACGCGCACACACATATCTATCTATCTATCTATCTATATATATATATATATATATATATATATATATATATATATATATATATATGTGTGTGTGTGCGTGTGTATATATGTATGTATATATATATATATATATATATATATGTGTGTGTGTGCGTGTGTATATATGTATGTATATATATATTATATATATATATATGTGTGTGTGTGCGTGTGTATATATGTATGTATATATATATATATATATATATATATATATGTGTGTGTGTGCGTGTGTATATATGTATTATATATATATATATATATATATATGTGCGTGTGTATATATGTATGTATAATATAATATATATATATATATATATATATATACACACACACGTATATATGTATGTATATATAATATATACACACACACACACATATATATATATATATATATATATATATATATATATATATATATATATATATATATATATACATACGCGCACACACATATCTATCTATATCTCTATCTATATATATATAATATATATATATATATATTTGTGTGTGAGTGTGTGCATGTATAGATATATGTACGGGGTGTTCGGGATAAATTTTACACTTTCATAAGGAAATAGAACAAGTGCTTTGTAAGTACAAAATTTAACGGATTGTAATGAAATTCAACAGGCACGGACATTACACTACTGCCTACAAGTTTCACTCAAAATAACCACCATTAGCGCCGATTACAGCCTCAAACCTGTTCCGGAACCTGGAGCAAGCTGATTATAAAGTTTCCCTGGGAAGTTACCTTAATTCTGTCGATTAACTGGGCATACATAATAATCCATGGGGTTAAGATCTGGGGAGTTCGCAAGCCAAACATTGGGACCGGTGTAGTCGTAAAAATTCGCCGACAACCATTTTTGATTTTTCCCAGAGGTGTGGCAGGGGGCCGAATCCTACTGCCATACATATGGCCTACCATTGGCTAACCTTGTTATCCAGAGTTTGACTACAGTGTTTAGCAACTGCACGTAGGCAACTGAATTCAACCTGATACCCTATCTGAAAAAATGCGGAGGCATCACATCACCGTCAGAGGACACACATCCGAAAACCATCACAGTTTGGGGAAATTTAGTTTGCATGACACGTGGAGTGTCCTTTGGACTCTATGCAAGCCATCTGTTATTCTGCGTATTATGCTATTGATCTTGGCAAAAGTTTTTCTCGTCGGAAAAGAACCAGATTGTTTGTGGTTCAACAGAATGTTTCAGTTTTCTCAGAAGTTTCTTCGCCTTTGTCAGATGATTTTTACGGGCCTTTTCTAGGAGCTGTTGACTTCTGCTACGCTTGTAGCAAAGGTCTTCATTCAGTGCAAGCTTCATGATAAAGGCTGAAAAATTCAATTCACGTGACAAAGCCCGAATTCCAATGACAGAGGCCCCCCAACACTTTTTTCTGCAGATTTTCGAGGAATTCTGCTCTACAAACACAATCAGATCGTCTGTTATGTTACTTTCTTCTAGCCACAGCCGCGTAGTCTCCATTCCAATTCTCCAGTTCATGCCTGATTGTTTTTACAGTATTCAGGATGCATTGGGCAGCAACCATAATCTCCTTATTTTGATGGCCGGTGCAGATCATCGTGGGACAAGTTATTCTCCTCCATGATTCAGGTGGGTTCCAGTCATCCATTCTATGTCATCGCGTATATGAATGAAGAAGGGTCCAAGATTTTTTTTAATAATTTTTTTAAATCAATACCTCCAGCCTACGGAGAAAAATAACCAAATATGAGTATGTCAAATTTATCCTGAACACCCTGTATATATATATATATATATATATATATATATATAGTCCCGTTTACATTATCTGAATCTCTTTAACCTGAGTGTATGTCTGTCTGTCTGTCTCTCTCTCTCTCTCTGATCGTCTCTCTCTTTCTCTCTCCTCCCTCCCTCTCTTTCTCTCTCCTCCCTCCCTCTCTTTCTCTCTCCTCCCTCCTCTCTCTTTCTCTCTCCTCCCCCTCTCTCTCTCTCTCTCTCTCTCTCAGACATGATGTTTTTGTTTTTTCTATCAAAGCACCTGTCTTATGGCGAATCAATACAAATATTTTTCTCATACGGCATCCCTATATCTTGGCTTTCTCTTAGTCTAGCTACTGCTTCGTTTTATTTGCAAGGTACTAGCTAAACTAGCCGCATACGTCGGGAAATAAATCCAAATTGAGGCTAATTAATTTACAATCAATGATAAAAATTAAACGGGAAATCTTCACCTAAAAAAACGGCAAGTCGTTCATTACATCAAGATTTTTGGAAAAAGCGAAAGTTTACCTTGTTTCTTGGTTTCGCCTCCCCGTAAGTTCGATCCAAAATGTTCCTGCATAGTATGAACATCTATTAATAATGGAGATTGTCTGTATTTCTGTCTGTAACAAAAACTACCTCATAGCTCTACGTCACAATATTCTGATGCTATATACACCCAAAATTTGAGTAAGCAATTTTTAAAATTGTTTTTTTTACTCTCGTACCTTTTTTTTTACAGTAACAAGAAGTTAACTAAAAAGTTTACAAATAAATAAATACCTACGATTTTGTGGAAAATATTCAAAATAATTGTTTGATTATTACATGCTCGCAACGTTTTATTTGAGAGGGACGGGGCTCAGTTTTCATTTCAAATTGTTTTATTTATTTTTTACCCCTTTGATAAATATGAGGATTTTGCTTACTTATGATACAAACCCTCTGACATTGAATTTTTAACTCCCACCCTCTCAGGCAATGTCTTTCAAAAATTAATTTTACGCCGCCCGGATGGTGTTATCTGTTGCTAGTTAGTTTAATAATGTGTTTTTCTGACTGTAACCGAAACTATATCACTGCTCAAATCACAATTTTCTTTGTTGTTTCCGATATATTCTCCATGATTTTATTTATATTTAAACCTCAATTATTAATAAAATTATTTTATATTATTAATACTGTTGACCATATCTGTATAATAATAACATGCAATTGTATTTATATATACAACAAAATGGCGGTTTAAAGAATGAATGGAGGGGCTAATTTGCATATTGATATTAAAAATTTAATTTTAATGAATACGCGCTTAGTATTATGGATTTCTAATTGTATGATTTTATCTTAATGAATATGATAAAATCTCGGAGATACATCGTTAAAAAAATCCACTAACAAGAAGAAATAACTGTAATTTTATTCGTTACTTCCTATTTTAACTAAATAGTTGAATTAGGAAAATATAGCAATGAAATACGGGAGTGATGGAAGAGTAAGTTTCACTTATTCTCTTTTTCGATTATACCTCCCTCTGTTTCAAATATTCTTATCTACATTCTTATTTAGTATTATTAGCCTTTTTAATTTAGTATAATATTTGATTACATTAAAATTTAAATAATTGCACCCGGAGGGTGGATATATTTGCTAGTTAATTTAATGTTGGATTTCACAACATCAAAAATAAATCACAAAATTTAAACAGTAAAGTTTAAGAAGGAGTCAATAAAGCTTAACAGTTAAATGCTGCTGTCTGTATTGTCTCAATTCTTCCTCTGATTTCCATTTCCTCGTGCCTTTTTTCTAAGCTTTTTTTGGAGCCGTTCCAAGTGCTCCAACTACTGGTATCACTTTGGCTTTCATATTCCACAGTTTGTTTTTCAATTCTTTTGCGAGGTCCAGGACTTTGTCTATCTTCTAGTCTTCTTTCATCTTCACCCTGTGATCTGCTTGGACTGCAAAATCTACCAGTTCATAAGTTCTCTTTTTCTTGTTAATACTAATTCTGGTCTTCTGGATGGGATAAGGTGATCCGTCTTTATCTCAAAATCCCAGAAAATTGTATACGTTTTATTCTCAAGAATGATTCTGGTTTATGAATAATCAATTAGGATGTCGGGGTGCTAAAACGGATTTCAGTTAATTACAGAGGATAAAATTGATTTGATATACGAGAAGAAACTGAGTTAGGAGTGGAACTAACATCAGGCCACGGTTATTTGATGTACGATATATGAGACCTGTTCAAGATGTATCCAGATGAACTATATTTACAAAGTATAAATAAAACATTAACTTTCTTTAAAATACGAGATATGTATAAGTCATTGTGTGTCATAGGATTTATTTAAACCACACATACATACACACATATATATATATATATATATATATATATATATATATATATAATATATATATATGTAATATGGAAGTGAACCCGACAGTATGTATAGAATTTTTTTAGAAAAAACAAAAACAAAAGATGTTATTAGTTTGCTGACAGATCTGTTTCGACCTTTTAATAAAGAGGAAAGACAGAATATTCCGTCTTTCCTCATAAATATAGTTGCTTTGAAAAAGACCGCTTTATTAAAAGGTCGAAACAGATCTGTCAGAAAACTAATAACATTTTTTGTTTTTTCTAAAAACTTATATATATATAATGAGAAGAGTGAAACATTTGAATAAATCCGACAAAATGTGGTTGAGAACAGAGGAAAGTGTGGATATAACACAGACAGTTGAATTCATTTGATATTTCGTCTCATTGTATGAAGCTTTTTCGAAACTTTATTGACATGACTTACTTGTACATTTTGCTTTTATAGTGAAAAGGTAAATGGGTGAGGGGTGGGAGAAAGCCAGGAGGGGGTAGGTGTGTGGGGCATAGACTTTTTATTTTATGGGGTCAGTCGGTTGACTTTAGAAGAGAAATTGATATTTGGAGTGTGGGTCAAATGTGATGATGTCCGATGTGTATCAGGTGACCCGGGATATTTTTTGTTTGGAAATATTTTAGAGACAGTCCTTAAAGATTTTTTGTGTGTGTGTGTGTAATTGAGAAAAATGAAAGTGAATCCGACGATTATGTTGTAAGGTAAATCGAAAGAAAATGTCGTATGGAGGAAAATTTATTGAAGTGCCGACACTTGCTTCGACCAAGATTTGTCCTTGTATATATAATATCCTATTTAGTGTTATTCTCTATATGTTTATCTATTATTTTTATTATATTTTATTTTATATTTAAAATAATACTAAGTAGGACACAGCAATACCTGCCCCCTCGATTTAAAGGGGCAGGGCTGGGTTTATTGCCCGGTTCCTTTGAGGGGGAATGCCGGGATCAACGCAATTTTTTCACCCGCAACCCATGAGCTTCGGTTCGTGGGTGGCCCCACATTAATAGAGCCTTTTGCTAACCCGTACACGTGGGGTACGTGGTAAATATCTAGTACCATTTGAACGGTCGCATTTTTAACCAAGTGTTGCAAGATGATAACGGTCGAAAGATTAAGGAACAAACATATTAATAAAGTCTTCTTCTTCATTATCTTTTTTTTATTAGCAAATATATGCACCCTCCCGGCACAGGTATTTAAGTTTTAATGTAATAAAACATTATATTGAATTAGAAAGGGAATTGTGACTTGAATAGTAATATATTTTCGGTTACAGATAGACAAACACACAATCTCCATTATAATAAGATTATTATCATCATTATTATTTTTATCATTATTATTATTGTTGTTGTTACAAGATTATGTAAGTGAAGTAACATAGATAGCTTAATTTTTTTCAAAATGTGAAGTGTATTCAAAATGTATCGAGACTAAAGCTGTATTTACCAAACTTTTTCTTCAAAATATTCCCCTTGGCATTCAACACACTTATTTAGTGATCACCCCCACCCCACGCCCATTGATCGAAGCAACTCAAAAAATTTTATTTACACATAGTGTGGGGCTACCCCAATCGAATTTTCCCAGTGTCTTCCATGTGCCTTAATTTTCGCCTAAAGATGCCTCGTCAAGGAGCTCGTGTCCACTCACCATTGATTTTTTTTTTTTTTTTTTTTTTTTTTAAATAAAGAAAACGCTCTTCACGTTTTAGTATTATTTCGACGAATATTTTGTTTTATGGAAACTCGAGCACCTACCTAGCCGTTGGGTTCCTGTTATAACAGCGGGACATGGCGGTTTCGATTCTTTCATTAAATAATTATCTCCGTTATATCGAGAATTTGAATGATTAAAAAATGATGTTCGTACTATCGATTATTTCATTAAATAATTATCTCTGTTATATCGAGAATTTGAATGATTAAAAATGGTGTTCCGTACTAAGGGTCACCGCCCAGTATTGTCTTACATTGGGAGAGTGGAAATTATTTTTTCTCGAAGGAAGCAGCTGTATGGCCACCTGCCCCCCCCCATTTCACAAACGATCCGAGTGAGATGGACAAGGCACACTGGACACTACTGGAGAAGCAAGGACGAGCACATAAGCGATATTCTCCCGTGGAAGCCAACACATGGACATGCTAACATGGGCGACCACCAATATATATATAAATATATATATATATATATATATATATATATGGACTCTCTCGTCGATTTTCGACGCATGAGTGTTCATCCAATGAACAACCAACACAGTGATTTGTTTATAGTAGTGAAGGCTTGTGTAGGACCATTCCACACTTTTTGGCGCAGTCGATAGGAATGAATTGGTGCATCAAGGAATGCCAGGAATTCAATAAACGACTGACGTCAGGAATTTTTTAATTCAGAGTTATCCCTCTCCTACACTGGTTACCTATCCAAGGTTAAAGAGCCCAGTCTGTCCTACTATTTAACCCACAGCTGGAGGGAGAATATATGGATTCATACCTTTCCCAATGGTATTAGCGATATGTGAAATGCCAACAGCTCCGTCTGTTATATATATATATATATATATATATATATTATGTATTTATATTATATATACTAGCAAATATATGCACCCTCTGGGTGCAAGTATTTAAGTTTTAATGAAATAAAATATCATGTTAACTTAGAAAGGGTAATGGAACTAAATAAGATGCCGATAAAACGATTTGAAACAGAGGGGGAACAACTAAAACGTGCTTTTTCTTCCCTCCCGTCTTTCATTGCTAAATTTTCATAATTTAACTATTTAATTCAATTAGGAAGTAAAGAATAGAATTGCTGTTAATATTGTTAATGTATTTATTGGAGAGATTTTTGCTCATATTCATTAAGATAAAACCAAACATTTAGAAATCAATAATACTGAGCACATATTTATTAAAATCAAATTTTTAATATCAATATGCAAATTAGCCTTTCCCTTCACACTGCAAACCATTATATTTTGTATATATAAATACAATCGCATGTTAATATGTTGATATGGTCAACAGTGGCTTCGGCCTCTGGACCATTGCTATAATTAACGGCGTCGATCCCAGGGGGACCATCCCCCCAGGCAACACCTGTCCCTTGATTTAAAGGGCAGGGCTGGGTTTTATTGCCCAGTGCCTGAGCGCCCCCTTGAGGGGAATTGCGACGGGGGATCGGACGGCCAATTTTTTTTTTCAACCGCGCCCCAAAAAAATTCTCTCCTCCTGGTGAGAGAGAATCCATTACCAAAGCTCAGAATATTCCATAAATAGAGGTTTACGTCATCAACATGAGACCACAGCAGACAAATAAAAAAGAAGATAATAGGGAAAAATACAAATCACTATAATAAGGGGAAGTTGAGATAATTGCATTTATGAATATTCACTGGGCTATCTTAGCTCAAGGTGCACTCACGGCAACAGGTGCCCATTGGGGATCTACTCTGACTGCAGAGGGTGCGTCTAAGCTCAGTCCGATACAGGTCGGGTAACCAAATGTTAAAAATGAATACATATCTATCAATAGAAGGATCAAGTCGATCTGTATTTGTCAAATTTTACTAGCTATGTTTGTGGAATGTAGAGTACAAGCGTAAGACTCGTTGTGATCAGGTAAAAAAGAGGATATATCTTAATAGATAAATAGAAACTAACACAGACATTAAATACATCACAGAATATACTAGTAAACAACAGGTATTATGTATATGGGGTATATATATATATAAAATTAAGTGTATTTCCCTCTATATAAATATATATAATAGTTAATATATAATATAATATTAATCTACAGTATTATATACTTATATAATGAATTGTGTTTTCGGCTGTACAGAAACAAATGATATTATCAAATTTCTTAGTTTAATGGACATGACATCTAATGATGTCTAATTTTTATTTAAACCTCAATTATTAATAAAATTGTTGTATCATTATATACTGTTACCATATCTACATACTAACAACATGCATTATATTTATATATAAAAAAATAGCGGTTTAAGTGTGAATGGGAAGGCTAATTTGCATATTGATATTAACAAATCGAATTTAATAAATAGTGACTTTAGTATTATTGATTTTTAACTGTTTGGTTTTATTTAATGAATATAAGCAAAAATCTTTCAATGAATCTTAAATGAAATCCATTAACAAGAAAAAATAACTCATTTTTATTCTTTGCTTCCTCTTTTAACTAAATACTTAAATTAGAAAAAATAACAATGAAAGACGGTGGAGTGATGGAAAGTAAGTTCAGTTGTTCTATTTTCGATTATACCCCCTCTAATCTATATTCTAATACTCATTTCTTATACTTATTTATATTCATATACTTAATTATAATATAACTAACAAATCTATATTTCTATAATATAAAAATCTACTCAAGTAGATAGTATTCTATATATACGTATATATAGTATACGTCATATTATTAAAGAAAGATAATTATAAATATAAATATATAATCATTTAAATATGAAGATAAAAACAAAAGAAAAAAATGAATATATGTTTTTTTCACAACACAATCTCATATGTTGCAAAGATACTGGTTAGATAGACTAGAATGTCTTACAGAGTTCAACTTGCAATTCATACTATTCGTCGGTGGCATAATTGATGGGATACTACCAATTATGCATGGTTAATGTTGGAAATTATTTGATTTCGACCTAACGGTTAGAAGATTTTGATGGAACATCTCGTAACCTTCGTTTCGAGCCCCTATCCCCCGTTTGCGTGAGATAGTTCAGTTAGGTAAGCAGTCTCATGTTAGCTGCAGGAGAATAAGACGATGGCTAAACCAAGGATACACTAGTGGAATAGCCCAACATGCTATCTAAACCACTACCAAGTCTGCGTTCTTAGAACTGACACAACTTGCAACAAAGCCGTAATATGGTCACTATCTCTACAATGCCAAATTGCGTTTGTTTGTTTTACGGCATATCAACCTCAGTGTGCATCATTTTAATGCGATAAAGTTTGAAATATAAATCAATTCTTAATGGACAAACAATTTTTTTATAAATACTATTTTCTATTTAACCCATAGATGAGGACCTAACAGGTACTACCACTTTGGCCAGAGTGGACCAGGGAGCAATGGGTGAAGAAGTCTGACCAATTCCCCAAACCTGCCAAAACTGAACCTCACCATCAGATAGAAGACCACGCATTCAAAGGACACTGTAGACCTCAGCCACCGCTCTCTCACACCACATAATAAAAGTGTTGGGGCTTGCTAGACTAAGGTGGGGGCAATCATATAGGTTGGAGGCTTGACATGACCAGCGATTGATCGGAGGGCCTCTGACCGCCGTCTACGCTAAGTAAGGTTCTAAGTGGATGTGTTGCAGGTTATGGACTGCTCATCCTCACAAGACTCAGTCTAAGCATCACGGTCTCACTCACGATCAACAGGTGCCCCATTTGGGGGGTTCTTACCCTCTGCAGAGGGGCAGTCGGTGCATTCTAACGCCCCAGCTGATAGGGGTTTAATCAAAGACATCCTTTGAGAAAAATAGCAGTGGTTCTATTTAACCCGTCGCTGAGATGAAGGGGATCATTGCTTTTCAAGTCCGAAAAGTGAATGCAATAACACGACTAGAGTTTGAATCGCTTACCAGGATGTAGCAATACATCACTCTAGCACTACTCCACGCAGTCTCCCGCCTCAGTATTTGGGACCCCCTGAAGTAGTAAAGTTGACGCGCGTCTATTACAGAATTTTTTTTATTAAGGAAGCGCGTGTGTAATGTTAAAGTCATGGAAACNAAAATGGACTCGTCGCCCGAGATTCAAATCCTGGATGTGGTAATTGCATGCCACTTAGCGCTAATATCCTTAGGAAAGGTATGAATCCTATTCTCCCTTCAGCTATGGATAAATAGTTGGGCAGACTGGGCTCTTTAAACTTGGTTAGGCAACCGTCTAGGAGAAGGAAAAATCTGAATTCAAACCTGTTAAAAACTCCGCTTAAGAAATTGATCTTGTGTCACATCCTGCTCGTGCGGAGGGGTTGGTAAATATATATTACAGAATTTTTGACAATCTAAAATTAGACTTGTCGAAATTCCTTTCCATGTCGCCATGATATCAGAACCAAAGTCGGAAAGGTTTCGTCTCCTGGCATCGAAGACTTGAAACTAATTCTAAATTATATTCCCAAGAGATGTCATTAATCAATTATCATCACAAGCAGCAGCAGCAAAATATTTTCTATGTTTGACGAAGGAAAAAAAAAATCCAATTAGAAATCACAGGAAATAGAATAAAGACCTGAAGCGTTTAAAAATAAATCCAGTCTCTTGGTTGGTCAATTAAAAGGGGTGTGTGGGTGTATAGAGAGAGAGAGAGAGAGAGAGAGAGAGAGAGAGAGAGAGAGAGAGAGAGAGAGAGAGAGAGAGAGGCTGCCGGAGAGGAAAAACATGAGAAAAATACGCACCAATCAGACATGACTGGTGGTAATTCCGCAAAATACATGCATAATAATTCCAAACCGTAAAATAACATGTTGAGATTTCGATTTTAAAAATTTTCTGAATTAATAAAACATGACTAACTAAACAGAATGAAATATTATTTTTTGGATTTTTCGGACTGTTGTCCTCATCTTTATTGTTATATACACAACGTTTCAGCCAATGTGTCCTCCGACTTCTTCATGCAGTTCTTGTCAAATCTTTCAGATGAGGTTTGATAATTTGTATTATTTGGAGTTTTTGGACTGTTGTCCTCATCTTTAATGTTATATACACAACGTTCCGACCGATGTGGCCTCCGGCCTTCTTCAGGTGTTTCTTATCGAATTTTTTAGATGAGGCTTGATAATTTGTATTATCTGGATTTTTCGGACTGTTGTACTTATCTTTATTGTTATATACACAATATTTCGGCTGATGTGCTCTCCGAACTTCTTCGGGTCTTCCTCGTCGAACACGGGAGCCTTCACGGAACTTTGAACTCTTCAGTCCCCGGGGCTCTGAACTTCACTATTAGATGTAGTTTAACGTCATACTCAAGACACTAAGACCCTCAGCCACCGCCTTCTAGCACATATATGATAAAAAGGTTAGGGGTTTGCCATAAGGGCAATAGGGTCATGATAATCATATTGGTACTAGGGCTTGACGTGACCAGCCAATTGATCGTCGGGGGCATCTAGAGTTTATATATATATATATATATATATATATATAAAGTCGTCGGGGTGGCCTAATGTCAGTATCAGCCAGACAGCGAGGGAGTCTGGCCCCTTTTCACTAGCGCAAGACCAAGGAGATTATACTAGCGTCTGAGGTGGTGCGCCACACCTAAAACCAGCTCCTCACTTTACCGCAAAGATCCCTGTGCTACTCATACGCTGAGTTGTCGAGGGCCGGTATCGATTCAGGAACCTTGTGATTCCTAGCCGAACGCTCTACCGACTGAGCTGTAATTATACAAAAAATCTTTAGTTATATTAATTATATATATATAAACTGTAAATTATTTGTATAACAAATAGTTACTTAACGCAGTAATTGTTTAATGAGAAATAATTATTTGTATTACATAGGAATACTTGATATCATATAACTGTGTTTAAGCCAGCTGTGCTCCACTCAAAAATTGACCTTGTCACATCCTGTCCGTGATTAGATAAATACATACTTGTAAATGTTTAACGTTGTAAAATGCAAATAGTGTGTTGTTATAAAAGAAGCAGGAAAACACGAATCTCTGTAAACATCTATACCGGAAGTTTCAGGAGTACTCGGAGTCACGAGGCAGGCGTGTGTAGCCGGAGGAGTAGAGTCAGACAAGACAGTTCGATAAAAACAACAGATGACTGAGACTCGAACAAAACAAAAAATAGTTTTGAATAACAAGTTAATTCTATTTTCAATATTTTCCGACAAAAGTCACTGAGAAACGTATTTTAATTATGAGAAAGAAAGAAAGAAAAAAGATGAAAAGAAAGAAAGGAAAGAAAGGCAGTAAGAAAAGAATAAGAGAGAATGAAAGATATAAAAGTGAAAGAAAGAAAGAAAGAAATAAAGAAAGGCTTTAAGCAACGAACGAGTGAGAATGAAAGATATAAAAGTGAAAGAAAAAAGGAGGGAAGGTAAGAAAGGGAGTAAGCAACGAAAAAGAGAGAAAGAAAGAAACAAAGAAGGAGAAAGAAGAAGAAAGAAAGAAAGAAGAAGAAGAAAGAAAGAAGAAAGAAGAAAGAAGAAAAGAAAGAAAGAAGAAAAGAAAGAAAGAAGAAAAGAAAGAAAGAAGAAAGAAATGCAGTAAGCAACAAACAAGAGAGAATAAAAGATATAAAAGTGAAGAAAGAAAGAAAGAAAGAAAGGCTTTAAGGAACGAACGAGAGAGAATAAAAGATATAAAAGTGAAAGAAAGAAAGAAGAAAAGGGAGTAAACAAAGAATAAGAGAGAATGAAAGATATAAAAGTGAAAGAAAGAAAGAAAGAAAGCAAAAAGGAAATAAAGAGAGTAAGCAAAGAACATGAGAGAATAGCAGTTGTAAGAGTGTAAGAAAGAAATAAACATAAATTATGAAACCTTAGAACATAGGCAATAAAAGATTATTTAATGGAACTGTTTTGAGAATTTATTTTTGTCCATCTCACCTTTTGTTTGCTTCTCTCGAAATAGAGGTTCACCGGAAAATCCCAATGAGAATGTTCCCAATGTAATTTCCAGTTATTTCCCAAAAGTCCATTTGTAAGCACCAGTTCCCCCAATATCACCGAAGTTAAACAGCCATGAGCCTGTTCAAATACTTAGATGGTTGATTTTTAAGTCCAATGGAACTCATAGAGTAGTGAATATAGGCGCTGAGTTAAAACATTTCTAAGTGACACTTATCTCTAGGCTGCCGGTTCAATTCTGGTCAAGGGCGGCAGTAACAGAATAATAATTAACACAGTTTAACACCTGTACCGCAGCTATGGTTAGCGGAATGAGAACAGGATACGCCTGTAAATTGAATAAAGGGTTGGGTTCAAAGTTCCGTGATGGCTCCCGATTACAAGAAATTTTCCGAGTTCCGGAAGGCTCCCGGGTCTGACTAGAAATATCCGAAGAAGGCCGAAAGGCACATAGGCTGAAACGTTGTACAGTATACCCTCACCCATTCGCGGTTTACCGTTCGCGGCTTCGCATACTCGTGGATTTTGATCTCAAAGTTTGTTTTTTCATAATTTCGGCAATTTCGTGAATTTCTTAGGCCATTGTTTTAGCAGAAAAACGCTCACATTCACCCTAACTGGTAAATAATTTAAAAATAACAATGTCAGTAGATATAAAATGAAAAATTAGAAAAGAGATGATACAGTATAAATGGTAAATAATTTTAAAATAACAATGTCAGTTACGAGTATTGTACAGATAACAAAGATGAGCACAATAGTCCGAATAATCCAAATAATACAAAGAAGGTATTTAGTATATTAAGAAAAATGAAAAAACACAAGTTTAAATGGGTTAAGTGGTGAGTTTATGGGCCGACGCTGCAGTGTTTTGATTTATTAATTAGATCATCTTCAGGGCATTTGTTGGTATATGGAAGGTGATAAGAAATTATTTATCACAGAATAACGAGAAAAGCGAGTGGTAGTCATTGTTATTCATCTGTTTAAAAAATTTTGAGGTTTGAAAAAAAGGGGACGGTTTGAAATAGGACGTCAAATATTCTTTTATGGCGTGAGTATGGGACGGTGTAGGTGTGTATCGAAAGGAAACATTGTGCACTTTTTAGGTGTGTGGTTGTGTGTGTGTGTGTATACATTTTTTGCGATAAACGACAGCGGAAACAAACCTCAAGGTTGTGTGTGTGTGTGTGTGTGTATATTGGTAAGAGGTAGGGGAGAGGTGTCATTGGGAGTCAAAAGAATTTTTTAATTTTTTATATTAAGAGAAGAGAAGGGAAGTCTGTGTGTGTATGTGTGTGTGTGTGTGTGTGTGTGTGTGTGTGTGGATTAAAAAAGGGAAAAAAATTTTATAGTAAGAATTCTGTATTTAAAGTTTTGAATATTGTTGGAACTGATTATGTGACGGAGAAGGTATTGTAAGCAACCTGATATAAAAATGACTTGATTCGGCATCAAATAACCCGAAAAGGATTAGTATGCCATAAAACAAAACAACCAACAAATCTTACTGTGAGTACGCATTCCTATGTGGGTAAAGAAAAAAAATCAGCAACGCATGTGCCATTCATGCCAGACTGTATACACAATAAAACATGTTCTCACAAAATGCACTGATCTGGCTCCTACAAGAAAAACATTGTATAGCATAAGCGTCTCCTTGTCAAACAAGGGACGAAAAGGAGTGAAAAAGAGTGGAAAGAAACCGCTACAGAAAAGAGAGCCAGAAGGAAGGAGAGACAACAGCAACTCCAGCAAGCATTACTGTTTCTTTGCAGTCACTGCACCAGAGATTGCCATTCAAAAATTGGTCTGTTCACCAATGCAGATGCAGTTTAAAAAAAGCACTACGTGATCATCTATAACAGACGGAAGGATGACAACACAAGCAATATAAGAGATATTTTAAAAAAAACTAAAGTAGACGCTATAATATTCTTCTTAAAGGCAGTGAGTATTATTGTAAAAACTTAAAGATCTGACACATAAAAAAGATATCTAAAAAATACTAAATTATATAAAAGCAAGGTAATATCTGAAAATTACTGAACGAAACGAACTGCATAGAAACGAATACAATGAATAAATATTTAGAGATATTAAAAACCTGAAATATAGACATTTATCAAAATGATGTAATTCGGTAGGGTTGTTATGCCGTAAAACAACCAACTTACAATAAGGTGAGCGGGGACAATTCCACATCTGATAATGAGGCTCCAGTATTGTGGAGTGTGGAATCTTACTTCCATTGCTATTACCCCCAAGTCAATTCAGATCCCAAGTGGTAGTATATTTCAGGGTCCAATACATCTGTTTGATATAACGCAGATTAAATAATTCATCAATAAAATGTCTCTTAAAACATGTATAATGCAACTATGTGCTTTGTTTGTTTGTTTATTCATTTCATCGGTATATCAACCCGTCTGGGGTTATGTCATGCCTAACGGTTAGGAAGTAATACATATCGTGTATTTATATTTATACTTTTTAGTAATTGGTTTTAACAATGTGTTAGCATTATTGGGGATTATGTTGTATGGTATTGATTTGTTTCATGTCTATATTCTATGGTATAATTTTATTTCCCTCAAAAAAAGAGATAATATCCTCCATGTTGACATTTTCAAACAGATCTTTCAAATTGTTTGCTTTAAAATAACGGTTTCTGATGTGAGCAAGAAACTTGCATTCCATGAATATATTGTTTAACTGTCAAAAGGTTTTGACATGTGTCACATTGTGGTTGTTCTTGTTTGCGTCTTTGCTGGGTGGCCAGCACAGGGGTTTTTATGTGCGGGTTTCCACAAGAGAACGTCATTAACCAAACTCTGTGCGGATACCGGATGACCTGCCCAGGGCAATGAATGATAGGGGCATTTGGCGAGAGATTGTCATGGATATCCGTGCTGCAAAAATATTTTGATGATTTGCCTTTTTAACGAAAATATCAATTCAAGAGGTTAGTGTTCAAGGCAAAGAAAGAATTAGGATGTTGAATGCTGATTTTATAGGCCGGCAAGTCTTTCACATTTGGGAGATTTTTGCTATAGAATATGTTGATGGATTTGCCTTTGTAACCAAAATAGCAATTGAAGAGGTTAGTGTTCAAGCCCGAGTAAAAATTAGGACATTGAATGCTGATTTTATAGGTAGGTAAATGTACATGTAATATAGCACTGATTGCAGTAAATGATCACATATATAGATCAATATGTACACGTTTTAAAATAAGTGGTATATCAACAATACTCGGGCATCATATTAGGTTTGTTTTGTTTTACGGCATATCAACCTCAGTGGGTCATTTAATGCCGATAAAGTTTTGAAATAAATCAATTCTTAATGGATAATACAATATTTTATAAATACATTTTTCTATTTAACCCATAGATGGGACCCTAACAGGTACTACCACTCCGGGCCAGAGTGGACCAGGGAGCAATGGTGATGAAGGGGTGCTTCACATTCCCCAAACCTCCAAAACTGGAACCTCACCATCAGATAGAGTTTAACGTCATTCCCAGGACATGTAGACCCGCAGCCACCGCCTTCTAGCACCCATATGATAAAAAGGGGTTGCGGCTTGCCATAAGGGCAATAGGGTTGGGAAAATCATATAGGTGCTAGGGCTTGACGTGACCAGCCGATTGATCGGAGGGGGCCTCTCCGACCGCCCGTCTAGCCTAAGAAAGGGCCAAAGTGGAGTATTGCATGTCATCCACCTGGGCTCTATCCTTAAGCATCACTGGTCGCCACTCACGGCCAATAGGTGGCCCCATTGGGGGAGTCTTACCCCTGTATTATATTGATACTATGTATATCCTCCTGGGGGATTAATACATGCCTGTATTATTGGTAAGCTATTTCCGGTGATGATATGCCGTATTCTAAGAATATAAAGGTACTAATTTGGTAATGTTAATTCCACTGGTGTATTTTGGTGTTTCCCCTCCCCTAATCGGCGATTAGACATCATCGTTGTCGGTGACTAGGCTACACAAAACTTATAAGAAAGCAAAGGACCTAGATGAGAGAGAATTGAGGTTTTTTTTCTGTCGAGGAAAAAATGCTGTTTGAAAACACGTCGTAACAATGGATTCTCAAGAAGTTTCTTCAAGTTTTTTGCTAAGTTCTTTCCTTCCAGAATAATTCCTACTTTTTTTTTCTGATATTTCCTTCACCTCGTACCCCCCATCTCCCTCGACCACCATCACACCGTACTTTATTTTTCATGCCCCAAACTTTATCTTCTGTTTTTTTTTGCTTTTTTTTTGTCTTGGCATTCTCGGTTTGCCCAGTTCATATACTACTTCCCAGCCACTCATCGATCTATTTAGAAAAAAAAAAAAAATCTTGCCCGAAATTTGTTTTCCTATTTTTATTTTTCGATTTTTTTCTATTCATTATTTCATCACCCCCTCCCACTAAGTCCTCGCACCTACACTCAACCAGGTTATCAATTGTTTAAACGCCTATCTTGCTTAGATTCCAGCATCGCAAATCGCCCTTAACCATCTAGACTTTCTTTTTCGTTTCCCGTCCCATTCACAGCCTCCCAGCCAGTTTCCTTACGCTCGTTTCATATTTTTGATAAATTTCGTTCTTAAATACTTTCAGCATTTTTGTTTATATTCAATGCGCTTTTCCATTTATCTTTTCAAAAGAAAATACTTTTGAAAAAAAAAGAAGTCTTTTCAAAATCAAATTTTACTTTTATTTAAAAAAAAATTCCTTTATATTCAAAGGAGATATTATTGTCTGTATTTTTGAAATGAGGTTTGATGTGAAGATTTTTAAGTTTTTGGACTATTGTCCTCATCTTTATTGCGGTAGTTACTAAGAAAAGGTACAAGGGTGAGTCAAAAAGTTACAAAACGTTCAAGGGCGACTCAAAAAGTAATGCCATTTTGTTTAGGATAGGTATAATTACCAACACAGGGATATGTATCATACATTAAAATAAAGCTGGTCCTCTGTGCTAAATCTGGTGAGTATGGAGAACACGGTAAAGTCGTCAACCCGAATCAGGCGATGTTCTCCATTGTCCTGATGTTCGTGTGTGGTCGAGCATTGTAATGCAGAAGGAGGTTATTGTCAATTGTCAAGTTAGGTCTTACTCGTCGGATTCTTGCTCTGAGCCTCGTCAGGGTCTCAATGTAGGTCTTGATTTTATTTAAAAGTAACTTCACATGAAATAAAGAAAATAGCATTACTTTTTGACGCACCCTCGGTATAATAATAAAAACTATGGAAACGAAAGCTGTATTTACCAAGACAGATATGTATAATGAATGCAGCATTAATTTATTATCGAAATAATCCCCTTGACATTAAACATGGGTTAGGTATTATTCAGCGCAGCCAGATCAGAGAAAGATATCTCAGCGCGAGAAAAACTGAGTACATTTACTATTATCTGCGTTATTCGGACTATTGTCCTCATCTTTATTGTTATCTGTACAACGTTTCGGCCGATATGCCCTCCTGATGGCTTCTGATTACGACAAGAAGGTTCCCGAGTCCGTAAAAAAGGTTCCCGAGTCCGGGAAGGTTCCCTAGACCGACAAGAAATACATGAAGATGAGGACGATAGTCCGAATAACGCAGATAATAGTAATCATCAAGGCTCATGTCAAACATTTAGAGAAATACTGATTACATTTGTTCAGCGTATTTATTGCAAATTCTAACTAGATCTCAAAGGACATACTACCAACCACTTTCCCCCCCTTTCCTCCTCTACCTCTCTCCCTTTTGAAATATCTTTTCTTTTACTGTTTGAAACATTCAGCAATAAGTTTTACTCTCTCACCCCACTCTCTTTCTCTTATAGAATGGACATCATACTCACCTTCATAGGAAGGATGTGACTAGCGTCCAGTCACCAGACAAAAAACAAGATCTAGAGTAACCGAATACACTCTGTATTGCAAGTTTTAACTATATCTCAAAGGACATACTATCAACCACTTTCTCCCGCAATGTCTTTCTCTCTCCCCCTCTCTCTGTCCCTTTTCACCTACCCACGCTCATATATATATATAACACTTTTCTACCTCATTCTAACTTCCCATGTCCATGCAATAGACTCGTCCGATGGTGTAATTTGTTACTTACAGACTGATACATAAAACTCCATAATTAGTCTGAAATTACGTTTCTTCTCGCAGATTAACATAAATGCGGGGGTGGGCAGAGAGAACACGTCATTTTTGACACCACCGATAAACTAGTATATATATATATATATATATATATATTATATTTATTATTAGTTGGCATGAAATGATTCAAAATCTAGCTGAACAAAAAAAAGATGCCTGTAAAAGCTTATGTAAATTTTAATGTCTTTAAATGGCTGAATTTTTACTTTCACTTAAGAAAGCAAAATTATTTGAAATTCTCCACGAGGCTGAATATATATGAGTTGAATAATTTTATGAGAGAGAAAGAGAGAGAGAGAGAGAGAGAGAGAGAGAGAGAGAGAGAGAGAGAGAGAGAGAGAGAGAGAGAGAGAGAGAGAGAGAGAAAACTAGTATTGCCATACTAGTTTTCATTCACTTTATATATATATATATTATGAAAGAAATATCAGCATATAGATACGCATATATAAACGAGATACATACACACTAATATGCTGGTACCTACACACTTATCTACACGTAAATAAAAGATACACACACAAATATGCATATATATACATACTCTTACATACGTATATATAAGATACATCCTCATATATATATATATATATATTATAAAATGGGTACAAGAGATAACCTACTCTAACCTCGATTAATTCCGTGGATTTAACCCTGAAGATCCTTATGATGAAACTCAAGTAGGTTATCTATTGTACCCATTTTATAATAAATTTGCTCTACTTCGTATTGAGCACTTTGTATTTGTTATATCGCTAATTTAACCACTGAATGTTTTAGATTAAAACCTTCTTCAGGACATTGAATATAAAATCTATAATATATAAGGAATTTACTCGTGGACAATTCACGTTCGACATGCAACGGTTTCTGATCATTAATTTTCGCGTTCACATGCAATAATTGCGTCATGAGCTTTCATATAAAAACGCCAAGTAAATAACGGATAATAAACTTTTATCACACATTCAACATACACTGAACATCTTTCATCTTTTACTCATACAAATATTCAATGTCCTGAAGAAGGTTTTAATTAAAAAAAACCCTGAAATACTTAAGTATCGACATAAAGTGTTTCAATCGTTCATGACATCCTGTGTTTGTTTTCTTTAAAAAAAATTTCCACATACTGTCGGATTAATTTCCTCATTGTATATATGTTGAATTAAACAAAAGACACATCTCCTGTTTAACAAATTTATTTTTGATCTTTAAGTTTTCTGGCCAACTTTTTAATATTTGGGTGGAATTCGTGGATTAGTCCACCAAAGTTCGAAGTGCCGAAAGTACTCGGGGCATGAACTTTGGACTAATCCACGAATTCCACCCAAATATCAAAAAGTTGTCCAGAAAACTTGAAAAGATCAAAAATAAAATTGTTAAACAGGAGATGTGTCTTTTGTTTAATTCTACATGCATAAATGAAAAAATGCAGCCCAAATACACACACACACACACACACACACACACACACATTATATATATATATATATATATATATATATGCGTGTGTGTGTGTGCGAGCGTGTGTTTCTGCTTGTGTATGAGTGAGTGTGTGTCGGTGATTAATCGCATAAAAAATAACCCTGCATAAATTTCAATCGTTCATTTTACCTTGTGTACAGATCGGAAACATTAATAATTCATCATGCTAACGATTTCATACATTATTTTTGAAAGGTAACTTACACCGAGTCCCACCTTCACAGTTGATGGAGTACCTTTTTCCTGTGCGTCTAGGTTAGCAGCAATATGCGACACTGAGTCTCATGGGGTGGGGCCCATATGCATATATTTTGGGTAAAGGCCAACCGTATCCAAGCTCCGCGACCACCATCTACAAGTGGTCATGATTATTCTAGCCAGCACCGCTTTTGTGAAATGGGGAGGTGCTGCTCCAGAATTGAAATCCCAGGACCAGGTTAGTTCTTTGGCGTGTCGTTCCCCGTTGACAAGAAGACTACTGAGTATAGATAAGAAATACTCTTATTGTTTTTTACAATAGAAGGTGAGGTAAAAGGAAAATAAAAACGAGTTGCATGCTGACTAGTTTCGATCCTCGTTCACCAGAGGTAAATATCGAGGATAATAGAATACCGGTAAATGGGACGAGTAAGAAAATAAAATGGAAGAAAAGAACAATTTCTTTTCTTTACCAAAAAGTGGGATGGAGAGAAAATCTAAAGATTAATAATATTCAAACCAAGTAAGCCCTCTCTTTGTTTACAAAGAGCAGGCTTATTGGTCAGAATATACAATGTTTCCAAAATCTTGAGGTGGTAAAAAGAGTGTGACTTGTTCTCAACTGAGAATCAGTCAACACTAAATGAGTTGGCACAATTGTGGTTATTTATGAGGTGCTCGCCTATAGAGGAACCATACGTGTTTCTCAGTACATCGTTCAGACCGACGATTCAATTACCACACTATTTCCAACCTGAAAATTAAGTACACCCCACGTTCTTATTGTAAACTTTAATCTTGTTACATACTGCCACTAGGGCTCAGT
This sequence comes from Doryteuthis pealeii, assembly GCA_023376005.1. Taxonomy (NCBI): domain Eukaryota; kingdom Metazoa; phylum Mollusca; class Cephalopoda; order Myopsida; family Loliginidae; genus Doryteuthis; species Doryteuthis pealeii. The sequence continues at coordinate 72,504,881 of CM042165.1, forward strand.
CGGTAGAGCGTTCGGCTAGTAACCACAAGGTTTCTAGTTCGATACTGGCCCTCGCCAACTCAGTGTATGAGTAGCACAGGGATCTGTGTGGTAAAGTAAGGAGCTGGTGGTAGGTGTCGCCCTCAAACTCAAAAAACAGTCTCCTTGGTCTAGCGCTAGTGAAAGGGGGATAGACACCCTCGCTCATTGGCTGATACTGACTTTAGGCAACCCGACGCCTTTTTTACTACCACTGGAATTACTTAATCACCCGGGTCAGAGTGCTCCTAAGAGTAATGGTGATGAAGGAGTACTCTACATTCTCCAAAGCTTCAGAATTGGAACCTCACCACTAGATGCAGTTTAACGTCATACAGAGGACAGAAATAAAATGGGAAAAAATCAATACGTTACACGAACCGAGAAATAACGTAATTATTAAAATTAATGACTTGATTGCGCACCTGAATTCATCCTAATTCTGATAATCAAATCTAAAAAAAATAATTCTCTGATATCTTTTTTTATTGTTAAACACTTGAAGTATTATGTTCATAGCAGAACCTGTGAATATACCACAGTATGATAATCTAATTATTACAACGTTTGATATATATATATATATATATATATATATATATATATATATCTACACATGTTTATTATATGTTATATATATTATTATATATACTAGCAAATATATGCACCCTCCGGTTGCAAGTATTTAAATTTTAATGTAATAAAATATCGTATTAAATTAGAAAGGCTAATGAAACTAAATAAGAATGCAGATAAAAATATTTGAAACAGAGAGAGTATAATCGAAAAAATAGAACTGAAACTTACTCTTCCATCACTCTCGTCTTTCATTGTTATTTTTTCTAATTTAACTATTTATTTATAAGAGGAAGTAAAGAATAAAATGACAGTTATCTTTTCTTGTTAATGGATTTCATTTAAGATCCATTAAAGAGACTTTTGCTTATATTCATTAAAATAGAACCAAACAGTTAGAAATCAATAATACTAAGCACATATTTATTAAAATCACATTTTTAATATCAATATGCAAATTAGCCTTCCCATTCACACTGTAAACCGGTATTTTGTTGTATATATAAATATAATTACATGTTAGTATGTAGATATGGTAAACAGTATTGATAAGGTAAAACAATTTTATTAATAATTGATGTTAAAATAAAAATAAACTCATGGAAAATGTGACGTAAATAACTAAGGAAATTGTGACTTGAGTAGTAATATAGTTTTGGTTACAGACAGAAAAACACACAATCTCCATTATAATAAGATGTATATATACACAAATATTTAGACATGTTTATTATATATATATATATACAAATATTTACACATGTTTATTATTTATATATATATGTAAGTAAAGTAAAGTCGTCGGGGCGGCATAATGTCGGTACCAGCCAATCAGCGAGGGAGTCTATCCCCTTTTCACTAGCGCTAGACCAAGGAGATTATTTCAGTTTCTGAGGTGGGGCGCCACACCTACCATCAGTTCCTTACTTTACGGGTCCCTGTGCTACTCATACGCTGAGTTGCCTAGGGTCGGTATCGAACTAAGAACCTTGCGGTTTCTAGCCGAACGCTCTACCGATTGAGGTTTATTATTATATATTATATATATATATATATATATATATATATATATATATATATAATTTGTGCGTTTGTGTAACTGTAGACACATATCATTTGGTTGTACTTTACATGTATGATTTATAAGCGCTGATGCGCCTGTTCTCTGCATATACGCAGACATAAACGCAATATATATATAATATATATATATATATATATGTGTGTGTGTGTGTGTGTGTGGTATCCAAAACTTGGTAGTAAGGGATGATTCTATATGTGATTTCTAAGGCACACTGTATTATTATTGTATGATCCAGTATGTATAAATACAGTGAATCTTTAAATCACTACAGAGTGCTCAATGTATAATAAAATTTTTAGATTATATACAGAGCAATATTTATCTTTGAAAGGAAGGAAAAACTGAACACCGTTATTTCATATATATATATATATATATATATATATATATATAAGATGAGAGAGAGAGAGAGAGAGAGAGAGAGAGAGAGAGAGAGAGAGAGAGAGAGAGAGAGAGGAGACTTGTTTCCCGGTTATCCTTCTTTCATCCATTGCAGAAAAGACACTCCTCTAAATGTTGACTGTGTCATCGTCCACCATTGACCTCATCTTTAACCCCCCACCCATTCCCATGCAGAACTGAGCCGCTTTTTGTCTCCTTTCACTTCTTATAAAACATATTTAAACGCTTTAAATTAATCATGAGAGAGAGAGAGAGAGAGAGAGAGAGAGAGATGTCTCACAATTTGAAAGCATTTGATGAGTGGCTGATGATCATGTCACTAATCTTTAAACTCATCAACGATAAAAATTTAGTCACGAGCAGAGACATTAACTAATCAGTTGACTCTCATTAGGGAATAAGAAGAAGAAGAAGAAGAACGAGGAGAGGAAACAGAAGAAAAAGAAAAACAAAGAAGAGAAAAGAAGGAGGAAAACAGAAAAGAATACGAAGAAGAATACGAAAAAGAAGAAGAATACGAAAAAGAAAAACAAGGAGAAGGAAAGAGGAAGAAGATGAAAAAAAGGAGATGAGAAAGAAGAAAGAAAAAAGGAGGAGAAGAAAAAAAAAATGAAAGAAGAAGAAAGAAAAAGAAGAATACGAAAAAGAGAAGAATACGAAGAGGAAGAATACGAAAAAGAGGAGAAAAAGAGGAAGAATAGAAAAAGAGAAGAGAAACGAAAAAAAAGAAAGAAAAGAAGAGAAGGAAAGAGAAGAAGAAAAAAAGGAGATGAGAAAAGGAGATGAAGAAAGAAAAAGGAGAAGAAGAAGAAAAAAATGAAAGAGAAGAAGAATACGAAAAAGAAGAAGAATACGAAAAAGAAGAAGAATACGAAAAAGAAAAACAAAGAGAAGGAAAGAGGAAGAAGATGAAAAAAAGGAGATGAGAAAAGAAGAAGAAAAAAGGAGGAGAGAAGAAAAAAATGAAGAGAAGAATACGAAAAAGAAGAAGAATACGCAAAGGAAGAAGAAGTTTGAATACGCAAAAGGAAAAGAAGGATTTGAAAAAAAGAAGGAGGAGAAACAGAAATAAAAGAAAAGAAGAAAAAAGAAAAGAAAAAGATTTAAGTAGATAAAGAAAAAAAGAAAAAGGAGAAGAAGAAGACGAAGAAGAAGGTTAAATTGCCTGAAATCTCTTTATTTTCAATTAATCTATACTAAATATTTTCATTTTTAATGTGAGTCACATTTGATCTCGACTTTATTTCTAATTTAAAATAAAATAAATAAATAAAATTGATCTTTAGGAATTTAAATCTTTAATAAAATAAATTCCTTTAACAATTTGTTTTCTAATCATTCTTTTTCATCAGATCAAAATTCACATTGTTGATTCATCTAAAAACAAATGAGTCAGGATTTTATTTTTGACAATTTCAAAATTAAAAACAAAATGACGATCTGTGATTCAAGTGAAATATATTTTAAGCCAATTAATAAGTGAAATCAAGCAAACAAGTGCTAAACCAGGATCGAACTCACACCCCATTGAACTTTATTAATTAAGGATCAACATATTTTTTGTCTAAGGTCATTAATCCAACTATCGTTAATAAAGCGTTTATAATCCCTTCGATATTTTTTTCTTGGATTATTGTTTTTTTCCTAAGTCCCTTTGAACCTCGCCCACTTTTTTTCTATCTTCCCTACATAAACCTTTAAAAACAAAGATATTTTCACAGAATATATACAATATCAATATATTCTGTTAAGTAATTCATCCGATAGTTCCCAAAAATGTCCTATTAAATTATCTATACTAGTACAAAATAAAAAAACACCCTCCGGGCGATGTAAAAATAGATTTTTGAAACATATTGCCTGAGGGGTGGGAGTAAAAAATTCAATGTCAGCGAGTTTGTACCCTAATTAAGTAAAATCATCAAATTCATTAAAGAATTAAAAAATAAAACAATTTGAAATGTAAACTTTAAATATGTATTAAAATAAAACAAACTATATATAGATATATAATACCAGTCATGTATTTATTAAAACTTGTCTTAAAAAACAATGAGGACTGTCTAATGCTGCATGTTCAAATTTTGAGTGTATTTATTCTATGTTATGACGATTTTTGGGTAATGTGACGTAAGCATGACGTAACTTTTGTTACAGACAAAAACCAGAAGCGAATCTCCATTATTAATAGATATCACTACTCATGTTCCTTAATTGTCCGACCGTTATCACTTTCTGGTTAAAAATGGGACCGTCCAAATCGTCCAAGATGAAATGCAAACATATAAAATATGATCATCTGGTGTTGCTTATCCGCCAAATACTTATTCAGTTTTTAGTATAAAGAGAAAAAGGGAAAGAAAAGGACATGCTACGCAGAAAAATGTAATGAGAAAGACAGAAAGAGTATAGGGGAAAGATAGAGAGAGGTGTAAACACGCAGAAGCGATAGCGTTAGTCTGTTTCAATTGAAAAAATAATAATAATAAAAGTTAAGTCAAGATTATTATACTTTTTAAATTGAACTATTACAAAATAGCTCTTAATAATTGAATTATTATACTGTGGTACATCCACAAGTCCTGCTAGTGTTTATTTTTTCTTATTTCAGAAATTATTTAAGGCAATTGATATTTGAAATTCAGAAAAAGCTCGAAACCAGGATCGAACTCACACCTCGTTAGACTTTCAGGATCAACATTTTTTTTTGTTGCCTTAGGTCATTTATCCAATCGTAGCAAATAAAGCCTTTCGAGTTTTTTTGTCTTGGACTATACTAGCCTGCGATGTTTTCAAGATCGAATATATAATAGCTGATATTAAGGCAGGTTTTTATGCTGAATCCAAAATCATTTTCGTTTTTGCTAATTAGATCAAATTTAAGATACAAGCTCTTACCTGAAATGTATAAAACAGTATTATAACTTTAATTGTGACAAGTAGAGTCCACAGGCTTTTGAATAAGCGTTATTATTATGTACAACTTGTTGTAAAGTATTCAAGCACATCTTACAAACCAGACCTAACAAAACCCAATGAATGGTATTTTTTAATTGGGCATCATATATCGCTTAGTAAACCTTCTTCCTTTTTATATTTTAACGCAGGACAGTGTTATTATTATTATTTGCAAATTCCCTTTGAAAATCCCTCCATTTTAATATATTCTGGCATCCACCTTATTGAAGTCAGTATACTGTTGGTTTGGAAAACAGCAACTGGCTAATTACAATGGAACTAGTGCCCAAAACAGCTGGTACTTATGGAACTCAGGAATACTCCATTTATGCATTTGGGTGATTCCAATCCTTGAGTTCTAATTGGCTGCTTGGTTTCTGTGGTGTTATGGTGTTTTATAAGTAACCTGTCATTTTGCAGTAGGCTTGCAACATATTTGAAGAACAAATTCTGTTATGCAAATCGTCCGATAGTTCTCAAAAATACTCCCATAAATGATTTTTCTTACAACTATTATAAAATAATTTTTTAATGCAATAATTACCAACACAGGAGCATGTATCATACATCAAGTAAAGCCCATTTTGTTTTGGACAGGTATAATTACCAACACAGGAACATGTATCATACATCAAAATGAAGCAGGTCCTCTGTGAATCACATCCCTACTCCTCCACTTTTATCCTACTTTTCCGTTTCTCTCAATAGCAATGTTCCACCTTCGAATGAGAGCATGTATTCCTGCCCCGTAAAATTCTGTTGACTGCTCTGTGAGCCCCTTCTTCACCACAGATTTCACTTGCTCTTGACTGGAATAATGTTTGCCTCTCAAACCCTCTTTCATGGGGCCGACTCATCCTCGTATTTGAAAAGAAGCAAAAAAAGTGCGGACCCAGGATCGAATTCACACGCCTCTCTGGATTTTGGAATTCAGGATTAACATATTTTTTGTGTAACGTCATTTATCCAATCATGGCAAATAAAGCGTTTGTAATTCCTTCGAGTTTTTGTTTACTTGGATTAGTGTTTGTTATGCCTCGTTGGACATTTAATTTAACTATCTTCTCATATCAACCTTTAGAAGACACTAGAAGCGGCTACCATGCGTCACCTGGGTAGAGAGAGAGTGAACCCTGGTGCATTCATTTTACTATCATCTCATACCCATTCAACCGTCAGAATAAGGCTCATCTCTTATTGCTGCGAGCTATCACAAGAAACAGTAAAACAACTGTGGAAGGGGAACGGCTGCACTTTAATTTGTGCACCAATGTCGGTGTATTCTAAAGCCCCTACCTAACCTGCATATAAATCGAATGGCGGTGAAAAAGGCTGCTTTTAACCCTTAACTGACTAGATTAGCTCATATATCTTTACCGATTAAATGCCCCGTCCAATTTAAATGCAATTCGTGAGCTATCTAAACAAATTAACCCTTCTACACACCAGACTGTCAATTTAAGTCACATTATGTACTGTCACCAATATAATTCGTTCTTGACCCACTGCCAGTGCTGTCAAATTCTGAGTCCTCAATATAATTGAATTAATCTATTTTCCCGAACAACTTTGACCCCAGCAAAAAAAAAAATGCCTGGTTGCCATTCCTAAGTATATGTCTGGTTGACATGGTAACAAAATTCGATTATTTTATTTAGTTTAGGATGTTTTTTTCTCGAATATCAGATACGAAAGCGCAACAGTTCAATTAAAAGACATGAACAGCCAATTCGTTTACTTGTTTAACGGCATTTCAACTCTGTATGGATTATTTAATGTAGGTATTCTAACGGTTTATGTAACAACAAATCAATAACTAACAATATAAAGTCCTTGCTAAATAGAGAGTTAAGTTTGAGAGACTTACCAATCTGATAGAAAGTGAAATTGAAGGTATTTGGTATTTTCTATTAAGTCAATAATTCTCAGAGATAATTTCTGGGCAACCTCTCGTGGAACTGGTCTGAATGTGTCTATTGAATATGTGTCTATGGTTTGGTTTAATGGTATATTGATCCCTTTTTGGTATATATCATATATATATATATATATATATAAATCTAATGAGTCAGACGAACCTACTGAAAGTTTCGCTTAATGCTCTTTAGGGCTAAGATCTGACAAGTCAGATCTTAGCCCTTAGGTATTGAGCACTTTTTACTTATTAGCTTTAGTCTCCTGGCGGTTTGTATGAATATATATATATATATATATATATATATATATATATATATATATATATATATATATATATGCATATCAATTGTTTTTTCTTTTGGCCAAAATATTGTACTAATAGATTATTTTTTTTGTTGGTACAATTATCTTGGTCTTTTCTTTTTTCCAAATTTTTTTTTCTTCCCGGTTGATGTTTGGTAGTTTTTTTTTCTATTTACCTTTTTCGTCGATAAGACCGGTTTATATTGATACTATTTTATATGGGAATAGATAAGTAAATTATTTTTAAACAAACTGTTAGAGTGCTTACCAACAGTTGGAGATCAATTTTGCTTTACAGGTGTATTTTTGTTCTTGTTTGAGGAAATAGCATTAAAGATCGTCGACTAAAATGCACTAAAAATCCTCGTTTTCTCAGGTTAAAATTTGCGAAAACGAGGATTTTTAGTGCATTTTAGTAGACGATCTTTGATGCTATTTACTCAACCAATGGTACAATTAGAAAATTTAATTTTTGGTATCAGTATTCAGTATACTAACACACAACTTTCGTTATAGATGGACAATTTGATATCTTAAAAAAGTGAAAAATCGACCTACCCTAATGTACATAGAAATAAACGTATTCTGCTAACCCAACAGCAGGAATCAGGCTCAACTCTGTGAGTTATCACAAGACTAGAAAAACAGCTGTGGTGGAGTAACGTCTGCACTTTAATTTGTGCACCAAGGTCGGCGCGGAAAGTCGGAAGTCGGCGCATCAGTCATGCATTAGAATCAGTCGAAACTATGACAAAGTCACTGTATTAAGTCACTGATAATGGTCTAATCTTGGAATGATCAAAGTGAATTGAAGAGATAACGATTTAAGGATTAAGTGGTTGGCGGATACTTGCAGAAAGGGTCAATCTGCAGATTAAAATTCCGACGTCGCATTAATTTTGATTTTGGTCGCCTTAGTAACCAGTCATCAAATGGGAATCATTGCTTTTAGCGTGAATTGACTATAATTTGTTGAATAAAAATTCTTATGAAACTAATGAGGTCAAGAAATGGGGGATCTGTGAATAACTTATTGTAATACCAAACTGATCCCCCACTTTACATCCAGAAATAAAAGTAGCTAAAAACAGTGAAGGTATCTAGTATGGGTTGGTTTATAGCAAAACTCTTTATGAATATAATGTGGTCGAGAAATGGGGGATCCTTTTATAACTTAGTCATGATACCAAAATGATCCCCCACTTTACATCCAGAAACACAAGTAGCTAAAAACAGTGGAGCTATCTAGTATTATGCTATCTAGGTTTATAGCAATACTCTTTATGCATCTAATGTGGTCAAGAAATGGGGGATCGTTTTATAACTTAGTTATGATACCAAACTGATCCCTCACTTTACATCAGAAATAAAAGTAGCTAAAATAGTTGGGGTATATAGTTTGGGTTGCTTTATTTGTTGAACAGGTTAGTTGTTTTGTTTTATGGGCCATTTAATGCCGAATCAAGTCGTTTTGATATCAGGCTGCTTACAGTACATACTATTGCTTAAATGGTCACCCATCTAAGTATTGAACAGTATCATTACTGTTTAACTTTTGTGGTTTAGTGGGAACTGGTCCTTTACAAAGTGAATTGACTGTAAGCTTCAATTTTTATATATCATGAATTTTTTGTCTGTTCTCTTTCATACTTATATACGAAAAGCTAAGTTAAAATTGAGTATTTAATTAAAATTTAGGTTATCTTCAAGATACGCACTCCCGAATTTTTCAGCTTTAAAAAGAAAAAGAAATGCTAGAAGTGGGGGACGTTTCTGCTATGATCATTTTTATCGCATTAACATTCTTGGGATGAAGGGAACCCGTGTATAACGTTAAACTGCATCTAATTGTGAAGTTCCAAGTCTGGAGCTCTAGGGATTGTGGAGTACCACTTCATCGCCATTACTCCCAGTTCCACCCTGACCCAGAATGTTAGTACCGATTAGGGTCCCATCTATTGGCTAAACAGAAGAATATGATTTAACAAAATGTGTTTCTAAGAGAGACAGACAGAAAAAGTTTAGGGTAACTTTATCTAGAACTGAAGCTTTGCCATCAGATGCAGGTGGTATCTTGGCCAGGAACTCCCTTTTTAGGGGGATACAGAATACTCAATGCCCCACCGTCAGAGCAGATAAAGAAGGGAGATAAAAGCCGAGATACTTTCTCTGAACAAGACATACTTATTCTGTTGGGTAGAGAACCTTTGCCGCTTTATACTTTCTCCTAGAATGTGAAGTTTATGCACCTACCAGAAAAAAGATTTTTCAACGCAAATAAAGTAAAGTCGTCGAGGCGGCCTAATGTCGGTATCGGCCAGACAGCGAGAGAGTCTATCCCCTTTTCACTAGCGCTAGACCAAGGAGATTATTTGAGCATCTGAGGTGGAGCGCCACACCTACCATCAGCTAATAGATAATAATAGATATATATATATCGAAACTCATGAATCGGATATGAAATACGGGAACGCACCTGAAAGGCAAAATAGATTACTAACTATAATCTCACATTCTACCAATTTTAAAAAAAAATTACCACAATATAATCCCTTATATATACTAGCAAATATATGCACCCTCCGGGTGCAAGTATTTAAGTTTTAATGTAATGAAATATCGTATTAAATTAGAAAGTCTAATAAGAATGCAGATAAGATTTGAAACAGAGTGGGGTTATAATAGAAAAATAGAAATGAAACTTACTCTTCCATCACTGCCGTCTTTCATTGCTGAATTTTACTTATTTAACTATTTAGTTAAATTAGGAAATAAAGAATAAAATTACACTTATTTCTTCTTGTTAATGGATTTCATTTAAGATTCATTGGAGAGATTTTTGCTTATATTCATTAAAATAAAACCAAACAGTTAGAAATCCATAATACTAAGCATATATTTAATAATATCATATTTTTAATATCAATATGCAAATTAGCCTTCCCGTTCACACTGCAAAAAAGGTGTACAAATCATTTACTTTAGATAAGATTTCTTGATATATAATTGTAGGTAAAACAATTAAGAAACTACAACATTTAGATTTAAATATGAACGCACCTTTCACAATACATGGTACAGATTCTGAATTATGATCCCAACTTACGATTCCATATATATATGCATTTAACAACCACTTCACACGGGTTTGATGTGATACTAGGTCAATTTGATCAGTGGAGTTAAACAGGTTTAAATTTAGAACTTTTCTTTTCATAGACTGGTTGCTTAACCAAGTTTGAAGAGTCCGGTCTGCCCTATTATTTACCCATAGCTGGAGAGAAAATAGTTGGACACATACCTTTCACAAAGTTTTGAAATGCTAACAGGCTCATCAAAGATTTGAACTATATATATATATATATATATATATTATATATATATATATATATATATGAAGTAAATACACGAGCGACGATGTGTTTTGATAATTTTTGGGAGAATATATGCTTAATTGAAGTCGTACCTAATTTTGAAAGTTAATTAATTAATAATATAGGCGGGCATACCTATAGGTATGCCCGCCTAATTAATTATTTATTAATTAATTAACTTTCAAAATTAGGTACGACTTCAATTAAGCACATATTCTCCCAAATATATATATATATATATATATATATATATATATATATATATATATATATATCGTCGCCCGAGTTCAAATCCTGGGTATTATTGAAGTCAATCAGTATACTGTTGGTTTGAACAGCAGCAACTGGCTAAGCACAATTGACGTAGTGCCCAAAGACAGTTGGTATTAATGGAAATCAAGAATAGTCCATTCAAGTAATTGGCTAATTCCATTCCTTGATTGGCTGCTTGGTTTCTATGATGTTATGAGGCTTCATAAATAGCCTGGCATTCTGCAGTAGTATTACAGCAAGATAGATCCGTATTCAGTTACGATTACTTGTTGCCTTGTCTTACCAATTCGACGGTAATTGGAACTAATATGATTATTCTACAACCTTAGAGCGCAACTCCCAATCCACTAGTGTTTTGAATATGACGTTAAACTGAATTTAATGGTGAGGTTACAATTCTGGAGCTCTGGGGAGTGTGTAGTTCCCTTCCATTGCCATTACTCCCAGATCCACCCTGGCCTGAAGTGGTAGCTCCTGTTAGGGTCTCTATCTATAGGTCAGTTGTAACCTAACAAAAGTTACTAAATGAGAAATAACCTAACGGAGGTTGGAAATAAAATGGAATATTTATAATATAAATAAAATACAATACTCGTCTGCGGTGGGAACAAGGTAAAATACTGCTAGTTGTATAAGACTACTCAGTCAGTATAATACTCCCGTGTGTATGCGACATTAATGTTTATGAGTAAGTTATATGCGGATTGGGACATACCCATTAATGTTCATAGGTAGGGTATATGAGGACTGGGACATACCCATTAATGTTCATAGGTAGGGTATATGATGACTGGGACATACCAATTAATGTTCATATGTAGGGTATAGAACAGGATTAGATATTAAAAAAATGAGTTTAAATAATAAAATGAATCAAACAAAATATCTTCGGCATAAAATAATCCAAGAAGGTTTGACATGCCGTTTAAGCCAACCAACCAGCCAACACTATCCACTATGCATAAAATAACCCTTGACTGGTCGACGTGCCTCTAAAATTAATCAATCAACCAACCATTGTTGTACAATGACAGCGCCGTTTCCGAAACATTTTTGCGAGACTTTACAGATGTTATTTCTAGAATCAGATACAGAAGTCTATAAAACGCTTGACAATATTCCAAACCTTCCCCCCTCCCTCTCTCTGTCGCACTCCGCGCTTTTAAATCCTCTTGAATATTTTTAGCTTAATTGAATTTGCCGCTTTGAAGTCCTGGATTGTCCATTGATTCAAAAATATGAATGAATATCCAAACGCTCATGATAGCGTAAATATCAACTATCCGCAGACGATTTAATCGCATCAACCGTCTCCCCCACCCCCGTTGTTTAAGAGATTCCATGCTGGTAGCGTCCTCCTTGATACGACGAGTTTATTGACGTCATAACCTGAGGAGATTTAGTTCCGTCTTTTGATCGGCAGGTGGCGACCTTTTTGTTTTATTGATCGGCATCTTCCGCCACATGACTCTTTTCGTTGTCCTTTTTCAGCTAACTTATAGATTTATCAGATGAGTGATTAAGAGTTCGACTTCCCATCATACTTTACTCTATCGACTTCCGGTTTCCGGTTATAATGTCTCTTTTCATTTATCTAAATTGATCAATTGCTTACCTATTGTTCTCAGTTTTGTTTTTGAAATTTTTTTGTAGTTTTCTTTTTCTTTTCTTTTTTTGTTTTGGTTTTAATAAAAACAGGAGCAGAAATAAACTTATTCTTAAGTTTTATTTCGCTTTATTTCTACTTGCTGACTTAATTCGTACAACAAATCCTCAGCTTATATGCAAGACGAACGCCGTTCATTTGGTCCATCCCATTCACACAAAAAGGGGTGCAAGATTGTTACATGTATTATAGACTGTACAAATCAAAATTATCTAAAATACCGTAGGTTATCGTGAAAAAGCAAATAAAAAATGTCGTCTTCAGCTATGATTTTTCTTTAAAAAAAACAAAAACATTGTGAAACAAGATTTAAGGGTTTGGAGTTCGTGATTTAAAAATAATAGTCGACACAGCTATGATTTCTCTAAAAAAAAACAAACCAGTGTGCTTAAATTAGTAATTAATACGGCTAAAATAGTCGCTACAAAGAATTAGGTTCGTTATGTCCTGCAGAAAAAAACAAACAGAAAATGAACATGTTCTGATGACATTGTAAGTAGGATTGAGAGTAAGCTAATTTAATAAAAAAGAAATGGCCGGATAACTTAAAAAAATGAAAATACTCAAATGTACTTAAAAGTATAAGTAAATGAAATTATTAATGAGACAATACGACTGGATAATTTGGAACCTGAGAATTGGATTTTTATTGTTTTGTATTGTAATAAAAAACAGGAGCCGAAATAAACTTATTCTTAAGTTTTATTTCACTTTATTTCTACTTACTAACTTAATTCGTACAACAAATCCTCAGCTTATATGCAAGACGAACACTGTTCATTTGGTCCATCCCATTCACACAAGTAGAGATGTAAGATTGGTACTACAGTGGTGCCGGTTAAAAACCCTTAATTTCACATTTTTCTGCTCTAAATAGTAACAATATACATTTTTTGCATTGTTCTTGTGATTTTGTTACATAATTATTAGACACCTAATGATTATGGCAATAGTGTAGAAATCATAATGGCGATTAGTGCAGCCCACGGCCTTGAAGGATGAGTGATAACGCTTGACCTCACTCTCACCTTACCTCCGGTGATAAATCGTGAGAACCGGAAGACATAGAAAACCCTGTCTTCCGGTTTAAGGATATAGTAATTTTAAGTCAGTTAGAGGTAGCAGCGAGCTCGAAGGGGTAAGTCGTGTTATACACGCGGTCCCTCAACTGCACAGGTGTCTGGGTTGGGGACTTGGAAATAAAGTAACATCAACGTAAAGTCTTGTGTTTATTACTAACAATGACACAGGGCTTCTGATAAAGAGAAATCCCTAACGGAAACCAGTCCCGAAATTCCCATAGAAGACCAGACCAGGCCTTAGAAGATATACCAAGTCAACACCAGACCAAGATGATAGACGATCAGAATAGCAAAGCCGGCCAGAGGAGAAGACGACTACAGTAAGAAGTAAGAATGAGTATACAACATTGTATCGATTGGTACTGTGGAAACGTCAGTATGTAACAATTTAACTTCTCTAAAGTTTCTATCTCGGTTTAAATCCCTGTTCTCCCAATTGGCAAAAAGTGGTAGTAGAGGGGTTTAATTTGTTTTGATTTAATGGCATACCAACCCCGCGGGTTATTTAATGCCAACACTTTATAATATATGTATAAGATATAATATGGTATACATAATATATCATAATGCACAATATAATACAATCTATTAATAATGGAGATTCGCTTCCAGTTTTTGTCTGTAACAAAAATTACGTTACTGCTTACGTAACATTACCCAAAATCGTCATAACAGAATAAATACACTCAAAATTTGAACATGCAACATTAGACAGTCCTCATTGTTTTTTTTAAAACAAGTTTTAATAAATACATGACTGGTATTATATATCTATATATAGTTTTATTTTAATACATATTTAAAGTTTACATTTCAAATTGTTTTATTTTTAATCCTTCAATGAATTTGATGATTTTACTTACTTAGGGTACAAACTTGCTGACATTGAATTTTTAACTCCCACCCTCAGGCAATATATTTCAAAAACCTATTTTTACATCGCCTGGAATGCGTTTTTTTTTTTTGTACTAGTATATATTATATAACAAAACATAAGATAACGTATGATTTAACATAACACATATCTAGTTATTTACTAATCTTAGCTTAGCTGTGGTACAAGGTTAGAAGTATGGGAGCCCAATGAGAATCGAACTCATTTCCATTTCAAAATTTTTTTTTTTTTTTTTTTTTTTTTACTCCTTTAATAAATTTGATTATTCTACTTATTTATGATATAAAACCGTCTGACATTGAATTTTTAACTCCCACCCATTTCAGACACCCATCTATGGGTTAAATAGAAAAATGTGTTAATAAAAAAAATTGTATTATCCATTAAGACTTGATTTATTTCAAAACTTTATCGGCATTAAATGACCCACTGAGGTTGATATGCCGTAAAACAAAACAAACCATTTCAGACAATATGTTTAAAAAAATATTTTTTATACCATCCGGAGAGTGTTTTTTTTTTTTTTTTTCAAGTACAAATAATTTAAAATTATACGATATCAAGTATTCCTATGAAGTATGAATACGAATCCTCTTTTGTGTAGTTTTTTCATAGGATGTTTCTCTTTTTCATAGAGTTTTAAAAAGAGATTAGATCATTGATAGAATCATATATAAAGCATTACAGAGGCGCGTGGTGTTATGGTTATCGTCTTAATAAATAGACACGTTGAGTTCAAATCCTGGTTGAGGCTATTTTCATTTCACATAGCTCTAATACCCTTACAAAACGTATGGATTCTCCCTCCAGCTATGGTTAAAATATAGGGGTGACTGGGATCTTTAACCTTTGTTAGGTCACCGGGCTAGAAAAAAAAAGGAAAACTGGTTTCAAACCTGTTAAACTCAGCTGAAGAAATTGACCTTGTGTCACATCCTATTCTTGCAGGTTTGGGTGTATATATATATATATATATATATATATATATATGAAGGTAAAAATGGATATTGAATCCGACAATATGTAAGAAAGTTTTATAGAAAAAAAATTTTAACATCTTGTTTTTCTATAAACTTTCTTTATATATATATATATATATATATATATATATAAAATCCAAAAGTCCAAAGAAATCTTCCTGACGACGCAAGAGTTTTTTAAAAACCTGTCGCAGTTTGAGAGCTCAATGTGTGCTCTTAATGTTAGAGTCACAGAGAAAATTTATAAGTAAAGAAATAACAAAAGACTTAGAGATTTAGCTTTATAGTCTATTTCAGGGAGCTTAGACAAAGTATCTAACTCTCCCGACTCATCAGATGCGAATGATGAATTCTTTATTACTTTAAAGGCATTTGAAAACATTTTTTTTTGAATTCATATCACAGGACTATAAAAAAAATCTGTTTTCAAATGCCTTTAAAGTAATAAAGAATTCATCATTCGCATCTGATGAGTCGGGAGAGTTAGACACTTTGTCTAAGCTCCCTGAAATAGACTATAAAGCTAAATCTCTAAGTCTTTTGTTATTTCTTATATATATATATATATATATATATATATATATATATATATATATATTAAACTTGTTGGTAAACCCCTGCGGTAAGAAAAAAAAACGGCAAATAGTTTGATTGTAAAAATATACAATCTTAGATCGGAAGAGCACTAAGTGAAAATTTTAGTAGGTGTATCTGACTCATTAGGTTTATCTTTTTATTATATATATAAATAAATAATTATATTGTTTCAAGTAGATATTCCTATTTAATAATAATAATTTGTTTAAAAAAGAATAATATGGTTTCAAGGCCTATTTAGCTCAGTTGGTAGAGCGTCTGTGTTTGATACCGGCGCTCGCCAACTCAGCGTATGAGTAGCACAGGGATTTGTGCTGTAAAGTGAGGAGCTGATGGTAGATATGACGCTTTACCTACGACGCCAAAAGCAATCTCTTTAGTGAAAAGGGGATAGACTCCCTCACGGCCATCCCGACGACTTTACTTATAGTTAGATCTATTTAAAAGTGAGAAGTTCATTTGTTGATGGCATATCAATAGCTATTGGGTCATTTGATGCCGAATTCGTTTTTTTTATTTCAAAGAACTTATCCATTTTTAATTCACTAATAATAATTATCATTTGTGAACATGTAAGTAAGTAAAGTAAATTCACCTCTTATTACATTTGAGGTGCTGGTAGGTGTTGTCAGCGATGTAAAAGTTAGGTCACTAGGAAGTTTCGGATCTTTGAACACCATACTCCCCTCGCCAAGCTAACCATATCAGAGATCATCAAACTTTCATCAACCTTTATAGAAAATATAGGGATCGATCATTTCCAGTTTTATATCAATTTCTTTTCTTCTAGATGGGCGATTCGCCATCAGGTATTCATCACAACGTGGGGGTGCTGAATCACTTTTGACCCTACAAGAGGATTCGTCCGCCCCATGACATGCACCCGTGTATGAATACCTTTTTCAGGAGATAAGTTACAGGGCCCCATGAAAGAGTTTCAGAGGCAAACATTATTCCAGTGACGAGGAAATGAAATCAGGTAATGAAGAAGTGGCTCAAAAAACAGTCAACAGAATTTTACGGGACAGGGATACATGCTCTCGTTCGAAATGTATGTGTGTGTGTATATACATTTGTGTGTGTATATCCATATGTTTATGTATATGTGCATATATATGTGTATATAAAAAATGTTCTGGTTCCAACGGGAGAAAATTCAATATTTTATAAAAAATGAAGGTCCGCAAAATGTATTATTTCTCAGAAAAATTAAAAAAAAAAAAAAAAAAATTTTTATCTTACATATGCGACACGTGTTTCTGATCTGTTGTCTTTTTCAGGCATTGAATGATTATTTTGGCAGAATATATCCGATAATTGATAGGTTGTGTGTGTTTCTGCATTTTTTGTATTATAATGGCTGTGTAATAACAGTTGAACGCTACGTTATTTTTTTTCAATCCTTGCGCGCAAAAATTGAGAAAAAAAATGACGTTCCACAATCTTTGCACGCAAGTCACGGCTTGGTAATAAATTCATTAACTGAGCTTTTATTACTCCTTTATTAGATATAGTTCGTCACATGTTCAGTGTTTGAAATTTCTATATGTGTATATATATGCATGTGTGTGTGTGTTGTGTGTTGTGCATACATATCAGTGCTCTAACTAACTTTTTTCACCACTATCCCAGAACTGTCCCAAAACAATTCAAAACTGTTTTTTTATCCACCTTTGAAACGCTAACAGACGGTTTTGCTTTTATTGATTTTGGACGAGTGTCAAATTCTCTACCGCACATATGATTAGCTGTTGCGAACAACCAGTTAAATGCGCGGTACGGTCTATTTAAGCAGTGTAGCGGTTCAAATCTTTACTTGAACAGTTCTGCACTCAGGTCCTGCTTGAAGGGAGAACCTTTTTTTTTATATATCAATCTATAAAATCTTGCTAAAAGAACTAAAATTTATTTCATCTCGCTATTTTTTTTTCTCAAAAAATGCCGGGTGACACTGCTTGTAATAATGCTGTTGGAATTTTTTTTTTACCCCTCGTAAAACACATTGGATCTAAGTGCTCCTAACTGAACATTATATGAACTCGCTAAGAAATAAAAAAATGAAAAAGAAAGAAAAAAAGAAAAGAAAAAGAAGAAAAAAAAAGAGAAAAAAAAAAAAAAAAAAAGAAAAAATTACGCCTAAGGCACATTGGATTTAAATGTTCCTTATTGAAGGTCACATGAACTCGCTAATAAAAAAAAAATATAGAAAAAAAAAAAGGATACTAAAAATGTTTGCGTAAATAAGGACGCGAAAGAGTTAAACAAACTGAATTCTTCCATGTTTCTCGATTAAGGAGAGAAAAAAGAAAAAATCTTTTTAATCAAAATTTGAGATTGAGGCCAAAATTCTTCGATAAACACGGATTAAAGAAAGTAATTTCATCATGTCATGCCATTAGCAAAATAAATTATATAAACTCCTTCGACACAGCCACACTTGAAAGAAGCGGGAAAATATGTAATGAACACATTACCGATAATAGTCATTTACGAAGCCTCGCTTAGATGTGACACAAGGCCGAATGTATATGGAACCCAATGAGGCTCGAACTCACTAGTCATAGTTTGCCAGCCTACCTGTCTAACCATTACACCACGAGAGGCACACTAAGACATTACCGACAATAAAGACCATACTGACAAATGAAGAAAATTTATATAATTATTATATGCTTGTTCCCTAATATTCCGACCGTTATCATCTTCCAACACCCTCTGGTTAAAAATGGGACCGTGCAAATCGTTCAATATAAATCGTGATTATCTGGTGTCACTTATTTCACCGAATTCTTATGAGTGTCGTTACCTCAGTTAAATAATGGACCATTCCGTTTTTATTAAAAGAAATAAAGGAAAGGAAAAGAGCAAAGAGAAAATAGAGAGGGTAAGTTTGCGGAAGCGATAACGCTAGTCTGTTTCAATCGAACATAATGGAAAGAACGAAAAAAAAGGGGGAAAGAGAATTAATCAAGATTATTATGCCTTTTACATATTGAACTATTTTCAATAGTTGTTAAGTAAACATATCAAACTTTGTAATAAATTATCATACTGTGGTATATCCACAGGTCCTGCTAGTAATATCTTATTACAATAAAACTTAGATACTTCCGTCCAGAGGGCACATCATTTTGCTAGTTCATAATCAAAATTTCAAAAACTAGTTATGAAGAATGTGTTATTAATAGCAAATATTTTTTTAATAATTTCCCCATTCCTTAATATCTGGGTATAATAAAAAAAATGAACGAATAATAATAATAATAATGTTTGGAAAGTTTGAAAATCAGAGGAAGGATTGAAACCATTCAGAACACTGCACTGCTGCAATCTGCCAGAATACTCAGAATCTCTGGGTTTAATTAAAAAAATCGAACAAATAATAATAATAATAATAATAATAATAATAATATTTTGTATATTGTACGAGCGGAAGTAGAATTTTCCGTTTAAACCGAAACAAAGAAAAGACGAAAAAAAATAACAAAGGACTTTTTCCGTGTAAAGCGAACAAACAAGAAAGGGTAACAATAAGTTCGGAAATAGATTTGTCCGCTGATAAGTATAACAAAAGAAAATGCGTAGGAGGTTGATATACATAAAAAGGAGGTCAATAGCAGACACAAAGGAGTTAGCCAGAACTCTTGGGACAGGGAACAAATGAGCGTGACTTCACCTAGCCACCCCTTTACCTCACCAATCATCCCAGCAGTAGTAATCATCGTCGATCCTCGGTCATTTCTATTGTCCACGCTCGCCACCCACCACGAAAGAAAGAGAAATAAAGTAAAAGTTCCAACTATACCCATGTGTTGTGATTTTCTAAGTCCGACTACTAACATACACGATTTAGCAGCGTGAATTTGAAGCCGCTATATAACATATGTATAGAGAAATAGAGATAAAATGAGAGAGAGAGAGAGAGAGAGAGAGAGAAATGTGTTCTCAAGGCGTACCAACAGCACGGGTACATGACTCTACCTCTCGCCATCAGCTATCACTATAGGTAGTTCCTCTAGACAGCATCTTGAGCCGTTTAATATAAACTTTTGCTGGTCGGTCAATACTGGTGTGTCCATATGTAGAAGTTCATATAACATCCTGCATGCGTGTCTCCTTAATTCTTTAACAGTGATCAGTATGTCATGTTAGTCTAAATTGGATAGCTTGTATGATGGGAAGCAAGTGGCCGTACAGGTCCAGTTTTATTTGAATTTCTGAGATGAGGCTTGATAATTTGTATTTAGATTTTTATGACTATTGGTCTCATGTTTATTGTTATATACACAACATTTCGGCCGATGTGCCCTCCGGCTTTCTTCAGATGTTTCTTGTCGAACTCGGGAACCTTCATGTCGTTATCGGGAGCCTTCACAGAACTTTGAACCAAACTCTCTATTTAATCCATTGGGGTGATTGTTCTTCTTTTGTTAAAACCCCATTCGGTGGATTTTACATCTCTGCAGAGCAGCAGTCAGTGTATTCTACTGTCCAGCCGACAGGGCGGGTCCGTGCCGGATTTTCTAGGTAAATATATACAGAACTCATCGTGCTCCAACTTTCAAAATGAGCTTCAAATCTTTTGCTACTCAAAGACTACGTATTCTTGTTATAAATAGCAGCACATTATTAAGATTTCTTTTATTATTACATCAAAATATTTCGTCTTCTACTCTCAATCTCTATTACTGGTAGACCAGGGAAAATCTCTCGTCTGACTTCAATCAAATATTCCCTCCCCAACCGTTCAACAGGATCAACTCTTGTTATTATTTAAATTTGATTAAATTTAAAAATAAACAAATATCGTAAATTATTTTTCTTTTCAACTATTCATAGATTTAAAAAATTCTTTTAGCTTTTTTAAAACAAGTTTTTATTATAAATAACAGCACATTTTTATTAAGATTTCGGATTTCTGTTATAATAAATGGAAAACTTTAATCCCGAACGCCAATATGTCACGTTATTTTTGTCAAAATGACTTTGAAAACATGCCATCTTAAAGAGAAGAAATCCATCAATTTTGTAGTTTCAGTAATTGAAAAAATATTCTTCGTAGTTTCCAGAGAAAAAAAAAAAAATCATCAACAGTAGACTTATTCCTGTGTCGATGACTAATTTTTGTGCAAATTGGATTTCGATAGAATTTTTTTCAAAGAATCATATTGTCACGACGTGTTTCAGCTTGAACCTCAAAAGAAAAAAAAATCAAACCTTTTCCTCATTCAGTCATCGTAACAGAAAGTGGTAAATAAAGAGCAGCAAAAAGCTATCGTCGATTTGAAAAAAAAATGGTTGCCAAGAATAATAAATGAATTACAAAGAGTGTATTTGAAAATTATTTCTCTGAATTTTTTTAGATGAGGCTTGATACTTAGTATTATTTGGATTATTCGGACTATTGTCCTCATCTTTATTCTCATCTGTACAACGTTTCGGTCAATGTGCCCTTCCGGCCTTCTTCAGGTATTTCTTGTCGGACTCGGGAGCCTTCTCGAACTCGGGAGCCATCACGGAATTTAAATCATACATAAGTAAAAGGTATATTCTAAGTAAAACAAGACATTAGGTTTATAAGTTCATAAAATTCACATCGAATTGTCCAATTGGATATATAGCGTAGTGGATAAAGGCATTGGGTTTAGACAGTTCTAAGCGACAGTTATCTCTTAGGCTGCAGGTTTAATTCTGGTCAAAGGCGACAGTAACATAGAATAATAATAATAATAATAATAATAATAATAATAATAATAATAATAATTAGCACAGCTTAACACCTTATCATTTTGCTATTCAGAAATCAGTGACTCATGTAAATTTTTACCATAATGATATTGTAGATTACCATAACATGGTATTGGATATTAACAAAACTTACTGTTGTCGCAATACTAGAATTGAGTATTTCAAATGTAGTTTTGTTGCAATACGGTAGAGTAGAAATTTAGAAGTAACGGTAATAACTAAAGTTACATGTCATTGTCCTTTCACTGATCATAGATCTGTTCCCTGATTGGTCAGATTCGTCGTGAAAGCGGTTGGTCAACTTGGGATTTTGGTAGTTCTAGTGTTATACACCCATACCCACATGTTGGGTATATACACAATGAATGTTCTTTTGATATAGAGAGGAGAGAGGTAGACAGATAGAGATGCATAACTTACTTTCTTCTTCGCTTATTTGATCATTCGATCGTTTAGCTTCTCTTGTTGGTTGTTCATCTTGATTCATTTTCTTTCTTAACTTGTTTTCTAACTAAAGCATGCATCAACCAACAACGCCATACTGTTCTTTTAAAAACTGTTTATTTACTTAACTAAGTTTTTTTTCTTACTAACTAACACACAACGCTGAGTTGAGTCCAGTTAAGCAAGAAACGTCTTTCTTGCTTAAGATCCTCGTTGGAACTGAGTAACTAATTCAAAATCACGTGACGTGCGAGACTTCAACTGTCAGTAATTTTCCATCCGTGATATAAAAGGGACCATCCATGTAGAAATACAAGGGATTGCCAATAATCTATGGCACCACATAGATTATGCAACACTAGTTTAAATTTAAAAGGAAGCAGACGTCTCCCCATAATTGCTATTTCTTTTGGACGTTTATGTTTAACTTGGGCTGAATAAATGACGTGTTACTAAAAGCAACAACGAACATAGATGAGAATGTTCCAAGCGAACAGACCAGAAGAATGGAGAATCAGCCCAGGCCCATACAGAGAAAAGTGACCCGATCCAGCCAACTGACAGATAAGGACTATGTGTTGAGAGGAGTACGCCATATATGCACCTCTCCAAAATACACCCAACACAACCATAAACAGAGACACACATACATAGGAACATGCAAAACACACAAAAACACAACAGAACACACTACTAAACCGAAATTAACCACACACACACACATTTACTACACAAGTATATGAACTACATAATAAAATACACAAACTATGTAATATAAAATTACTACGAATATTACATTACTAGTATCGAGATTTTTTGTACTTTTTGACACACGTTGTAGGCAATAACTCCGGATGTAATACCGGCCAATGCAAAACTAACAATTATTTTTTTTAAGTCAATGGGTTAAAAAAATGAAAGAAAAGAAAAGAAAAAGAAAAAAAAATTGACACAGCTATCAAATGATTTTTAACGTAGATTAAGTAGATAAATGCCGGTGCGATTATAGATGGTAGAACGACATGATTTTGTGATGTTTCTGTGATGGAGAACGACAACTACCGTATGCATTAAGGAAAAGAGCAAAACATTGTCTTGCCTTGCCGGAGTCGAACCCGCGCCTCCGAATGCAAGAAAGTTAGACTTAGTCGTTGCGTGGCCGCGAGGTTCGACTCGGGTGCCCGGATACTGTTGGACGTACCCACGTCCGTTCGAATGCAACAAAGTGAGACTTGGGTGTTGCACGGACGCGAGGTTCGGTTCAGGTGCCCGGATGTTGGGATGCTACTTCCATAAGTAGCTGGAATCTAAGAAGAACGACAGTATCAGAGCGGCGCGCGCCCGGCAGAGACTAAACGACGTAAGACTTTAGTTGAAACTAGTGAGAAAAGACAAAAGAACTGTGACGAACTTAACCAGTTTCCAGCGGACACAGATTTTTTTTTTATTCAACAAAGTTTCATTAAAAGAAAAAAAAACGAAAAACGAAAGACCCACTTGATGAAAAATGTATTGCATCTTTAAAATATTTTTTTTACTTTGGTTAATTACTTGTCTCGTTTGCATGCCTGGCTTGCATTCGACATTCTCGTTTATTTTTATTCTTTCAAATTGGAAAGGTTAGCGTCTGCAAATAACACTTCGTGACGAGATCGCACCTGCAGTTTAAGAAAATTAAAAACTGATAATAAAAATTGATAGCGGAGTACTCAATGTAAACAGGTCAATTTTTATCGCTTAGATGTAAGGTTAGTCTTACTTGGATAGTTTGTGTGATCGGAAGTATGTGGCCGGGTAAATAGTAGGGTAGACTGGGCTCTTAAACTTTGGTATAAGAACCGCTCTAAAAGAAGAAAAACTGACTGTATTCAACCTGTTAACTCCACTTAGATATTCACCTTGTATCGTACACACACACACACACACACATATATATATATATATATATATATATGTGTGTGTGTGTGTGTCAAAAAAGTATCGAGATTTTTGGAACTTTTTGACACCTTATATTCTGAAAAAAAAAAAAGGTGCCATTCATTCTTCATTTCTATCATGGTGAATACAGCTTTAAACTTTTTTGACCTCCCTTGTATTCTGAAAAAAAAAAAATGAATGAATGGAACGTTATTTTTTTCCAGAATAAAACGTGTGTCAAAAAGTACAAAAAATCTCGATACTAGTAACGTAATATTCGTAGTAATTTTATATTACATAGTTTGTGTATTTTATTATGTAGTTCATATGCTTGTGTAGTAAATGTGGGTGTGTGGTTAATTTCGGTTAGTAGTGTGTTCTGTTGTGTTTTTGTGGGTTTTGCATGTTCCTATGTATGTGTGTCTGTTTATGGTTGTGTTGGGTGTATTTTGGAGAGGTGCATATATGCACATACATTACACAGTTTATGTATTCTATTATGTAGATCATATATGTGTGTAGTACAGTTATTGTTGTGTGTATGTATGTGTGTGGTTAACTTCGATTTAGTTCTAGTTTGTATTTATCTATGAAATGTTTTAGGAGTAGGGTATAGTCATCAATTTGGTATATTAGCATCACCTTAAAATCACCCTGATTACATTCAAAGATATGCTTCGATACTTAGAGGTTTCTATTGTTAGCTAATCTAATGTTGCTTTTGTGTAGTGCAATTTTTTTATTTAATGATGAAGTGCATCCAATGTACATTTTTTTCAGATTGTGCATTCTATTATGTAAATTCCATTTTTTGAGGTGCAGTCAAGGTTTTTATTTATTTTTAATATTGTGTGAAATCTTTTGAATGCATAAGATGTTCCTTCTATGATATATATATATATATAATTTAAATTTGATTAATAATTTTCCTCCCGTTTCTTAAATTTGATAAATCATTTTCTCTCTTACTCACGTTTTCTCTTTCTCCCTCCCTCTCTGGTATTCCTAATTTTTAAGAAATCCGGGCATGGACCGGGTACTTTTGCTAATATTATATATATATATATATATATATATATATATATATATATATATTAGTGTGGGATGGTCACTGTTTCAGCTTTTGCTGGAATGGTGTACCAAAGACAGTATTATTGGTAGAGTGCTCAATATAAAATAGAGCTGTTATATAATATAATAAAATAAATATATAAAGGTTTTACATATCTATTTATTAGGTGACAAAGGAACATTCACAACCATATTGGTTTCATGCGATGCATTCATCAGGTGAATATGTTTCAAACGTCTTCATTTGAAACATCTTCACCTGATGAATGCATCACATGAAACCAATATGTTTGTGAATGTTCCTTTGTCACCTAATAAATAGATATGTAAAACCTTTATATATTTATCTTATTATATATATTATATATATATATATATATATATATATATATATGTATGTATGTGTGTGTGTGTGTATGGGTATATAATCTGACACAAGAGAATTTCAATTTGATGCACTTTGGATGAATAGATTTATACAATAAGTACTTTTCCATTTCAATTTCTCGTGCATTTTTCGGAAGATACAATCGGCAATCGTTTCCATTCGCACAGAGAAACGGAAGCTTAACAGCCATGGTCATTAAATGAGTGCATGTCCACGTGATTGGAATTCCAATTTGAAGCCTTAAAATGAGATGACTCACGGCGCTTTCAATGCATTGACTGCATCTCCAGAAGAAATTCTTCGAACGCCTGACAGTTCACAGGGGACACTAGAGGAATTAACAAGACCAAATTGCTAATGTTATATTCTTAGAATACGACATGTCAAACGACTAATTGAATATTAAGAATATTTTATCCATATTTATTCTGTGTGAGTACATATATACATATATATATAACATATATATATTATATATTCTTAGAATACATGTCAAACGACTAATTGAATATCAAGAATATTTTATCTATATTTATTCTGTGTGAGTATATATATATATATATATATATATATATATATATATATATTATATATAAATATTACATATTATATATAAATATTACATATATATATATATGTATAGATTATATTGTAACATAATTGTTAGTCACCTAACACTTATGTACAATTAGTGTAGAAACCAAAATGGCTGTTATAAGTTGCAGCCGTCGGCCTTGAAGGATTGGTGACACGGCTTGATCTCATCATGATCCTCCTTCCGATGGATACCGTGAAAATCGGCGGAGAAATCCCTAATGGAAGACCAGACATGAAATCCACAAGACGAAGTCCAGACACTAGAATAAAGAGAGTATACAACATATACGTTTATTGGTATACAACAATATATTATATATATATATATATATATATATATATATATACACACACCAGTGTCTGGTATAAGGATCACTAATCTGATTTAACCATTCAGTAAGAGTTTGATCCTCATAGGGTGGTATACAAGGTGTGTCAAAAAATAATGAGATTTTTTGTACATTTTGACACTCCTTGTATTCGGAAAAAAAATAATGTTCCATTCATTGCTCATTTCTCTCTTGGTAAATACAGCTTCAAGCTTGGCACTTTTATGACAAACCTTGTATTCCGAAAGAATTAACCTTCCATTCATTGTTCATTTCTATCTTGTAAATACAGCTTCAAACTCGTACTTTTATGACACCTTGTATTCTAAAAAAAATAACGCTCCATTCATTGTTCATGTCTCTCTTGTAAATACAGCTTCAAACTCGGTACTTTTATGACACACCTTGTATTTATGTGACAGTGTGTTTTTTGTGGAAATAATATACGGATTTCAACAAAGGGAGGACGACGTTTAAAAATAAACCTCATTTGGTCACATTATATGAGACTTGGTCAGTCTATAAACTTTTCAAGCGAACCTCGTGTTTCAACGTGACAGAGACATATGTGTAAAAATGTTTTCTCTAATTGTTACAAGCTTGGCAAAAGCCCTTGCTTTAATATGGCTGGATTTAAATACCTGTGAGTATTCAATTAAGCGAAAGAATTTGCAATTTTCTGTCAATTAGAATGGCAAAACATTCATCAAAAGGACCATATGACCTTTAGGCACCCCTTTTTGATCTCGATTAAGAAAGGACATGTTTTTCATTTACACCGTCAATATCCGGTTGTTTTAACTGACGATTTTTAGATATTTTTAAAAATCATAAAACTAACCCCTAACCCTCACCCCTAACCCTAAACTCTAACAAACAATCGGAACGGTCCCATCAAAATATGTCCTACTTAGAAAATTACCAAATATTCCGATCTTTCTGGCATAGAAATATCTTTGGTAGTTTGGGTTTTACGGCATGTCGACCCATTGGGTCATTTTGGGCCGAAGACACAAATCTAATTTATTCTTCGCGGGTACTCATTTTGTTTTACTCGATTTTTTTTAAACACATTTTTGCAAACTCATTTTTTTTTCTCTATTTAACCCATAGATGGAACCCTAACAGGTACTACCACTCCAGGTTAGAGTGAGCCTGGCAGTAGTGGTGATGAACGGATACTCTACATTCCATATAGCTCCAGAATTGGAACTTCACCACCAGAGAGTTTTACGTCCTACTCAGGATATTAAGACTCTCAGCCACCGCCTCGTAAACTTACGCAATTCTTGGGTGTATTGTGACATAAAGAGTTACGTAGTTTCGGTTATAGACAAACAGACACCGAATCTCCATTATAATAAGATACGCATATATTAAACTAAATGCTTCTTTTCTTTCGCTCTTTTTTCCCCACTTTATGCAAATAGCGTTTCAGCCGAGACCTATATCGATTGCGCTATTACAGTCTAATAATTTGTCGTCCTCTGTTGTCAAAAAGGGGAAAAAATGAAACGGGGCTGCACGTGACCTTGCCATAAATAAAATAACATCCAACTGAAGTTTCTTATCAAAAAGCCTTCGCGCTTCATTGAAAACAGTTTTCCGCCACCAACCCCCCCAAAAAAAAGAGACCGTAGCAGATGTCTGAATCGGTGTTTTGCACTAATGTTCAAAAGCAATTCACAAGAAAGCGATAACACCATCGATCTCTACACAGGGGACACGTTGACCTCCTCTTTATCTGAAACAGGAAGTCGTTCTGTTGCATTGCGGTTTTAACACACCCCTTCCTGTTTTAATGGTGGGTTTTGCATCAACTACTGTTTTGTCTAATTTGGTTTGCAGTTCATGAAGTTAACTCACGTTAATACCCTTGAACTTTGTTTTAGATACTACTAATATATATATATATATATATATATATATATATATATATATATATATATATATAATCTTATTATAATGGAGATTGTGTGCTTTTTTTTGTCTGTAACCGAAACTATATCACTACTCAAGTTACAATTCCCTTAGTTATTGACATCACATTCTCAATGATTTTATTTTTATTTTAACCTCTATTATTAACAAAATTGTTTTACATTATTAATACTGTTAACCATATCTACATACTAACAGCATACAATTATGTTTATATATACAACAAAATAGCGGTTTACAGTATGAAGGGGAAGGCTAATTTGCATATTGATATAAAAAAATCGAATTTAATAAATATGTGCTTAGTATTATTGATTCTAACTGTTTGGTTTTATTTTAATGAATATAAGCAAAAATCTCTTCAATAAATCTTAAATGAAATCCATTAACAAGAAAAAATAACTGTAATATTATTCTTTACTTCCTATTTTAACTAAACAGTTTAATTAGGAAAATTTACCAATGAAAGACGGGAGTAACGGAAAATGATGGAAGAGTTAGTTTCAAAGTTGTTCTATATTTCGATCATACCCACTCTGTTCAAAATCTTTTTATCTACATTCTTATTCAGTTTCATTAGCCTTTCTAATTTAATTATCATATTTTATTATAAAATTTAACTTAAATGCTTGCACCCGGAGGGTGCATATATTTGCTAGTATATATATATATATATATATATATATGATCCAAAATCCAGAGAAGAAATCTTCCTTACGACACAAGAGTTTTATCTAAAAAACCTGTCGCCGATTGAGAGCTCAATGTGTGCTCTTAATGTTAGAGTCACAAAGCAAATATATAAGTAAAGAAAGAAATAATAAGACAGAGATTTAGCTTTATAATCGATTTCTAAGCCCCCTGAAATAGACTATAATGCTAAATCTCTAAGTCTTGTTATTTCTTTACTTATATATATATATATATATATATATATATATATATATATATATATATATAAAAGATATTTTATATCTTATAATATTTGACAGTGCTTTATTTTCACAAAATACAATAAGTAAGAAATACAAGAAAGAAAAAAGCTAGCACCACCAAAACGTTCATCTTTGCTTCTGCTATATATATATATATATATATATATAGTATGAACAAAAAGTGATAAGACAAACAGGAAAATTTTCAATATGTTATTTATTCTTAACTAGTTTCGACCTTAAGTCATCGTCAGAAGATTTCTTGTTTCTCTCCCACACACACACGCGTTTTCTTTCTGTCCGTGTTCTCATCTTTTTATTATGTTCAATAGAAACAGATTAGCGTTATTGTTTTCACGTTCTAACCCTCTCTTTTTCTTATATTACTTCATATATATATATATATATATATATATATATATATATATATATATATATATATATGAAGTAAATGGAAGAGAATCCGACAGTATGAATTAAACATTTTTTGAAACAACAAATGATGTTATTATTTCGCTGACAGAATCTGTTTCAACCCTTTCATAAAGCGGTCTTCTTCAATAGCGAAATATGTATGAAACATAAATTTTCAAAACAAGTTTAATTCATATATATATATACTAGCAAATATATGCACCCTCCGGGTGCAAGTATTTAAGTTTTGATATGATAAAATATATTAAATTAGAAAGGCTAATGAAACTGAATAAGAATGCAGATAAAAAGATCTGCAACAGAGGGGGTATGATTGAAAAATCGAACAACTTTGAAACTAACTATTCCATCATTTTCCATTACTCCCCTCTTTCATTGGTAAATTTTCCTAATTTAACTATTTAGTTAAAATAGGAAGTAAAGGATAATATTACAGTTATTTCTTCTTGTAAATAAATTTCCTTTAAGATTTATCCATGAGATTTTTGTTTATATTAAGATAAAACCAAGCAATTAGAAATCAATAATACCAAGCACATATTTATTAAAATCAAATTTTAAATATCAATATGCAAATTAGCCTTCTCGTTCAAACTGTAAACCGCTATTTTGTTGTATATATAAATACAATTGCATGTTATTAGTATGTAGATATGGTCAACAGTATTAATAATGTAAAACAATTTTTATTAATAACTGAAGGTTTAAAAGAATGAAATCATGGTGAATTTGACGTAAATAACTAAGGGAATTGTGACTTGAGTAGTAATATAGTTTCGGTTACAGACAGAAAAACACACAATTTCAATTATAATAAGATATATAATATATATATATATATATATATATATATATATATATGTGTGTGTGTGTGTGTTGTTTTGGAAAAGGTGGCTTACCGGTGAAGATGGTCACAATGGTTAGTTGATGTAAAATTCAGAAAGGTAAGACAGCGATATAAAAAATAAAAAGTGCTCAATACGTTAGTAGAGCAAAGACACACACGTGTAATCGACTGCACTTAATCAATATCTTGATTAATCCAGTGGATTTAACCCTGAAGATCCTTATGGTGAAACTCGAGTAGGTTATTACTTTTACCTGTATTACAATATATATATATATATATATATATATATATATATATATATATATATATATGCTCCCAATACCCGGTAGAGCACTCTAGAGAAGACGTTAATTGAACTTTCACCGTTTAGCGTAAGGAATTTACTCTTCTGTTGTTTACAGACTTGAGTTCTCTGGTGATTGTAAAACATACATCTACGTAAGTACGTACCAATTAGTTGTCCGCCTCTTACGGACAGTTGCCTACGGGTGAGAGGGTAAGGAGCTTGACTGACGAAAATTCAGTAGGGTTTCGCTCCCGGCTAGAAGTAGCTGTTATAGTCGAGCCCCAGTCGAAACACTGTTTCTGTGGAAGACTAATATATAAGTGGGTGATTTGACGGAGAATATAAAACATCGAGGTAGTCGCAACTTCGACCGTTGATAAAATGATTATTCGAATAGTTCGGGGTTATAAAAGATATAAGAGTGCTTAATACGTTTGTAGAGCATTATATATATATATATATATATATATATATATGAATTTGTGTGTGTGTATATGTGCAGAGATTCCTTGTGATCGATGTTCTTATTTGGAGATGCAGGAAGTCTTTTCACGGAATTATCAAAAAGTGTATTGAATCAGGAATAGACTCCTGCTGACATAATCCTTTTCGTAGCCTAATTGGGATACGTGGAGAGAGAGAGAGAGAGAGAGAGAGAGAGAGAGAGAGGTGAGGGGACGGACGGACAGATAGACTGAGAGGAGACTGACAGACAGAGATACAGATAGACAAAGAGAATATATATATATATATATATATATATATATATATATATATATATATATATATATATAGATATAGATATAGAGAGAGAGAGAGAGAGAGAGAGAGAGAGAAATACAGATAGTGAAAGAGAGACAGATGCAGTTATCTATACAGAGAAATAGAGCGATACACAGAAAAAGAAAGATACACAGATAGAGAGGGGAAAAAAGGAGAAGAGAGAGAGAGAGAGAGAGAGAAGGCAGTCAGACATTATATATATAAGAGAGACTGACAGACAGAGATACAGATAGACAAAGAGAATATATATATATATATATATATATAATATATATATATATATATATATATAAGAGAGAGAGAGAGAGGAGGAGAGACATGGACACAGAGATAGGTATACATATAGTGAAAGAGAGACAGATGCAGTTATCTATACAGAGAAATAGAGCGATTCACATAGAGAATAAAGAAAGATACACAGATATAGAGGGGAAAGGGGAGAAGAGAGTAGACAGAAATAACAGTGAATACTCTAGAATTAAAATTTCATAATTATCTCCCTTGCGTATTACCAGAAACATACAAATATACAAGTGACGTATCATGACACTTATCCGCAACGTAACTTCAAATTATGTTACAATAACAAAATGCATTATTAGCTGTTTGCCTGTAAGTTTTTCAAACTACACACAAATGTATACGAAATATTTCTAAGGAATTAAACACCTAGATTCAGTAATAAATAATTAGGACCATATAATCATTAAGCACCCCAGGTGAGAGCTGTTTTGAAAGGAACATTTTTTGCTTTTCACCGTAAACTTCCGGTGGTTTGTTTACAAACCACAGGCGATATTTTTTGCATTAGAATTTCACTAAGACTTTTTAAAAAGTTTGTTCATGTATATTTACAACCCAAAGGCACATTTTTATACTAAAATAGTTTTAGATTTTAATTAAAAACAATAGTTATTTCATAATGTTGTTGTTAATTTAATAGGATTTTTTTAAAGTTTTAAAAACTTGAAACGAAAGATACATTTTTATATTAAGATTTTATTTTTAAGTTTTTATTTAATCAGAAGAGAAATGCAGATATGTTTATTTAAATGAAAAATTTTTTTTTTTTTTTTTACAAAATAATTTTTTATGTCTATTTAAATGAAAGGATGTTGAGACCCAGTAACCAATCAATAACTAGTTTTTATTATAATGGTAATCGTATAAATATTTACATTTTTAAATTCTTTATATTATCTTATTATAATGTGTAGAATACTGTTATCAATATAATGGAGATTGTGGGTTTGTTTGTCTGTAACCGAAACTATGTTACTATATTACTATGTTACTATATAAATTACAATTCCCTTTAGTTATTTACATCACATTCTCTATGATTTTATTTTTATTTAAACCTCAATTATTAATAAAATTGTTTTACATCATTAAGATTGTTGACCATATCTACATACTAATAACAGGCAATTGTATTTATATATACATCAAAATAGTGGATTACAGTGTGAATGGGAAGGCTAATTTGCATATTGATCGTAAAAAAATTGATTTTAATAAATATATGCTAGGTATTATTGATTTCTAATTGTTAGGTTTTATCTTATTGAATATGAGCAAAAATCTCGGGGATAAATCTTAAAAGAAATCCATTAACAAGAACAAATAACTAATATTATTCTTTACTTCCTATTTTAACTAAATAGTTAAATTAGGAAAATGTACCAATGAAAGACGGGAGTAATGGAAATGATGGAAGAGTTAGTTTCAAAGTTGTTCTATTTTTCAACCATACCCCCTCTGTTCCAAATCTTTTTATCTGCATTCTTATTCAGTTTCATTAGCCTTTCTAATTTAATGTGATATTTTATTATATTAAAACCGAAATACTTGCACCCGGAGGGTGCATATATTGGCTAGTACAAGTTGGGAAAAAAAAGTGTGTTATCATAAGAAAACTTAGTTATTTACTATACAAGTAACTAGAAGCGGCTAGCCGGCGTTGCCTGGGTAGTGGAGGAGGTAAACAAAATTAGTCTCACAAATCCATTATTATTGAATCCAGAGTTGGATCCTCGTATTATGCCCCATTAAAATCACCATATAAAAACAAAAGACGTTCCGTTGATCCAGCCACTCTGGAAATAAAAATTAATGTCTACTATTTAAAATATTAAATGCAAAAAAAAAAAAAACAAAAACAAAACAAAAAAAAAAACTATGCTATTATCATTTAAATTTTTTTTTTAAGTATCTTCACAAATATAAATCAAATCTCTATAATTTTGCTCAACAACCAAGCTCTGGTGATATCTAATGTGTATATATATTTACTTTTGTCATTAATTGTTTCATTTTCGGACAGATATACACACAACTGCCCTTTATATATGTATAGATGGTTAGAGAACTGCTTTCAATGAATAAATGTCTTACAAAAATTGTGTTTTGAGCAGATGTTTTTGTGACACGAAAATTCCGTGAACATCAATGGACACTTCCCGCTTTTTCCTTTCTCATCTATGTAGGCAATCCATTTTAAGCTAAAAAAATACCTCTAAAAAGGCGAGAACGATGTCGTATTAAATCCTATGCTTCCTAGTAGACCGGCAAAGAAATAGAATCGGGAGTCATCCGTTTTGGTACGGTATATACCGCCACGTTACAAAAGGAAATGTGTAACGTTCGAATATCGATATATGGTCACAGTACCAAAAGCGATATATGTAACGTGGCGATATACGTTCTATAGCGGGTCTTGTCCACGTGCCTCCAAATTCACGACACTAAAAAGGTGTTCGGCACGTGGCGGTCATCTTGTCGATAAAAAAAATGTACAACGCGAGAAATATATCGTCACAAGCTGCTTAGCTTTTATTTCCAGGTTCGTCTCGTGGGTTGTGTCGGAGAGGAGGAAAAGCAGAGAGAAAGAGAGAGAGGACACTGTTAAATTACGGTGATCCCGCACTAGGGACCAGAGGCCCGTCCGTTCCCCTAGGCATCGGAAAGCAAAAAGAGGCCGGTATTTTTTTTTCGTCGTTCCACGTCACCACGTGACTTCCGGTTTCGGTCAACACCCGAAACTTCCGGTTAGCTTTCAATTCTCCATTCGGGGTGTCACGCCCCGGTCAAACTCACGACAACCTGTTTTATGTTCATCACTTTTTTTTAAGCCTTTACTATCTCTTATTTCTTCCTCCTTTTCTAATAGTACTCCTCGCAAAACTCAGGACCTTCTATCTCGCTACACTTTCATGAAATGTTAATATTCACTGATATTTCTAGGTTTAGCTCAGTCGGTAGAGCGTCTGACTTGGAACGCAAGGTTCCTATTTCGATACCGGCCCTCGCCAACTCAGCATACGAGTAGTACAGGGATCTGTGCTGTAAAGTGAGGAGCTGATGATAGGTGTGGCGCCACGCCTCAGACGCCAAAAATAATATCCTTTTTCTAGCGCTAGTGAAAAGGGGGTATACTCCCTAGCTTTCTGGCTGATACCGACTTTAGGGCCACCCTGGTTTCTTTACTTTAATAAAATTTTAGAAGTAACAAAGTATTAGTTTTTAAATTTCTTTTGGAGACGGTGTATATCGAACAGGAGTCCCTTTAGGGGTATATCGCACCAGATACCCAAAATGTAAGTAGTGTGTAACATCTTTTATTAGTCTTAAGGATGATTATAGATTAACTCCTAAGGTTCACTCAATAACCACAGGTGTAAACCACGGTATCGGTAATACTAATATTTATCATAGCAATCATACAATATGTGGTGTTCACTTCCGCCGGTGTTTTTGAGGTTAAATGTCCCATATCAATATTATACCAGTAGACTACAATTTGTTTTCCTCTAAACCAAAAGGGTTAATGGAAAAAAAAGCTTCATATTTGATACAAAAAAAAAAAAACAAAACAAATGTCGCTGAATATTCTTTTTCAATTTGGCGCGAAATTAACATTTGATAATCTTCTATGCATGAATTACACACTTCACTTCATCTCCCGCGCAATCTCATCATTTTTGAGAGCGTTGCCATGACAACAAAACGCTAAGTCAAATCTTTGACATTTTACACTACTCAGACGAATTAATTTGTGACAGAAGAGATCTGCTGATTTTGAGTGGTGAATCTAACATTAGCAAGTTTTACCTTTAAGTCTCATCAGAACCAGCTTTTCGAGTCAAATTCGAAAATTGATTCAAATGTTTATATTAATTATTTCCCTGGCAAACATCTTGGTATTTATTATCTATTATGTATTTCATTGTATACGCACACACACACACACACACACACACACACACACACATATATATATATATTACTTTTTTTAATTACTTTTTTGCCCTCATATAGAACATTTCATTATTTTTGATTCGCTTTTAAAACTCCTAGCAGACGAATTTATTTCTAATGTCTAGTATATATGTTAGGGGAAATATTTTTACGAGGTCTCCCCCACCCCGCTAATTTTATGAAATCTGAAAAAAAATAAACTGATAAAAAACGATATATTTTTTTCAATAAAGATAATAGTCTGACTAATTATATCAAAAGATCTTTTGACGTTTCTATACGGGATTTTTTTTTTATTATAAAAAAACGTATTCTGAATTCTACATAAAAAAATGTTAATATTATGACATAAAATTATTTCAAAACACTAAAAAATTCAGGATTACATTTAAAATATGATATACCTTGAAAAAGAGTGAAGTTCACCCCAAATATCGGAATAGATTAAACCATGAACAGAGCAATGGTTGAATATATAAAAATTCTGCTTTTTGTTCTGTTTTTCTTGTTTTTTCCAATGCTTCAAAAGACAACAACGTTCACAAGAACATAACATACATAATTATATATATATATATATATATATATATATATATATAAAAGTCAAGTCGACCGGCTGGCCTAATGTCAGTATCAGCCAAACAGCGAGGGAGTCTATCCCCTTTTCCCTAGCGCTGGACCAAGGAGATTGTTTTTGCATCTGAGGTGGAGCGCCACACCTACCACCAGCTCCATTACTTTACCACACTGTGCTACTCATATGTTGAGTTGGCTAGGGCTGGTATCGAATCAGAAACCTAAATGTTCCTAGTCGAACACTATCGACTGAGCTAAACCGGCCCTTTTTGGAGAGACATGATTAAAAAATGCATTTGGGAAATATAGTCACCTTTTAATTTTAAGTATTTAAACAAAATATATGTGGCCTAAAAAATACGGTGAAATTGATTTTACCGCGCAAAAAAATCTGTATTAATATACTTGACCTGGACGGGTCATTCTTTTCTGAGAAAACTATTAACTTTTACTTTGTATGGTTTTCTTGCTTTTCACACACACACACACACACACACACACAAACACATACATACGCGCACACACTGAGACACACAGAGACAAACAAACAAACACACACACACAAACATACACACACCCACACTTTTATTTTTCCAAGTACTGAAATAAATTACAATTATGGAATTCTATAGAAACTTTTTCTAAACAATATGATCTGTTACATAAAAAAACCCCAAAATAACACAAAACAAAAAACTATGTGCAAAAACCTGCGATCGAATACGTGACGTCACTTTGTTGTCATATGGTTAAGGTGTGATTAAGCCTTTAGCTTATGGAGTCAAGATATGGCTCGATTTCACGGGAACTATTTTCTCTCGCGAAGTCAGTGGAGTTTGTGTTCCGGGAATATTTTTCTATGAAGAACGAGATCTTATGGTTTGTGATCAAAACAGGAAACATTTATGCATCGTTAATGCCGAGAATTCTCCTCAGTGCTCACAAATCTATCAATGTTTATCTCGTAAGATCATATCTTATTATAATAGAGATTCTGTGTGTCTGTAACCGAAACTATTAGTACCCAAGTCACAATTCCCTTAGTTATTTACGTCACATTCTCCATCAGTTGTGGTGAACCTGAGCACTGTACGCAATAAATTTCATTACCATTTAACATGATTTCATTCTTATTTAAACATCAATTATCAATAAAATTGTTTCACATTAATACTGTTCGCCTTATCTACATACTAATAACATGCAATTGAATTTATATATACAATAAAATAGCGGTTTACAAAGTTAATGGGAAGGCTAATTTGCATATTGATCTTAAAAATTTGGTTTTAATAAATTCGTGCTTGGTATTATTGATTTCTAATTGTCTGGTTTATTTTAATGAATATTAGCAAAAATGTCAGATAAATAACGCTGATGTGAAAAACTCAAAAGGAGTGAAAAATAATAATAATAATAATAATAATCTTATTATAATGGAGATTTTCTGTCTGTAATCGAAACTATATCACTACACAGGTCACAATTCCCTTAGTTATTTATGTCACATTCTCCATGATTTTATTTTTATTTAAACCACAATTGTTAATAACATCGTTTTACGTTATTAATACTGTTGGTCATTTCTACATTAACATGTAATTGTATTTATATATAGAACATGATAGCGGTTTTCAGTGTGAACGGAAAGGCTAATTTGCATATTGATATTAAAAAAATTGATTTTAATAAATATGTGCTTAGTATTATTGATTTCTAATTGTCTGGTTTATGTTAATGAATATGAGCAACATTGTCAGAGATAAATCTTAAAAGAAATTCATAAACAAGAAGAAATAACTGTCATTTTATTTTTTACTTCTTAATTTAACTAACCAGTTAAATTTGGAAAATTTAGCAACGAAAGACGGGAGTGATGGAAAAAGGTGTAATAGTTAGTTTCAAAGTTGTCCGATTTTTGGATTATACCCCCTCTGTTTCAAATTATTTTATCTGCATTTTCATTTAGTTTCATTAGTCTTTCTAATTCAATATATTTCATTACATTAAAACGGGTTAGCTTAGTCGGTAGAGCGTTCGGCTAGAGACCACAAGGTTCCTAGTTCGATACCGGTCCTCGCCAACAAAAGTAAGGAGCTGATGGTAAGTGTGGCGCTCCACCTCAGACGCCAAAAAACAATCTCCTTGGTCTAGCGCTATTGAAAGAGGGATAGACTCCCTCGCTGACTGGCTGATACCGACTTTAGGCCGCCCCGATGACTTAAAAAAAACCCTAAATACTTACACCCGGAGGGTGCATATTTTTGCTAGTAAATATAACAATACTAAGATGAGGTGGGTACGAATGACTTCATACCTCTACCAGGGGAATTAGACCTAAATTTAACGTAAAAGCGCGTTAACCTCTACGCCACGGCAACTACTGGTGAAGGGTACAAGAAGAACAAGAATAGAAGTGGTGGTATTAGTATAAGTTGTTGGAAGTGGTAGTGACTGTGATTGATGATAGTATTAACGTAAATAGTTGTGATAGTGATAGCCATAGGGTAATTCATATTTTGATAGATGAATTAGAAAATGACGGTGGGGCGGAGTAATGAGTTGACCTCTCTCAACGACCTCAGTGCCCGAATATCTCGGATCTGACCGAGGGGGGGTCTAAAGATCAATTGCATATAATCTCGTAAATGGGGCTTACAACAGGAGAGAGAGAAAGAGAATGAGAAAGAGAGAGAGAGAAAGAGAGAGAGAGAGAGAAAGCGAAACTGTTAGAGAGAATTTATTTTGTGTGCTAGTTTAAGACGACAGGTCATACTAGTACTTCAGGATTGGAAAATAATATAATTAAAATATTTTTCTAAATATTTAATATCTTAATATTAAGAGTGTCCATGGTGTATTTGAAACCACCAAATTTACTGAACAAAAGTTACGACCTAATCCCGTTATTATTATATGCGTTATTCGGACTATAGTCCTCATCTTTATTATTTGTACAACGTTTCGGCCGTTATACCCTCCCCGGCTTCTTCAAGAATTTCTTGTCGGACTCGGGAACCTTCTCGGGCTAGAGAACCTTCTTTTCAAACTCGGGAACTTTCTTGTTGTAATCGGGAGCTATCACGGAACTTTGAACTTAACCCTTTATTCAGTCCACGGGGGGTATCCTGTTCTCATTCCGCTAACCATAGCTGGGGTAGGAGTTGTGTTAATTATTTTTCTATGTTACTGCCGCTACTCAGGATTGAACCCGGAATCCAGAGATAACTGTCACTTAGAACTGTCTTAACCTAACTTACTTATCCACTAGGCCATGTGTCAACGCAGATAAAATTAATCATCAAGCCTCATCTCAAACATTCAGAGAAATAAGCCCGTTATGTTTTTTAAATATAAGTCCTGTGTATTAATATTCTGTCATGTGGACACGCATCACGTTATACAAATGCTGGACAAGCCACTTTATCAATATTAAGCCATCTGAGGATTGCCTAATAAGCATTAACTTTTAGTAACTGTAAAATAGTACCATAATATTGTATTTGAGATTTTAAAAACCTGCTATGCTAATTTAGCATTGAATAAACAAGAAAGTAAACAAACAAAATCAAGCTAACAGTCCTTATATACAAATATATACCCCTAAACTTAAACTGGCATTGCACAGGTTGCTCCCCTGTAATCGGCCAGGTCTAAAGGAATTAATTTCCCCTCAAAGGTCATTAAGCCTTACGTATGCAGGTATTTATCAGTTAAATTCTCGTTCGTTTGTAGGTGCTGATGACGTCCCGGTGGTTAGAAACTGACTGATGATCAGTCAGTCGAGTTTTAATCCCGGCCGGCGGTAGCCTGTGAAGTCTAGTCACAATAAGAAAACGTGATATGTCGTAAAACGGTGTCTGTGGATGACTAACTATATATATATATATATATATATCTTATTATAATGGAGATTGTGTGTTTTTCTGTCTGTAACCGAAACTATATTACTACTCAAGTCAATTCCCTTAGTTATTTACGTTACATTCTCCAGGATTCTATTTCTATTTAAACCTCAATTAATAATAAAACTGTTTGACATTATTAATACTGTTGGCCTCACCTAAATGCTAATAACATGCAATTGTATTTATATATACAACAAAATACCAGTTTTCAGTGTAAACGTAAAGCTAATTTGCATATTGATATTAAAAAAACTGATTTTAATAAATATGTACTTGGTATTATTGATTTCTAATTGTTTGGTTTTATCTTAATGAATATGAGTAAAAATCTCTTCAATGAATCTTAAATAAAATTCATTAACAAGAAGAAATAACTGTAATTTTATTCTTTACTTCCTATTTTAACTAAATAGTTAAATTAGGAAAATTTAGCATTGAAAAACAGAAGTGATGAAAGAGTAAGTTTCAGTTGTTCTATTTTCCGATTATACCCCCTCCGTTTCAAATCTTTTTATCTGAATTCTTCTTCAGTTTCATTAGCCTTTCTGATTTAATCTAATATTTTATTACATTTAAACTTAAATACTGGCACCCGGAGGGTGCATATATTTGCTAGTATATATAAAGTTTGCTTCTATTTTTATTGTCTGCTCTTTAGGTAAAAGCTAATAGAGTCCATTGCATATATGTTAATATTGACCAGTGGGCTAAATTGGTCTTTTTGTGGACATTTTGATTAGGCATTGTAAATTCGTCAAAAGAATATGATAAACCATCGAATGGACAAATGTTTATGGGCCAAAATTTTACCAGGAATTCATTTAAGACCTTTAAATAGTCCTATGTTGAAATGATTAAATATTTATAAGACTTTTGACGCACGTAAAAGCGGAAAAGAAAGAAAAATATAACACAAAGGTAAAAAGAAACTTTGGGGGAATATTAATAGCACATGACATTTAGAAACTAAATGAAATAAATACACTAAGATGCTGAGCAAGCTGCTGAGCTGTAAAATAATAATGATAATAATAATGTTGCAAACTAGCACAACGGGAGTACGACTGGGCTGGAAAGGTGATCCTCTGGAAATTATGCAAAAAATTAAATTTTGACCATACAAAAAATGATATATGCATAAACCAGAATCTGTTCTTGAGAACGAAACGCATAAAATTCTCTGGGACTGAGATAAAAACGGATCACCTTATCCCAGCAAGAAGACCAGACCTAGTGTTGATTAACAAAAAAGAAAGATCTTGTCAACTGGTGGATTTTGCAGTTCCAGCAGATCACAAGGTGAAGCTGAAGGAAAACGAAAAAAAAAAAATGGACAAATACTTGGATTTTTGCCGCTAGCAACGGAAATATGTTGGGTTGGCCAAAAAGTTCGTTTATTTTTTTGAATGTCATCTTTCCAGCCTACTAGTGATCGTTTTATATTCCTATTCTTCAAATCCTGTATTTGAAGTAGCGAGTATGCTGATGTCAGTGTGTAATAAGCCTCCAATCAGAGGAGTTCTTACATTTTTGAATGTATTTCAGGCCTTGAAATGGAAGATAAAGCAGAGCACTACCGACATCTGATGCTTTTTAACTATAGAAAAGGAACAAAAAGGCTACATAGACCTGCAGAAAGACATGCCATGTGTATGGGGAGAATGCTGTTACAGAACGAATGTGCCAGAAATGGTTTGCTCAATTCCGAAAAGGACATTTTTCACTGAGAGATGTTCCTCGCTCTGGCCGGCCAAAGATGATCGATATAGACGGTGTATATTGAACAGGAGTCCCTTCAGGGGTATATCGCACCAGATACCCAAAATGTAAGTATTGTGTAACATATTTTATTAGTCGTAAGTATTAGACGACTTACTTTATATATAAAATTATATTTCTATGTAAAATTATGTATAAGATTGCAATTAAAAAACTTTTGATTATGGAGGTATTAAGAGGTATACCTGAATGAAATCTCTTTGTTGCAGCTTAATGATAAAAAAGATTAAAGTAGTGCTGTTTTACATTTATGTCGAATGGATAGTTTCAGAATTGATTAACATATTAGTTCATATAACTTGAGAAAACAAAGATTTTATTTAAAGTTCAACTTTTCTTTTATTTGGCTATAAAATATGTGTAGGAATAATATTACATTATCTATGTGGTGGCATAGATTATTGGCGACCCCCTGTATTTCTGCAAGGATGGTCCCTTTCATATCACGGACGGAAAATTACTGACAGTTGAAGTCTCGTACGTCACGTGATTTTGAATTAGTTACTCAGTTCGAGCCGATATTTAGAGCAGGGGAGACATCCCGTTTTTCTTCGGCTGACTCAACTCAGCGCTGTGTGTTAGATCGTAAAAGAAAATTTAGTTAGGAATAAAAGTCTTAAAAACAAACATGGCGTTGTTGGTTGATGCATGCTTTAGTTAGAAGACCGGCCAAGAATGAAAAATGAATCAAGATGAACAAACAACAAGAACCTAGAAATAAAAGTCAACATGGCGACCTGGAGAGATAGAAAAGGCTAGACGAGTAGATGGCCACGAAGAAGAAAGAAAGTTATGCATCTCTATCTGTCTACCCCCCTCTCTCTCTCTCTGCCACAAAAGAACACTTGTGTATATACCCAACATGAGTGTATATCTTA
This sequence comes from Doryteuthis pealeii, assembly GCA_023376005.1. NCBI lineage: Eukaryota > Metazoa > Mollusca > Cephalopoda > Myopsida > Loliginidae > Doryteuthis > Doryteuthis pealeii. The sequence continues at coordinate 72,548,131 of CM042165.1, forward strand.
TTATAATGGAGATTGTGGGTTTGTCTGTCTGTAACCGAAACTATATTACTAGACAAGTCACATTTCCCTTTGTTATTTACACACATTCTCCAAGATTTTATTTTTTATTTAAACCTCAATTATTAGTAAAATTGTTTTACAACATTAAGACTGTTAACAATATCTACATACTAATAACATGCAATTATATTTATATATTTAACGAAATAGCGGTTTACAGTGTGAATGGGAAGGCTAATTTGCATATTGATCTTCAAAAAATTGATTTTAATAAATATATGCTTAGTATTATTGATTTATAATTGTTTGGTTTTATCTTAATAAATATGAGCAAAAATCGCGGGGATAAATCTTAACAGAAATCTATTAACAAAGAAATAACTGTAATTTTATTCTTTTCTTCCTATTTTAACTAAATAGTTAAATTAGGGAAATTTACCACTGAAAGACGGGAGTAATGTTGGAACAGTTAGTTTCAAAGTTGTTCTATTTTCCGATTATACCCCCTCTGTTCCAAATATTTTTATCTGAATTCTTATTCAGTTTCATTAGCCTTTATAATTTAACATGATATTTTATTATATTAAAACTTGAATACTTGCACCCGGAGGGTGCATATATTTGCTAGTATTAATAATGGAGATTGTATTTCTGTCTGTAACAAAAACTACGTCATAGCTCTACGTCACAGCTTAGTCACAATGTTCTTATGCTATGTACACCCAAAATTTGAGTAAGCAATTTTAAAAATTGTTTTTTACTCTCGTCCTTTTTTTTTTTTTTTACAGTAACAAGAAGTTAACTAAAAAGTTTACAAATAAATAAATACCTACGATTTTGGGTAAAATTGATGTGGAAAATATTCAAAATTATTGTTTGATTATTACATGCATGCAACATTTTATTTGAGAGGGACGGGGCTCAGTTTTCATTTCAAATTGTTTTATTATTTTTTTACCCCTTTAATAAATATGAGGATTTTGCTTACTTATGATACAAACCCTCTGACATTGAATTTTTAACTCCCACCCTCTCAGGCAATGTCTTTCAAAAATTAATTTTTACGTCGCCCGGAGTGTGTTTTCTGTTGCTAGTAACAATAACAAAAAATCAGAAATATTTAATAGGCAGTAAAAAAATATAACAAAAAAGTGCGACCTATCTGCGAGTATATACGGTAATCAATGAATTAATAATGATGTGAATTTGAAAAACTTTTTCTTTCTTCAAGTCTCATTTACTCTCCCTCCCTCTCTCTCTCTATTTCTCTCTTTATCACTGGTAATCTTTCCTCTTAGTGCTTCCTCTCTGTTCTTGTCTTTCTTTTAAGGGTCATCCTGGTACTGCACATTCCAACGGTATAATTAATACATTGGGTGGATTTGAGAGGTCAAGCATAACTTTTAGCTGCAAGGTTTGGGGGATGTCAGACGAAGAAAAAATCAGAGAAAAAGTTTTAAAAAAGCAAAAAAAAAAAAAACCCAAAAAACTTTTATACAAAAACAAGATGAACAAAGTATAAAAAAAATGCTAATGTTCTGACACTTATCACATTTCAATACATAGATAAAGACAAAAGGATAAATGGATTGAATCACATAAACATACTTATATATACTAGTATATATATGCACCCTCCGGGTGCAAGTATTTAAGTTTTAATGTAATGAAATATCGTATTAAATTAGAGGCAGACAAAAAATATGTAACAGAGTGGGGGTATAATAGAAATGAAACTTACTCTTCCATCACTCCCGTCTTTCATTGCTGAATTTTACTTATTTAACTATTTAGTTAAATTAGGAAGTAAAGAATAAAATGACAGTTATTTTTTCTTGTTAATGGATTTCATTTAAGATTCATTGAAGAGATTTTTGCTTATATTCATTAAAATAAAACCAAACAGTTAGAAACCAATAATACTAAGCACATATTTAATAAAATCACATTTTTAATATCAATATGCAAATTAGTCTTCCCGTTCACACTGCAAAACCGCTATTTTTTGTATATATAAATACAATAGCATGTTATTAGTATGTAGATATAGACAACACTAATAAAAAGGTGAAGCAATTTTATTAATAATTGAGGTTTAAATAAAAATAAAATCATGGAGAATGTGATGTAAATAACGAAGGGAATTGTGACTTGAGTAGTAATATAGTTTCGGTTACAGACAGAAAAACACACAATCTCCATTATAATAAGATGTATATGCTTTTTATTGTATCTGTGTATGTATGTGTGTGTGTGTGTGTACATGTTTATGAAAGGTTTTTAGTGTAAACATTAATGAATACATATCTGCCCTTATGCACATGTGGAGGCACATGGTGTAATGATTCTCATTGAAGTAAATGGGCATGGTGATTCATGATGTGAATCAACACTGGCCATACAAATGCAGCCGTTTTTGGCAATTCCAGTGTAGGTGTTCATTTGAGAATATCTGCATATATATTTACCAAACACCCCCGCTCTACATTTGCAAGAAACATTACTTCTCCTTACACGACGTTAAACTTTTTTTCTCAGATTAGATAACATTATTCAAGTGACATTTTCTTTCCGACTCTTAAAATATATACATTACGTTCACGACTTAATTTTTAAAATATTTAAACAGCTGGTTTGAGTTCCCATCACAAAAAACGAGGAGAAAGGTTACAATAATATCAAAGTTAAAAAGAAAATCATTACATACCTTTAATTGAGAAACCACGGATGAAAAGAGGGCACATGAAAAAAAAAAACAAAAAAAATAATTAGAAAAAGTTGCTAATTACACAATAAAAATAACTTTCGGTTAGATATAACTAATAAAATGATTAGTTATTATCGTCTATATATAAATACGCTTGTTCCTTAACTTTCCAACCGTTCTCATCTGGCAACACCCTCTGGTTGAAAATCAGACCGTCCAAATCGTCTAAGATGAAATGCAAAAATGTAAATTCTGATTATTGAGTGTTACTTACCTGCCTAATTCTTATTCCTGGTGAGTATCGTCACCTCAGCTAAATAATGGAACATTCCGTTTTTATCATAAGGAAAGAAAGGATATGCTACACAGAAAAATATAATAAGAAAGAAAGGGGTTAGTGGAAAGATAGACAGAGGGTGTGAGCGCACGCAAGCGATAGGGCTAGTCTGTTTCAATCTAACTTAATGAAAAAGAAGTAAATGAGAGAGAGAGAGAGAGAGAGAGAGAGAGAGAGAGAGAGAGAGAGAGAGAGAGAGAGAGAGAGAGAGAGAGAGAGAGAGAGAGAGAGAGAGAGAGAGAGATTTGATGGTTGGGTTTTACGGCATGTCAACCCTTGGGTTATTTTATGCCGAATACTTCTATTGGTAAAAAAATGTTTAATGCTGACAAAGTTTTGAAATAATTTCATTTTTTAATGGATAATACAATTTTGTTTATAAACTCATGTTTTCTATTTAACCCATAGATGGGACCCTAACAGGTACTACCACTCCGGGTCAGAGTGGACCAGGGAGCAATGGTGATGAAGGGGTGCTCCACGTTCCCCAAACCTCCAAAACAGGAAACTTACCATCAGATAGAGTTTAACGTCATTCCCAGGACATGTAGACCCTTAGCCACCGCCTTCTAGCACCCATATCATAAAAAGGGTTGGGGATTGCCATGAGGGCAATAGGGTTGGGGCAATCATATAGGTGCTAGGGCTTGACGAGAGAGAGAGAGAGAGAGGGCGAGAGAGAGAGAGAGAGAGAGAGAGGGCGAGAGAGAGAGTTAAATCAATATTATTATACTTTGTACATAATGAACTATTTCGTAATAGCTCTTAAGTAAACTGTAATAATTAGATCTTCATACTGTGGTATATTCACAGGTCCTGCTTGTCTTTAACTTTTAGCCACTATTTCTTTATTACAAACTTTCACCAGGTGTTCATTCTCTTCAGTTTCTCATTTAAAAAAAAAAATCTTATACGTATTTTTAAAAAACTAAATAGAACAGCGTTTCCTTACAGAAAAAAAAAGGTTTTGCCAACCTGAAAAGTCTTTGGTGACATTTACAAATGATTCCATTCAAGAAGAACGAAAATGCTTTGATAAGAAAGAGAGATAAGTTCATCCAGAAAAGAAAAAAAAGCATTTGCTTCGAGCACTTCCGAAGTACGACCCATGCCACCTGCAACCGTGCAGTGTTATCTATGTTTTAGCAAGCTCGTTTCGCAAGTCCATTACTAATGAATGGTGAGGTCGATCCTCGCTAGATGTTTCACACTTGTGCACCTTGTGTCACATTCTAACAGTGGTGAACGGGCTGGGTAAATACCTACATAGGAGCAAGGGTTTTTGTCAATATCTATTTATTTTCCACTAATATATATATATATATATATATATATATATATATGTGTGTGTGTGTGTGTGTGTGTGTTTTATGAAATATCGAGATTGAAGCTGTATTTACCAAGATATAAATGAACAATGAATGGAGCGTTAATTTTTCAAAATACAAGGTGTGTTAAAAAGTACAAAAATCTTGCAACTTTTTCGACACACCTACTAATATATATATATATATATATATATATAAAACTTAGCTCAGTCAGAATGGAACGTTATTTTTTTCAGAATACAAGGTGCGTCAGAAAGTACAAAAATTTTACTACTTTTTTGACACACCTAGTATAGATATATATATATAACAAGGGCCGGTTTAGTTCAGTCAGTAGAGCACTTGCCTAGGAATAGTAAGGTACCCGGTCCTCGTAAACTCAGCATATGAGTAGTACAGGTAAAATGAGGAGCTGATTGTTGGTGTGGCGCTCCACGTCAGAAGCAAAATCAATCCTTGGTCAAGCTAGTAAAAAGTGAGTAGGCTCCTTCGCTGCTTGGTTGATACCGACATTAGGCAATCCTGTCGACTTTACTCATATATATATATATATTATATATATATATATATATATATATATATATATATACACTAGATAAAACAATAAAAGAAAATCTATATTCCGATTAATCAAATGGTATTATTCTGAATTCAAGACTTCCACCAATGAGGATTAGTCAAAATTCCTGCTGTGGACACAACACCGGTTCTTGAATTCTTGCAGCCCTGCAGGAATTTTGCTGGAATGCTAACAGGGAATCGATCGCTCTTGATTGGGTCCCTGAGGTGAGAACGTAGCTATTTAACCAAGCATCAAATGAATTACTCGAGAAAATAAATTACAAACGAGGCCTTCCGACGCGGAGAAAACTTCCTCGTCACTGGAAAAATGATTGCATTTCTTCGGCCCCATAAAAGAGGGTTTGAGAGGTAAACATTATTTTAGTGACGAGGAAGTGAAATCTGCAGTGAAGAAGTGGCTTAAAGAACAGTCAACAAAATTTTACGCGGCAGAGATACATGTTCTCATTCGAAGGTGGAACATTGCTATTGAGAGTAATGTGGAGAAATAGGGATGTGATCCACAGAGGAGTAGTTATGATACATGTTCCTGTGTTGGTGATTGTACCTATCCTAACCCTACATGGCCAATATAGACAGATCAGTGTGCCATAAAAAATTGTTAAATCATTTTAATCTTTAACTTTTTCATCATCTGACCATGATAGAGAGTGTCGGTCTGTACAAAAATTGAGAATTCCCTACCCCCAAGGACTAAGCGCATCCATATACATCTAGCCTGTGCGAGTGGGGGAGTGTAGCGAGTGACTCGAGATATTGAACTCGCAGCCTCCTCGTCGCGAGCAGTGGCTCGTAGGCAGACTACTGTCACCTCTGTTAAATATACGAATTCCACACGGGTCGGGCAGCGTGTGATTAGCCCGGATGTAAGATCATGGGGGAGGGCATTTACTTATTATTTAAGTCCTTCCTTCACACACAACGGCCTGTCATGTTTTTGGTTTGGTTTGTTTTGTGGCATATCAACCTCGGTGGGTCATTTAATGCCGATAAAGTTTTGAAATAAATCAATTCTTAATGGATAATACAATTTTTTTATAAATACATTTTTCTATTTAACCCATAGATGGGACCCTAACAGGTACTACCACTCCGGGTCAGAGTGGACCAGGGAGCAATGGTGATGAAGGGGTGCTCCACATTCCCCAAACCTCCAGAACTGGAAACTCACCATCAGATAGAGTTTAACGTCATTCCCAGGACATGTAGACCCGCAGCCACCACCTTCTAGCACCCATATGATAAAAAGGGGTTGGGGATTGCCATAAGGGCAATAGGGTTGGGAAAATCATATAGGTGCTAGGGCTTGACGCTGTCGTGTTTTGATCTTTTTAAAGTGAAGTGAGACGTACGTTTGAGCGAGGAAATTTGACGGATTGAGCAAGGACTACTGTGAGTGTTGCCGGCAAAATACTACGAGAAGGGACTTTTGCGGTTGAAGAAATTGATTATAGCGATTGCGTTCGGTTGTCACTTGAAACAAACAATTAGAGTTTGCTCATAGATGAAAGGAGAATAATTGGAAGTATACATTTTTCCCTAGAGTATTATAGCGATATGAAATGCAAACAACCTCGTCCAGGATTGGAAGTCTGATGTGATCATTTCCTACAACGATAAACATTTCACGACGGACACCTAGTTTTAGAAGAAGGGTAGTGGTACTATCTGACCCATAACTGGGGGTGGGTGGGTGAGTAAGTTCATACCTTTTCCAAAGGTAAGGGTTCGAAAGTAAACGTAATAGCGAGATTGGAGTTGCACACAGGAATATTTGAAAAGATAAAAGTATCTAATACTAACAATTTATACACAATTATACGGTTTCAAGTAATTATTTTTATCTTATTATAATGGAGATTATGTAACCGTCTGTCAGTAACCGAAATTACGTCACTGTTGACGTCACGATATTTTAGTGTAGTAGAGTGAAGTAGTAGTAGTACTAATTGACCCATGACTGGGGGGGGTGATGAGTAAGTTCATACCTTTTCCAAGGGTAAGGGTATTAGTTCGAAAGTAAACGTAATAGCGAGACTGGAGTTCCAACTCGCTTAATACGGTGTCACAGTCCAACAAGTTAGATATTACGACGCGGAGCCCCCCCCCTCTTGCAATCAGGAATATTTGATAAAACCATCTAATACCGAACAATTTATACACAATTATATGGTTCAAGTAACTATTTTTTTATCTCTTATTATATTGGAGATTATGTAACCGTCTGTCACTAACCGAAATTACGTCACCACTAACGTCACATATTTTAGTTATTTAAGTTATATTCTCAATGCTTATTCTCTCTCTT
>CM042165.1:72555492-72591673 GCA_023376005.1 Doryteuthis pealeii
AGAGAGAGAGAGATGAGAGAGAGAGAGAGAGAGAGAGAGAGAGAGAGAGAGAGAGAGAGAAGAGAGAGAGAGAGACGAAACTGTTTAGAGAATTTATTTTGGGTGCTAGTTTAAGACGACAGGTCATACTAGTACTTCAGGATTGGAAAATAATTTAATAAAATATTTTCTAAATATTTAATATCTTCATATTAAGAGTGTCCATGGTGTATTTGAAACCACAAATTTACTGAACGAAAGTTACGACCTAATCCCGTTATTATTATCTGCGTTATTCGGACTATTGTCCTCATCTTTATTGTTATTTGTACAATGTTTCAGCCGTTATACCCTCCCCGGCCTTCTTCAAGAATTTCTTGTCGTAATCGGGAGCCATCACGGAACTTTGAACTTAACCCTTTATTCAGTCCACGGGGTTATCCTGTTCTCATCCCGCTAACCATAGCTGGGGTAGGAGTTGTGTTAATTATTTTTCTATGTTACTGCCGCTACTCAGGATTGAACCCTGAATCCAGAGATAACTGTCACTTAGAACTGTCTTAACCTAACTACCTTATCCACTAGGCCATGTGTCAACGCAGATAAAATTAATCATCAAGCCTCATCTGAAACATTCAGAGAAATAAGCCCGTTATGTTTTTAAATATAAGTCCTGTGTATTAATATTCTGTCATGTGGACACGCACCACGTTATACAAATGCTGGACAAGCCACTTTATCAATATTAAGCCCTCTGAGGATTGCCTAATAAGCATTAACTTTTAGTAACTGTAAAATAGTACCATAATATTGTATTTGAGATTTTAAAAACCTGCTATGCTAATTTAGCATTGAATAAACAAGAAAGTAAACAAACAAAAACAAGCTAACAGTCCTTACATACAAATATATACCCCTAAACTTAAATGGGCATTGCCCAGGTTACCCCCCACCCTCTGTAATCGGCCAGGTCTAAAGGAACTAATTTCCCCTCAAAGGTCATTAAGCCTTACGTATGCAGGTATTTATCAGTTAAATTCTCGTTCGTTTATAGGTGCTGATGACGGCCCGGTGGTTAGGAACTGACTGATGATCAGTCAGTCGAGTTTCAATCCCGGCTGGCGGTAGCCTGTGAAGTCTAGTCACAATAAGAAAACGTGATATGTCGTAAAACGGTGTCTGTGGATGACTAACTATATATATATATACATATATATACACATATATAAATATATATAAATACACACATATATATATATATGAGGAAAAATGAGTAAAGAAAAGAAATGTAGATAGATAAAAATGAATTTAATCGATATCACTTACACGTGTTTCGGTCCGTTTATCAAAATGTATACGGATTACGCTATTACTATTATTAACTTAATCAGCTGAAATTGAAATAATAATAGGAAAAATGTAAAAATATTATATACATACACATTATATATATATATATATATATATATATATATATATATATATATATATATATATATATACGGACTCTATTAGCTTTTTACTAAAGAGGAGACAATAGAAATAGTAGCAAACTTGATATATATATATATATATATATATATATATTTGCTTCTATTTTTATTGTCTGCTCTTTAGGTAAAAGCTAATAGAGTCCATTGCATATATGTTAATATTGCACATTGGGCTAAATTGGTCTTTTTGTGGACATTTTGATTAGGCATTGTAAATTCGTCAAAAGAATATGATAAACCATCGAATGGACAAGTGTTTATGGGCCAAAATTTTACCAGGAATTCATTTAAGACCTTTAAATAGCCCTATGTTGAAAATAATCTAATATTTATAAGACTTTTGACGCACGTAAAAGCGGAAAAGAAAGAAAAATATAACACAAAGGTAAAAAGAAACTTTGGGGGAATATTAATAGCACATGACATTTAGAAACTAAATGAAATAAATACACTAAGATGCTGTAATAATAATAATAATAATAATAATAATAATAATAATAATAATACTTATGGCGGCCAACAATAGTAGATGTGACATATGGACAAACAAAAAAACAACAAAGACTAGAAAACAAAAATGGAAAGAAAAACAATTATATGGACACTTCAAACGACAAATTGAAGAGGTTGCACACGAAAAGATCTGGACGTGGTTAAGAAAAGGAAACCTTAAAAGAGAAACTGAATCACTAATAATTGCTGCACAGAATAATGCCATAAGGACAAACTATATCAAAGCAAAAATTGATAAGACCCAACAAAATAGTAAATGTAGATTATGCGGTAATAGAGATGAGACTGTAAACCATGTACTAAGCGAATGTAGCAAACTAGCACAACGGGAGTACAAAACTAGACACGACTGGGTTGGAAAGGTGATCCACTGGGAATTATGCAAAAAATGAAATTTTGACCATACAAAAAATGGTATATGCATAAACCAGAATCTGTTCTTGAGAACGAAACGCATAAAATTCTCTGGGACTTTGAGATAAAAACGGATCACCTTATCCCAGCAAGAAGACCAGACCTAGTGTTGATTAACAAAAAAGAAAGATCTTGTCAACTGGTGGATTTTGCAGTTACAGCAGATCACAGGGTGAAGCTGAAGGAAAACGAAAAAAAATGGACAAATACTTTGGATTTTTGCCGCTAGCAACGGAAATATGTTGGGTTGGCCAAAAAGTTCGTTAATTTTTTGAATGTCATCTTTCCAGCCTACTAGTGATCGTTTTATATTCCTATTCTTCAAATCCTGTATTTGAAGTAGCGAGTATGTTGATGTGAGTGTGTAATAAGCCTCCAATCAGAGGAGTTCTTACATTTTTGAATGTATTTCAGGCCTTGAAATGGAAGATCAAGCAGAGCTATACCGACATCTGATGCTTTTTTACTATAGAAAAGGGGAAAAAAGCTACAGAAACCTACAGAAAGATATGTCATGTGTATGGGGAGAATGCTGTTACAGAATGGGTGTGCCAGAAATGGTTTGCTCAATTCCGAAAAAGACATTTTTCACTGAGAGATGCTCCTCGCTCTGGCCGGCCAAAGATGATCGATATAGACGGTGTATATCGAACAGGAGTCCCTTCAGGGGTATATCGCACCAGATACCCAAAATGTAAGTATTGTGTAACATATTTTATTGGTCGTAAGTATTAGACGACTTACTTTATATATAAAATTATATTTCTATGTAAAATTATGTATAAGATTGCAATTAAAAAAACTTTTGATTATGGAGGTATTAAGAGGTAGACCTGAATGAAATCTCTTTGTTGCAGCTTAATGATAAAAATGATTAAAGTAGTGCTGTTTTACATTTATGTCGAATGGATAGTTTCAGAATTGATAAACATATTAGTTCATATAACTTGAGAAAACAAAGATTTTATTTAAAGTTCAACTTTTCTTTTATTTGGCTATAAAATATGTGTAGGAATAATATTACATAATCTATGTGGTGGCATAGATTATTGGCGAACCCCTGTATTTCTGCAGGGATGGTCCCTTTCATATCACGGACGGAAAATTACTGACAGTTGAAGTCTCGTACGTCACGTGATTTTGAATCAGTTACTCAGTTCGAGCCGGTATTTAGAGCAGGGGAGACATCCCGTTTTTCTTCGGCTGACTCAACTCAGCGCTGTGTGTTAGATCGTAAAAGAAAATTTAGTTAGGAATAAAAGTCTTAAAAAGAAACATGGCGTTGTTGGTTGATGCATGTTTTAGTTAGAAGACCGGCCAAGAATGAAAAATGAATCAAGATGAACAAACAACAAGAACCTAGAAATAAAAGTCAACATGGCGACCTGGAGAGATAGAAAAAGGCTAGACGAGTAGATGGCCACGAAGAAGAAAGAAAGTTATGCATCTCTATCTGTCTCCCTCCCCCCCTCTCTCTCTGCCACAAAAGAACACTTGTGTATATACCCAACATGAGTGTATATCTTATTATAATGGAGATTGTGGGTTTGTCTGTCTGTAACCGAAACTATATTACTAGACAAGTCACATTTCCCTTTGTTATTTACACACATTCTCCATGATTTTATTTTTTATTTAAACCTCAATTATTAGTAAAATTGTTTTACAACATTAAGACTGTTAACAATATCTACATACTAATAACATGCAATTATATTTATATATTTAATGAAATAGCGGTTTAAAGTGTGAATGGGAAGGCTAATTTGCATATTGATCTTAAAAAATTGGATTTTAATAAATATATGCTTAGTATTATTGATTTATAATTGTTTGGTTTTATCTTAATAAATATGAGCAAAAATCTCGGGGATAAATCTTAACAGAAATCTATTAACAAAGAAATAACTGTAATTTTATTCTTTTCTTCCTATTTTAACTAAATAGTTAAATTAGGGAAATTTACCACTGAAAGACGGGAGTAATGTTGGAACAGTTAGTTTCAAAGTTGTTCTATTTTCCGATTATACCCCCTCTGTTCCAAATATTTTTATCTGAATTCTTATTCAGTTTCATTAGCCTTTATAATTTAACATGATATTTTATTATATTAAAACTTGAATACTTGCACCCGGAGGGTGCATATATTTGCTAGTATTAATAATGGAGATTGTATTTCTGTCTGTAACAAAAACTACGTCATAGCTCTACGTCACAGCTTAGTCACAATATTCTTATGCTATATACACTCAAAATTTGAGTAAGCAATTTTAAAAATGGTTTTTTACTCTCGTCCTTTTTTTTTTTTTACAGTAACAAGAAGTTAACTAAAAAGTTTACAAATAAATAAATACCTACGATTTTGGGTGAAATTGATGTGGAAAATATTCAAAATTATTGTTTGATTATTACATGCATGCAACATTTTATTTGAGAGGGACGGGGCTCAGTTTTCATTTCAAATTGTTTTGTTTTGTTTTTTACCCCTTTAATAAATATGAGGATTTTGCTTACTTATGATACAAACCCTCTGACATTGAATTTTTAACTCCCACCCTCTCAGGCAATGTCTTTCAAAAATTAATTTTTACGTCGCCCGGAGTGTGTTTTCTGTTGCTAGTAACAATAACAAAAAATCAGAAATATTTAATAGGCAGTAAAAAAAAATAAAACAAAAAAGTGCGACCTATCTGCGAGTATATACGGTAATCAATGAATTAATAATGATGTGAATTTGAAAAACTTTCTTTCTTCAAGTCTCATTTACTCTCCCTCCCTCTCTATTTCTCTCTCTCTCTCTTTATCACTGGTAATCTTTCCTCTTAGTGCTTCCTCTCTGTTCTTGTCTTTCTTTTAAAAGGTCATCCTGGTACTGCACATTCCACGGTATAATTAATACATTGGGTGGATTTGAGAGGTTAAGCATAACTTTTAGCTGCAAGGTTTGGGGATGTCAGACGAAGAAAGATTAGAGAAAAAGTTTTAACAAAGCAAAAAAAACCCAAAAAAACTTTTATACAAAAACAAGATGAACAAAGTATAAAAAATGCTAATGTTCTGACACTTATCACATTTCAATACATAAAGACAAAAGGATAAATGGATTGAATCACATAAACATACTTATATATACTAGCAAATATATGCACCCTCCGGGTGCAAGTATTTAAGTTTTAATGTAATGAAATATTGTATTAAATTAGAAAGGCTAATGAAACTAAATAAGAATACAGATAAAAAGATTTGAAACAGAGGGAGTATAGTAAAATATTTGAAACAGAGGGAGTATAATAAAAAATGGAACAACTGAAACTTACTCTTCCATCACTCTCGTCTTTTATTGTTATTTTTTCTAATTTAAGTATTTAGTTATAAGAAGAAGTAAAGAATAAAATGACAGTTATTTTATCTAATTAATGGATTTCATTTAAGATTCATTGAAGAGACTTTTGCTTATATTCATTAAAATAAAACCAAACAGTTAGAAATCAATAATACTAAGCACATAATTATTAAATTCGATTTTTTAATATTAATATGCAAATTAGCCTTCCCGTTCACACTGTAAACCGCTATTTTGTTGTATATATAAATATAATTGCATGTTGTCAGTATGTAGACATAGTTAACAGTATTAATAATGTAAGACAATTTTATTAATAATTGAGGTTTAGATAAAATCAAATCATGGAGAATGTGCTGTCAATAACTAAGAGAATTGTGACTTGAGTAGGAATATAGTTTCGGTTACAGACAGAAAAACACACAATCTCCATTATAATAAGATGTATGTGCTTTTTATTGTATCTGTGTATGTAGGTATGTGTGTGTGTGTGTGTGTGTGTGTGTGTACATGTTTATGAAAGGTTTTTAGTGTAAACATTAATGAATACATATCTGCCCTTATGCACATGTGGAGGCACATGGTGTAATGATTCTCATTGAAGTAAATGGGCATGGTGATTCATGATGTGAATCAACACTGGCCATACAAATGCAGCCGTTTTGGCAATTCCAGTGTAGGTGTTCATTTGAGAATATCTGCATATATATTTAACAAACCCCCCGCTCTACATTTGCAAGAAACATTACTTCTCCTTACACGACGTAAAACCTTTTTTTTCTCAGATTAGATAACATTATTCAAGTGACATTTTCTTTCCGACTCTTAAAAATATATACATTGACGTTCACTACTTTTAATTTTTTAAAAATATTTAAACAGCTGGTTTGAGTTCCCATCACAAAAACGAGGAGAAAGGTTACAATAATATCAAAGTTAAAAAGAAAAATCATTACATACCTTTAATCGAGAAACCACGGATGAAAAGAGGGCACATGAAAAAAAAAAAACAAAAAAAAATAATTAGAAAAAAGTTGCTAATTACCCAATAAAAATAACTTATGATTAGTTATTATCATCTATATATCAATACGCTTGTTCCTTAATTTTCCAACCGTTCTCATCTGGCAACACCCTCTGGTTGAAAATCAGACCGTCCAAATCGTCTAAGATGAAATGCAAAAATGTAAATTCTGATTATTGAGTGTTACTTACCTGCCTAGTTCTTATTCCTGATGAGCGTCGTCACATCAGTTAAATAATGGAACATTCCGTTTTTATCATAAAGAAAGAAAGAATATGCTACACAGAAAAATATAAGAAGAAAGAAAGGGGTTAGTGGAAAGATAGACAAAGGGTCTGAGCGCACGCAAGCGATAGTCTGTTTCAATCTAACTTAATGAAAAGAAGTAAATATATGAGAGAGAGAGAGAGAGAGAGAGAGAGAGAGAGAGAGAGAGAGAGAGAGAGAGAGAGAGAGAGAGAGAGAGAGAGAGAGAGAGAGAGAGATTTGGTTGGTTGGTTGGGTTTTACGGCATGTCAACCCCTTGGGTTATTCTATGCCGAATACTTCTATTGGTAAAAAAAAAAATGTTTAATGCTGACAAAGTTTTGAAATAATTTCATTTTTAATGGATAATACAATTTTGTTTATAAACTCGTGTTTTCTATTTAACCCATAGATGTGACCCTAACAGGTACTACCACTCCGAGTCAGAGTGGACCAGGGAGCAATGGTGATGAAGGGGTGCTCCACATTCCCCAAACCTACAAAACTGGAACCTCACCATCAGATAGAGTTTAACGTCATTCCCAGGACATGTAGACCCTTAGCCACCGCCTTCTAGCACCCATATGATAAAAAGGGTTGGGGATTGCCATGAGGGCAATAGGGTTGGGGCAATCATATAGGAGAGAGAGAGAGAGAGAGAGAGAGAGAGAGAGAGAGAGAGAGAGAGAGAGAGAGAGAGAGAGAGAGGAGAGAGAGAGAGAGAGAGAGAGAGAGAGAGAGAGAGAGAGAGAAGAAATCAATATTATTATACTTTGTACATAAGAGCTATTACGAAATAGTTCATTAAGTAAACATATAAAACGCTGTAATAATTAGATCTTCATACTGTGGTATATCCACAGGTCCTGCTAGTCTTTAACTTATAGCCACCATTTCTTTATAACAAACATTCACCAGGTGTTCATTCTCTTCAATTTCTCATTTAAAAAAAAACTTATACGTATTTTTTAAAAACTAAATGGAACAGCGTTTCCTTACAGAAAAAAAAAAAGGTTTTGCCAACCTGAAAAGTCTTTGGTGACATTTACAAATGATTCTATTCAAGAAGAACGAAAATGCTTTGATAAGAAAGAGAGATAAGTTCATCCAGAAAAGAAAAAAAAGCATTTGCTTCGAGCACTTCCGAAGTACGACCCAAGCCACCTGCAACCGTGCAGTGTTATCTATGTTTTAGCAAGCTCGTTTCGCAAATCCATTACTAATGAATGGTGAGGTCGATCCTCGCTAGATGTTCCACACTTGTGCACCTTGTGTCACATTCTAACAGTGGGTAAATACCTATATAGGAGCAAGGGTTTTTGTCAATATCTATTTATTTTCCTATATATATATATATATATATATATATAAGGTGTGTTATGAAATATCGAGATTGAAGCTGTATTTACCAAGATAGAAATGAACAATGAATGGAGCGTTAATTTTTTCAAATACAAGGTGTGTCAAAAAGTACAAAAATCTTGCAACTTTTTTGACACACCTACTAAATATATATATATATATATATATATATATATATATATATATATATATTATATATATATATATATAAAATTAGCTCAGTCAGAATGGAACGTTATTTTTTTTCAGAATACTAGGTGCGTCAAAAAGTACAAAATTTACTACTTTTTTGACACACCTAGTATATATATATATATATTATACTAGCTAAAGTACCCGGTCCATGACCGGACTAAAAAAAAAAAAAAAAGAGAAAAAAGTGGTGACTTAATTTGGCGGACCTGAACTTTTGGAACCCCACGCCCTCTAAAATTTTCGTTTTTAATTATTTTTTTATTCAACGGATTATTATCGATTGCAAACCAATCTATCCGATTGTAAAAAAAAACTAAAAAAAGTTATTTATTTTTCGAGTTTTCAGGGGTGCTCATTTCCCCGTATAAGTTTATAGTAAATCGAACCCCATATCGAAACCGCTCTATCTTAACAGTTGGGCTGAATTTGCACTAAGGTATCAAAATTAAGGTGACACAGAAAAAACAGAACCCACAAATTTTTTAATAAAACTGTTAAATTCAAGTAGGGGGGTTAGGATTTGGGGTTAGGGTTAGGGTTAGGGGTTGGTGTTGGGGTTGGTGTTTAAGGTAAGTTTAATGGGAAAATAAATAAATAATTTGGGTTCTGTTTTTCTGGGCCACCCTAACTTTGACACATTTGCGCCAGTTTCCTTTCGAGCAGTTCCGATATGGGGGTTCGATTTACTATAAACTTATACGGGGAAATGAGCACCCCTGAAAACTCAAAAAATAAAGAACTTTCAAGAATTTTTTAAAAAATCTGATTGATTGGTGTGTAATCGATAATAATCCATTGAAGGAAAAATAAATATTTAAATAAAATTTTCCTTTTAGCGGTTCCGATAAGGGGGGTTCAATTTACGATAAACTTATACGGGAAACTGAGCACCCCTGAAAACTCGAAAATAAATAACGTTTTAGAATTTTTTTTTTTACAGTCTGATAGATTGGTGTGCAATCGATAATAATCCATTGAAAGAAGAAAAAAAATTAAAAACAAAAATTTTAGAGGGGTGTTCCAAAAGTTCAGGTCCGCCCTTAATTTAAAAAAAAATCTGCCTATTTATTTATCATTAGAATTATGATAAATTAAAGAACACATTTTCTCATTCAAGTTACGTACATTAAAATCATTTTTATTTTATGTTTAAGGTAAGAACATATCATACACTGTTTTGTTTATATACGAAATGTTAACTACATCGTATTTTTATTATAATTTTTGTTTTTTTTTATTACAATACGAATACAACTATGTTTACTTAGTTACGAAATAAGTAGTTATAATTTAACTTCCTATTTTTGTAAAAGGCTTTTCTTTCTAAAATTCTTTTGTTTTTAATTTTTTCGTATATATACAAAGTTGAGTTATATTATATTTATTAAATAAACGAAATAAAATTTATTAAACAATAATAAGCGCTTATTATTTATTTAATAAATAATAAGCGCTTATTATTGTTTTTTACTTCGCTCTTTCTTACCAAATAAATATTTGTAAGATATTTCATTTCATTTCTAACTAAATTAATATTTTAAAGACAGGAATAAAAAGATTGCGATATGAATAAGATTTGATTTTTCGTTAAAACATACTTTTGCTGTCCGAAGCAAATAATTTTTTTCTAACTCGCTATAAAAATAAATTCAATTGATAAAGACTCGTACAAATTATAAATTGAGCAAGATTATTTTCTCTTCTTTTCACGAAAAGTTTCACTGAAACTCCAGTTTGAAAATAATAATAGTATTTGGGGACAATTTTAAATTCAGTTTTTAATTGCTTGATAAGTTAGAAATAGATTGTAATTTATTTCTTTGAATTTTTTCTACATGACAATTCAAATCTAGTTCTTAACGATAAAGAGAATGCAATATCTATTTTGCTTACATTTTAAAACGTCTTCATTAGTTCTCTAAACTATTAAGACTTTTTTTTTTAAAACCATTAGTATTAATTACAAAACAACTCGTTTTATCATTTTTTTTTTATTTACATTTATACAACCCTATACTAGTGACTGATTTTTATTGACATTTAAAAATCTTATTTTAAAAAAAATGTAACCGTAAACTTGTGTTTTGAAACAATTTTCATTTTTCTACAATTTTTTGTGCATGACAACAATTTAAATTAAGTGTGTGTACATTGTACAATAAAAGTTAGTTTCAAAAACATACGATAAATATAAATAAATATTTAGAAAGATTATAAAAAAACGAATTTATTTTACGTTAAAATTTAGTTTGTCGCTAACATTTTCATTGTTTCTTTCTTTCTTTCTTTATTTCTTTCTTTCTGCTGCTAAAAACAGCCAGGCGAGTCGCTAACATTTTCGTTGTTTCTTTCTTTCTTTCTTTCTGCTGATAAACAGTCAGGCGAGCCTCCGCTGATAGACCAAGTATTAGCAGCAGCAGCAGCTATGCTATGGCTTTCGAAAAATCGTTTGATTTTTTGTTTGATTAATCGATTAAATCCCTTAATCAGTAAAAAATCAATAACCAAATTTGGAATTTTTCTTAGTTAGAACGATATCAATGTGTATGCAAGATTTTGAATCTGAGTGACCTCCCGTTTTTTTTGTTATACGTCGACACGTACATACCAAAATCTCTGTTTTATATATTAGATATATATATATATATATATATATATATTTATATATATATATATATATATATATATATATAACAAGGGGCGGTTTAGTTCAGTCAGTAGAGCACTTGCCTAGGAATAGTAAGGTACCCGGTCCTCGTAAACTCAGCATATGAGTAGTACAGGTAAAATGAGGAGCTGATTGTTGGTGTGGCGCTCCACGTCAGAAGCAAAATCAATCCTTGGTCAAGCTAGTAAAAAGTGAGTAGGCTCCTTCGCTGTTTGGTTGATAACGACATTAGGCAATCCTGTTGACTTTACTCATATATATATATATATATATATATATACACACACTAGATAAAACAATAAAAGTAAAACCCATATTTCCGATTAATCAAATGGTATTATTCTGAAGTCAAAACTTCTACCAATGAGGATTAGTCAAAATTCCTGCTGTGGACACAACACCGGTTCTTGAATTCTTGCAACCCTGCAGGAATTTGGCTGGAATGCTAGCAGGGAATCGATCGCTCTTGATTGGGTCCCTGAGGTGAGAACGTAGCTATTTAACCAAGCATCAAATGAATTACTCCGGAAAATAAATTACAAACGAGGCCTTCCGACGCAGAGAAAACTTCCTCGTCAATGGAAAAATGATTGCAAAGAGGGTTTGAGAGGCAAACATTATTCCAGTGATGAGGAAGTGAAATCTGCAGTGAAGAAGTGGCTTAAAGAACAGTCAACAAAATTTTACGGGGCAGGGATACATGTTCTCATTCGAAGGTGGAACATTGCTATTGAGAGTAATGTGGAGAAGTAGGGATGTGATCCACAGAGGAGTAGTTATGATACATGTTCCTGTGTTGGTGATTGTACCTGTCCTAACCCTACATGGCCAATATAGACGGATCAGTTTGCCATTAAAAATTGTTAAATCATTTCAATCTTTAACTTTTTCATCATCTGACCATGATAGAGAGTGTCGGTCTGTACAAAAATTGAGAATTCCCTACCTCCTAGGACTAAGCGCGTACGTATATATCTGGAGTGTAGCGAGTGACTCGAGATATTGAACTCGCAGCCTCCTCGTCGCGAGGAGTGGCTCGTAGGCAGACTACTGTCACCCCTGTTAAATATGCAAATTCCGCACGGGTCGGGTAGCATGTGATTAGCCCGGATGTAAGATCATGGGGAGGGAATTTACTTATTTAAGTCCTTCCTTCACACACAACGGCCTGTCGTGTTTTTGGTTTGGTTTGTTTTGTGGCATATCAACCTCGGTGGGTCATTTAATGCCGATAAAGTTTTGAAATAAATCAATTCTTAATGGATAATATAATTTTTTTATAAATACATTTTTCTATTTAACCCATAGATGGGACCTAACAGGTACTACCACTCCCGGGTCAGAGTGGACCAGGGAGCAATGGTGATGAAGGGGTGCTCCACATTCCCCAAACCTCCAGAACTGGAAACTCACCATCAGATAGAGTTTAACGTCATTCCCAGGACATGTAGACCCGCAGCCACCACCTTCTAGCACCCATATGATAAAAAGGGGTTGGGGCTTGCCATAAGGGCAATAGGGTTGGGAAAATCATATAGGTGCTAGGGCTTGACGCTGTCGTGTTTTGATCTTTTTAAAGTGAAGTGAGACGTACGTTTGAGCGAGGGAAATTTTGACGGATTGAGCAAGGACTACTGTGAGTGTTGCCGGCAAAATACTACGAGAAGGGACTTTTGCGGTTGAAGAAATTGATTATAGCGAATGCGTTCGGTTGTCACTTGAAACAAACAATTAGAATTTGCTCATAGATGAAAGGAGAATAATTGGAAGTATACCTTTTTCCATAGAGTATTATAGCGATATGAAATGCAAACAACCTCGTCCAGGATTGGAACTGATGTGATCATTTCCTACAACGATAAACATTTCACGACGGACACCTAGTTTTAGGAGAAGGGTAGTGGTTTCTATCTGACCCATGACTGGGGGGATGAGTAAGTTCATACCTTTTCCAAAGGTAAGGGTATTAGTTCGAAAGTAAACGTAATAGCGAGACTGGAGTTCCAACTCGCTTAATACGGTGTCACAGTCCAACAAGTTAGATATTACGACGCGGAGCCCCCCCCCCCTCTTGCAATCAGGAATATTTGATAAAACATCTAATACGAACAATTTATACACAATTATATGGTTTCAATTAACTATTTTTTTTTATCTCTTATTATAATGGAGATTATGTAACCGTCTGTCACTAACCGAAATTACGTCACACTGACGTCACGATATTTTAGCTATTTAAGTTATATTCTCAATGGTTATCGAATAGTCATTATTTATTCTTGGGGCCGGTTTAACTCAGTCGGTAGAGCACTTGCCTGGAAACCGCAAGGTTCCTAGTTCGATACCGACCCCTCGCCAACTCAGCGTATGAGTAGCACAGGGATCTGTGCGGTAAAGTGAGGAGCTGATGGTAGGTGTGGCGCTCCACCTCAGACGCCAAAACAATCTCCTTGGTCTAGCGCTAGTGAAAAGGGGATAGACTCCCTCGCTGACTGGCTGATACCGATATTTACAAAAGACTTTACTTTTACTTTATTTAGCATCTTAATTATCAACGATGTCTATTAAAGTCTAGCCGAGTTAGATTTTCCCTAATAATGCCCATGTTAATGCATTCAAAGATCCTAAAATATTTGTTATATATCTATAAGAAATAAAGGTTTATATAGTATATGGTGGGAATAATTTGCATAATGATTTTAACAAAACTGGGTTAGATAAATAATTATTTGCTGTGACTTATTTCTAATACTATCAATACTCTTCATACAATGACTTATTTACACAGTGCAACCAACAAAGCCTTCATCGGATGATGACTCTGGGTTCAGGCATGGTTTCGAGGCCGAAGCATCATTACCACTAACCCAGAGCGCCCCAGCAGTATCTCACGATACCACCAGACTTTGTCGGTTTGATGTCACAATATAGGACTGCCATATCCACGCTGATGCGGTTAGAGCCTTCTCCTGGATCTTTTTTATGTATTTCCTCTTGTCTGGTGGAGAAAGTCCAAGTTTAGACAAAAATTCCAAGGTTGAGTTGGTAATAAATCCCCGGCATCCGACTTCGATGGGAAATACATTTGTTATCCATCCGTTTTTGACGCATTGTACACGTAGGTCTTCATATTTTTCCAACTTACGCTGATGGGCCCAGTCAAGATTATCATGTTCTTCTTAAACGTATTAAAAGCAATCCTCTATATAATCTTATAGAGAAACAATTGAAATAATTTTAAAAGTGTAATACTTTTATATTCGTTCGTTTTTAGTATTCATAGTCTTTCTAATTATAATTTAATATGAAAATTTATTACATTAAACCGCCCTGTCGACAGGGGGGTTAGAATATACCGACTGCACCTCTTCAGATGGGTAAGACTCGCATAATGGGGCCACATGTTGGCCATGGGTGGCGACCCGTGATACTTAAGGATAGAACCCAGGTCGCTGAGCAGTTCATGACATGCAATACTTCACTTTGGTCTTTACTTAGGCGAGACGGACGGTCGAAAAGACTCCCTCTGACCAATCGGCTCGTCACGTCAAGCTCTAGCACCTATATGATTGCCCCAACCATATTACCCTTATGGCGAGCCCCAACCCTTTTTATCATATGGGTGCTAGAAGGCGGTGGCTGAGCGTCTACATGTCCTGGGAATGACGTTAAACTATCTGATGATGAGGTTCCAGTTTAGGAGGTTTGGGGAATGTGAAGCACCCCTTCATCACCATTGCTCCCTGATTCATTCTGACCCGGAGTGGTAGTACCTGTTAGGGTCTAATCCATGGGTTAAATAAGAAAACATGAGTTTATAAACAAAATTGATTATCAATTAAATTAATTTTTCAAAACTTTATCGGCATTAAATGACCCACTGAGGTTGATATGCCACCAAACAAACAAAAAAAAAACGGATTATATTTACCTTGGGGCACCCTTTTTTAATCTTTATTTAGAAAAGGACATGTTTTTCATTTACACCGTCAATATCCGGTTGTTTGTTCGGGGTTATGGTTAGGGGTTAGGGTTTAGTTTCATAATTTAAAAAAGTCTAAAAATCGTTTGTTAAAACAACCGGATATTGACGGTGTAACTCAAAAACATGTCCTTTTTTAATCGAGATCAAAAAGGGGTGCCTAACAGTCATATGGTAAAAAAAAATTACATTATAACTTAAATAATTGGGTCCAGTGGGCGCTTATTTCTGCTTGTATTTAATAATAATCATTTGTTTGCACACAGCCTGGGTGATATATATTTTTGTACCTTATATAATTGGCGAGCATAATTGTTAAACTAATTTCGTCATAGAATAACACAACTAACCATGCATATAAACAGCAATTACAGTCACATGAACAAAGACGGAAGTCATTCTCCAGTATTGGAAGATAAAAAAAAAGATTTTTCTAAATACTGGCAACAATCCGGAAATGCATAAAATATCATTGCAGAATTTTCAGTTGATTCTTAGTATTAGATTAATCATTCAGCGTATTCATTTAAGCAAACAGGAATTTGTTAACGAAAAAAAAAAAAAAAAAGAAAAAAAAAAGATGTAAAATATAAAATTAGATAGATTAAAAGTTTATTAAAATAGAGATTGTATTTTTATGTCTGTATCCGAAACTACATTACTACTCAAGTCACAATTCCCTTAGTTATTAACGTCACATTCTCCAGGATTTTAAATTTATTTAAAACTCAATTATTAATAAAATTGTTTTAATTTATAAATACTATTGGCCTTATCTACATTTATTTACCTCATACCCTACTTGTATGGGTTGGACACAAGGTCTCGTTTTTATGTGGGACCACCCACAAGCCGAGACTCATGGATGGCTGGTGGAAAAATTGCGTCGATCATGTCGGCATTCCCCTCAGGTCGGCAGGGCTGGGTTTATTACCCAGCCTTGCCCCTTTAAATCAAGGGGGCAGGTATTGCCTGGGGGTGGGTCCACAGGTATTTGCCTCATACCTCACTTGTATGGGCTGGGCACAAGGCCTCGTTTTAACGTGGGCCCACCCACAAGCCGAAGCTCATGGGTGGTAAAGAACAAAAATTGCGTCGATCCCTTCGGCTTTCCCCCCCTCAAGGGGGCGCCTCAGGCACTGGGCAATAAACCCAGCACTGAGCCTTTAAATCGAGGGGGGCAGGTATTGCCTGGGGGTATAGCCCCCTAGGGTCGACGCTATTAACTTGTAAAGATCCAGGGCCGAAGCCATTGGACCCCCGGGACGTTGGGCGGGTCTATATACTAATATCATACAAGTTTATATGTACAAAAATAGCGTTTGATAGTATGATTTACAGTGGGATACAGGCTAATTTGCATATTGATATTAAAAATTTGTTTTTAATAAATATGTACTTAGTATTATTGATTTTTAACTATTTAGTTTTATCTTAATGAATATGAGCAAAAATCTCGGTGATAAATCTTAAAAGAAATCCAATAACAAGAAGAAATAACTGTAATTTTATTCCTTACTTCCTATTTTAACTAAATAGTTAAATTAGAAAAAATTAGCAATGAAAGACGGGGGTGGGTTGGATTGAACAGTAAGTTTCAGTTGTTCTATTTTTCGATTATATCCACCACTGATCCAAATCTTTTTATTTGCATTCTTATTTAGTTTTATTAGCCTTTCTAATTTAATCCGATATTTTATTACATTAAAACTTAAATACTTACACCCTATGGAGGGTGCATATATTTGCTAGTTCAATTAATATTTTAAATGAAGCAAGAAAAGCGCGAAACCCGGATCGAATCCACGTCTCTCTGGATTTTGGAATTCAGCATCAACATATTTTTTTGTTTGTTTGTTGTTTATTGATTTTAATGGCATATCAACCGTCTGGGGTTATGTCATGCCTAACGGTTAGGAAGTTATACATATCGTGTATTTATATTGATACTTTTTAGTTATTGGTTTTAACAATGTGTTAGCATTATTGGGGATCATGTTGTATGGTATTGATTTGTTTCATGTCTATATTCAGATCTTTCATATTGTTTGCTTTAAAATAACGGTTTCTGATGTAAACAAAAACCTGCATTCCATGAATAAGTGTTTAACTGTCAAAGGTGTTTGACATGTTTCACATTGTGGTTGTTGTTCTTGTTTGAGTATATTGGAGTGACTTAGTCATGCATGACCAATGCGTAATCGGAACACAATGACTTGTTCCTTACTAGACTTCCTTAAAGTTGGTCTCCAGCCTCCCAAAGTGGGTTTGATTTGGAAGAGTTTATTGTAGATGTTGTTATTTCAGTGTTGTTGCCATTTTGTATGAAGGAATCAATTAATTTTAGGTTTCAAATCAGTATATGGTATCTTAAAATTGTCGGGGATCAAATCTAGAGCCGATTTAAGGTCATTTATCCACTCATGGTAAATAAAGCGTTTGTAATTCCTTCGAATTTTTGTTTCCTTAGATTAGTGTTTGTTATGCCTCGTTGGGCATTTCATTTTATCATATTCTCATATCAAACTTTAGAAGACACTAGAAGCGGCTACCATGCGTCACCTGGGTAGAGGGAGTGAACCTTGGTGTATTGATTTGTTTACTTTTGAGATTTACAAATCCTGGTAAATTTTAAGTAGAATTTCAATGCTGTTAATATATTCAATACTATTTAGGTCCACCATCACCGACAACCTGCCACTTGATACTGAACTCAACCGGATCGGAAAAGCGGCCTCAACTTTTGGGAAGCTCACAGCAAGAGTGTGGGACAGTAAGCTCACTATTCGTACAAAGGTACAAGTGTATAGGGCATGTGTTATCAGCACCTTCATGTATGGAAGTGAAACATGGACCTTATACTCCCACCAAGAGCGGCGGCTCAATAACCTCTACCTTCGCTGCCTTAGATGTATAATGGGCATCACCTGGAGGGACAGGATCACTAACACAGCAGTTCTAGAGAGAGCTCAACTCACCAGCTTGTGTTCTCTACTGAGGACTGTTTATGTCAGAAGTCACCCTGACGCAACACCATGAAGCTAAGAGGTCTAGAAGAAAGCAGCGGCAACAAAGCACCGGAACATCAACATCTTCAGGGACAGCCTTCAAATGCGACATCTGTGGTCGAGAATGTTTTTTAAACATCGGACTACACAGTCACAGGAGGCCCTGTAACTATTACATAATTATTAGTAACCTAATATTTATGTGCAATAGTGTAGAAACAAGATGGCATTTTAAGTTCAGCTGATGGCCTTGAGGAATGGGTGACAAGCTTGACCTCAGTCCTCACCCTACCTTCCGGGGATAGCCGTGAGAACCGGTAGAGAAGACCGGTTTAGATAGTAAGTTTCAGTCAGTTAGAAGGTAGCAGCGAGCTCGAAGGAGTAAGTCGCGTTATACGCGCGTCCTCACATCTGCGCAGATTGTCTGGTTGGGGATTTAAGAATAAAGTAAGATCAAAGCAAATCGAAGTCTTGTGTTATTATCTAAAAACTAACAATGACACAGGGCTTCTGATAAAGAGAAATCCCCAATGGAAGACCAGACCCGAAGTCCCCAAGAAAGTCCAGACCAAGAAATGATGTTAGAAATACCAAAGACGGCCAGAAGAATAGAGTAAGTAAAGAAGTAATGAAGAAGTGTATGCAACATAACTTCAGGGACACAAAAACTTTATTATAGTCTTCCGAGACTGAAATTCAATAGATACTATTTGATATAATATTTTATTACATTAAATCTTTAATTACTAGCGCCCGGAGTGTGCATATATTTCGCTAGTTTATAAAATCATCAAGCATTTATACGGCTTCAAATTGAAAGAGAAGAAAATAATCATATCAAAGATTATGAATCACAACATCCAAAACCAAATAAATATTGAAAGAAGATTTTTTTTCTGCTTTCCATGTTTCATTATGTTTATTTATTTATTGTTATTATTTTTTGTAATGTATGCGAAATCTGTTTTGAATAATAAGTTAAGCTAACACGCGTCGTTTCCGTTTTCAACAGCGGAAAATCGAATTTCCATCGACCGGGTCACTTGACATTGTGAAGTCAGAGTTTGTTTTAGGTACGGGGTTTAATCAAAAACTAACGACACTAAAGTTTTACCCTCATTAAATTTCAGAAATGTAATAGAAATGAGCGGAGCATTTTATATATTAAATAATTTATAATTTATGATGGCACTCCTAAATACATACAAATATACTACTAGTTGTACTACCCCTCTTCGCCGGGATAAGATATCAATAGCTCAGTCGGTAGAGTGTTCGGCTAGAAAAAACAATGTTCTTAGTTCGATACCGGCCCTCGCCAACTCAGCGTTATGAGTAGCACAGGGATCTGTTCGGTAAAGTAAGGAGCTGATGGTAGGTGTGGCGCTCCACCTCAGACGCTAAATAATCTCCTTGGTCTAGCGCTATTGAAAAGGGGATAGACTCCTCTCTGCATGGCTGGTACCGACATTAGGCCGCCCCGACGACTTTACTTATATACAAGTATACTAACATTAGCTGAAGTACCCACCACACCATGTACGATATCAAATGTGGTCCCCCATATATATATATATATATATTTATATATATATATATATATATATTATATATATGTGTGTGTGTTGTGTAGCATCTTTCATTTGTACATGTGGAATTAAACGAAAAGCAGGTCTCCTGTTTAACGATTTATGGTGATCTTTTCAAGCCAACTTTTTTTAATATTTGGATGGAATCCATAGATTAGTCCAACGAAGCTCATATCCCGAGTACTGGAACACATCATCCTTGATGATGGCACTTCGAAGTGCCGAAAGTACTCGGGATATGAACTCATGGATGGACTAATCCACGAATTCTATCCAAATATAAAAGTTGGTCAGAAAGCTTGAAAAGATCACCAATAAATCGTTAAACAGGAGCGTGCCTTTTTGTTTAATTCCACACAACACATATATTATATTATATATATATATATATTATATATATATATATAATTGGATTTATGGCGGAGCATGAGTGATATTTGAAATATAAGCAACTGAGTTGGATGTTATGTACTGAGTTCCATTAAATTAATTTATTTCAGCTGTGCTCATAAACCAGAGTATCAAAGTCTGGTTGAGAAATCAACACCACTGATCCATAAAAACGCCAGCGACCACCGTAGTCAGTCAGTCTAAAATCCTTATAAAAGAAGGCTATTGTCTTCGAATTGCCATATATATATATATTAATATATATATATATATATATATATATATATATATATATAGAGAGAGAGAGAGAGAGAGAGAGAGAGATAGAGAGAGAGAGAGAGAGATAGAGAGATAGAGAGAGAGATAAGAGATAAGAGATAGAGAGATAGAGATAGAGAGATAGAGAGAGAGAGAGAGAGAGAGAGAAGATAGAGGAGAGAGATATGAGAGAGAGAGATAGGATGAGAGATAGAGGAGAGATAGCATTTCAATACCAATTTCATCATAAACATCCAAAAATAATATTTCTCGGAATTTTTTAGATGAGGCTTGGTAATTATTATTTGGATTATTCGGACTATTATCCTCATCTTCATTGTTATGTGTACAACTTTTGAGCCGATGTACCATCCGGCCTTCTTCAGGTATTTCTTGTCGGACTCAAGAACTTTCTCGAACTCGGGAACCTTCTTTTCGGACTCGGGGACCATCTTGTAATCGGGAACCTTTTTGTCGTAATTCGAAATGAAGGTTATCGGGTTCGAGAAAGTTCCCGAGTCCGACAAGAAATACCTGAAGAAGTCCGGAGGGCACATCGGCCGAAACGTACAGATAACAATGAAGATGAGGACAATAGTCCGAATAATCCAATTAATGCTAAAATAATATGTATTTTTTTAACCCCTCCACACAGGCAGGACGGGACACAAAGTCCATGTATTTAGCGTAGTTTAATAGGTCTGAATTCAGCGTTTTCCTTATCCTAGACTGCTTGCCGTAAAAGTCTACCCTATTATTTACCCATAGTTGGAGGGAGAACAGTTGGATACATATCCCTCCCTAGGGTATTAGTGCTATGTCAATTGCAAACAGATTCATTCAGGATTTGAACTCGTGTCACCGTGTACATTTGCTACGATATTAACTATTACACCACGAACACGCTCCAAATA
This sequence comes from Doryteuthis pealeii, assembly GCA_023376005.1. Taxonomy (NCBI): domain Eukaryota; kingdom Metazoa; phylum Mollusca; class Cephalopoda; order Myopsida; family Loliginidae; genus Doryteuthis; species Doryteuthis pealeii. The sequence continues at coordinate 72,576,871 of CM042165.1, forward strand.
CTATATTCCCGAATATACCAGGAAAAAAGAAAAAAGTCACGATTTGTCCTGCCATAACAATCGTCCCTTCCCAAGCTGAAGGGGCTCATCAAGGGGAACCGTTTTGAATGCGCTGAGGCCATCAAGAGGTCTGTAACAACAGAACTGAGGGATATACCAGAATAATCTTTCCAACAGAGTATAGAAGCGTAACAGAGAAGGAAGGGGAAGAAGCATTAGATTCAAGAGAGGACAACTTTGGAGGAGAAAACATTTAGTTTTCTGTTTGGTTTTAAATGAATTGTTTGTGACAAAGTCTCATTACTTTTCAAAAACACCTCGTAGAAGAGGGATTTCAATTTGAAACAAAGAAGAAAGAAGAAAGAGAAAACACAAAAACAACTTTACTTAAAAAAAATCACGCAATTATTAGAACAAATCAGATGGAATGATAGCCAATTATTTCGCGTGAACTAATCGAAGAAAATACTAAAAGATTTCTTGCACAATTTAATAGAAAGGGAGCAATTTATTTTCAAGGGAAGATAATTTCCAACACCATCTATCAATAATAGAGATTCGGTATTTATTTGTCTGTAACCGAAACTATGTCAATACTTACGTTACAATACCAAAAATGGAAAAAATATATGCGAAATTTGTAATCAATTTTTAAAATTATTTTTTTGCTCTCTCAATTTTTCCAGTAACAAGAAGGTTACTAAAAATTTTACAAATAAATAAATACCTACGATTTTGTGTAAAATTTATGAGTAAAATATTCAAAATAATTATCTAATTAATAATTGATAGATGCACGCAAGATTTTATTTGAGGGAAAAAGAACTAAGTTTCTATTTCAAATTGTTTTATTTATTTATTTATTTATTTATTTTTACTCCTTTAATAAATTTGATGATTTTACTTACTTATGATATACACCCTCTGACATTGAATTTTTAACTCCGCTAAATAATTTTGAAAGACATTGCCAAAGGGGGTGTCTGGCAATATCTTTCAAAATTATTTTTTACTCCGCTCGAATGACTTTTTTGTGTTAGTTTTTATAAATTGTTGGCATCTGCGAGAGACGATGGAGTAGTATCTAATTTTTTTTTCTATTTATTAGAACTGCGTAGCCTGGGCGGGTTAATATGGAGGATGAGATGTTGCCCAAGCAGCAAATCCCCCTATTCATGCTGCCACACAGATCCCTGGGCTACTCATACGCTGAGTTGGGGAGGGCCGTTATCGAACTCGGAACCTTGTGGTTTCTAGCCGAACGCTCTACCGACTGAGCTAATCCTATTAGCTGTTGGTGTTCCAGTAGCGGTTATAACATTCGGATATGAATCAATGTTCCTGTTAGCCTTACTTGTTTATTTGACAGTGACTCATGCCAAAATAGTTGGACTAATCACTCCCACCACCCCTTCCGGTTCTTAATTTCGAAATTCTTGTTAGAATATCTGACAGCCGTCACCAAAATATTTCTCTTTTCACAAACCAGCAGACATAAATGTTAAATATCTGGCCGCCATCCTTGGACAATTGGAAAGAACTCAATGTAAATAAGTAAGTAAGTCCCGAGCTATAGAATCCTTTGGTAAGTGAATGAATCCTGTGGTATAGAATCCTTTAGGTCCGACGTCCAAGAAGATCCAAGTAGTAGTGAACTAAGATTAGAATCAGCCAGTATAAATAACAACAGCAGCAGCAGAGCTCTGCCAGTGATTGGACAATAGTGGTCATGTGCTTATCGGCGAGTCTATAAGTAGAAGTGACCATTTACCACACGCCTTATATACTTCTGGCCTAGGCACCTCAGGTTGTGTAATGGTTAGCAAGCTAGATTAGCAGACCATTGTTAGTGAGTTCGATTCTCACTGGGGTGCCCCACACATCTGGCCTTGTGCCATCTGAGCAAGCTTAGTAAATAACTATATACTTTGGCCTAGGCACCTCAGGTTGTGTAATGTTAGCAAGCTAGATTAGCAGACCATTGTTAGTGAGTTCGATTCTCACTGGGCCCCACACATCTGGCCTTGTGCCATATCTGAGCTAAGCTTAGTAAATAACTATATACTTCTGGCCTAGGCACCTCAGTTGTGTAATGGTTAGCAAGCTAGATTAGCAGACATTGTTAGTGAGTTCGATTCTCACTGGTGCCCACACATCTGGCCTTGTGCCATATCTGAGCTAAGCTTAGTAAATAACTATATACTTCTGGCCTAGGCACCTCAGGTTGTGTAATGGTTAGCAAGGTAGATTTACGGACCATTGTTAGTGAGTTCGATTCTCACTGGGTGCCCCACACTTCTGGCCTTGTGCTATATCTAAGCAAAGCTTAGTAAATAACTATATACTTCTGACCTAGGCACCTCAGGTTGTGTAATGGTTAGCAAGGTAGATTTACGGACCATTGTTTGTGAGTTCGATTCTCACTGGGTGCCCCACACTTCTGGCCTTGTGCCGTATCTGAGCTAAGCTTAGTAAATAACTATATCAGAAAAACGCCAACAATATATATCAAGGTACGACAGAAATACCTTCCACATTTTAAACCTGTCACCTGTGTGGTGCAAGTGAACCCAGGCAAGTGGCAATGGTAGATCCATCAAGCTAATGTCTTTTTGTTGTAGTAACGATCATGGCATGGACCAGTGCACACCTGTTACATAATTCATAAGTAGCTTATGAATTATGTACGTACCTGTAGTTAGAATATAGGAATTAGGGTCCGCTAGTTTCTGAATGATGGTGTACAGTGGAAAGTTACTCGCAGGGTATTGACGGGTAGTAACCTTTTTACTTGACCTCTTGGAAAACGCGCCATTACTGACGCGAGAAATTAGTTTCAGATGCGACCAGTCTTTCGAGGAGTGTTGTCAGGTCTCGGGGTCCATCTTCCCCGGCAGTGGAAGCAATATGAGCAGGATTGTGAAATAAAAGCTTTATCAGAACACAACCAAGTCTTATTTGTTTAGCTAATGGAAAAACAAGAGATGACAACCCGAAGAAATCAATACGAACAAGAATTAACCCTTAACTAGATCGACTGAAGAACATGGCGGTCAAGTTAAAAGCAGAAGTTGAGTAAGAACCATCTTCATATCGGTTAAATCGAACTTAACGGACCTAAATTCTACCATCGTATGTCACCCCGCCGAAAGAAAAAAAATTCTATAAGTCAGGAAATTAACCGAATTTAATGAAATTTTCAGTGTTAATGAATAAAAGATATAATCTTAGCATTTAAGAATATGGAATTAGTTTAATTTTTGAAATTTTGCCCAGCAACCAGGATTCAGCATTCTCCGATGTATTACCGGTACAGAGATAAGTATATTGAATATTTCTTTATCAACGCAGAAAGTGTTGTGCTGTCTCTATTTTTTCATTGATAAATGATGTTTTTGCGTGTAGCTCCCCTGTTTTCAGGTGCCCACAGTTATGCCAATAAATATTTTTCTTGGTTTTGTCTATTCGGTAAATGGTAAATTACATTGAGTGAGTCATGATAGGAAGCGGCTTAACAGCTCGGGGTTATCGGTTGAAGAGATATGATGTTACAAAACCCGAAATCTGTAAAGATACCGGGGTAACATCACTGATGACTTTCTTTAGTGCATTTCGGTGAAGTTTAACAAGACCAGATGTTAGGGTAACTTTTGGTCCTTACAAAATATTTATCACTGCAGTGGCGAGAAACTCTCAATAACCAAGGGCCGTTGATTTTATGTCCATGCTATCCCAAACACACACACATATTTACCAACCCCTCCGCACGGGCACCATGTGACACAAAGTCAATTTCTTAAATAGAGTTTAACACGTTAGAATTCAGTCTTCCTTCTCCTAGCTGGTTACCTGACAAAGTGTTGAAATATCCTGGTATATAAGGTGTTTGGAGTGCACCACTCAAATTTATAAACTCTTCGTTGCCGCGTGGATTCAATCAGCAAATCAACACGCTAGAGTACGTGGCTGGTTAACTATTTAATGGTCGATCTTCAAAGGAGTTCAGTTTGTTCGTAGTTGGACAACCAAGGATTCTGCTTAACACGAAGGAACAACCAGGATTCTTCACTAAGGAACTACAAAGGATTCTGCTTAACACGAAAGAACAACCAAGGATTCTGCTTACACGAAGAACAACCAAGGATTCTGCTTAACACGAACGAAGACACCAGGATTCTGCTTAAACACGAACGAACAACCAAGGATTCTGCTTAACACGAAAGAACAACCAAGGATTCTGCTTAACACGAAGAACAACCAAGGATTCTCGCTTAACACGAAAGAACAACCAAGGATTCTGCTTAACACGAAAGAAACAACCAAGGACTGCTTTAACACGAAAGAAAACCAAGGACTCTCTTAACACGAAGGAACAACAAGGACTCTTCTTAACACGAAGGAACAACCAAGGACTCTTCTTAACAGAAGGACAACCAAGGACTCTTCTTAACACGAAGGAAACACAAGACTCCTTCTTAACACGAAGGAACAACCAAGGACTCTTCTTAACACGAGGACAACCAAGGACTCTTCTTAACACGAAGGAACAACCAGGACTCTTCTTACTCTTCTTAACACGAAGGAAACCAGGACTCTCACTAGGAACAACCAAGGATTTATTCCTAACAAAGGAACACAAGGATCATGCCTAACACTAAGGCACACAAGATCATGCCTAACACTAAGGCACACAAGGGTCATGCCTAACACTAAGGCACACAAGGGTCATGCCTAACACTAAGGCACACAAAGGTCTTCCACTGTAAAGAGTTCTCACCTGCATCCTAAAAAAGGCCACAAGAATCGTAAAACGAAGATAAAGAGTCCAGTCTGTCCTACTATTTACCCATAGTTAGAGGGAAAGTAGTTGAATGCATAACTTTACTAAGGGTATTAGTGCCATGTGAAATGCGAAAAGCCCTGTCCAGGATTTGAACTCGAGTCGACGAATCCATTTCCTACGAGTAACCATTACACCACGCTACTTATAAGTGATAAATATTTCTTAGTCGCGTTTTTATGCTATTTCGAAATAGATGCAGATTTACTTATGTTTATTCAAAGTAAAGATTTCTAGCAACATTTGTCTACTGATATTTTTTTTCATACTTCTACGCGGCTCTACAGTTCTTACCATTTAGATATAAGTTGATATTTCTTGGTAAATTATTTTTGGTAAGTCCATTCGTCTTAATAACGATGTCAATTATTTCTTTCTCATCTGAGATTTTAAGACGACACCGAGTTATTTTCAAACAGGGCCGAGTTATTTTGACTTATATTCCTGTCAGAGCAATAACAGTTATGTGGGTCTGTCTGAGAGAGAAAAAGCTAGGGAGAGAGAGAGAGAGCTAGGAAAGAGAGAGCTAGGAAGATGAGAGAGTAGAAGAGAGCTAGGAGAGAGAGGAGAGAGAGCTAGGAAAGAAGAGAGAGAGAGAGCTAGGAAGAGAAGAGAGAGAGGAGCTAGAAGACGAGAGAGAGAGAGAGAGAGAGAAGCTAGGAAGAGAGAGAGAGAGAGAGAGAGAAAGCTAGGAAAGAGAGAGAGGAGAAGAGAGAGAGAAAGCAGGAAGAGAGAGAGAGAGAGAGAAAGCTAGGAAGAGAGAGAGAGAGAGAGAAAAGCTAGGAAGAGAGAGGAGAGGAGAAAGCTAGGAGAAGAGCGAGGAGAGAGAGAAAGCTAGGAAGGAGAGAGAGAGAGAAACTAGAGAGAGAGAGAGAGAAACTAGAAGAGAGAGAGAAGAGAGAAAGCCTAGGAAGAAGAGAGAGAGAAAGCTAGGAAGAGAAGAGAGAGAGAGAAGAAAGCTAAGAGAGAAGAGAGAAGAGGCTAGAAGAGAGAGAGAGAGCTAGAGAGAGCGAGAGAGCTAGAGAGAGAGAGGAGAGCTAGAGAGAGGAGAGAGAGGAGAGAGAGAGCTAGAAACAAGCGAGAAAAGGAGAAAAAGAGAGAAATTGGCCCTCTCGTAACTGAATTTCCTCGATATCAAGGCTGGATGTTTCCATTCACATAGCGCTAATGCTCTTGGGAAAGGTATGAATCAAATTCTCCCTGTAGCTATGGAGAGATAATAGAGCAGACTAGCCTCTTTAACCTTGGATAGGTAACCAGTCTAGGAGAAGGAAAACTCTGAATTCAAACTTGTTAAGCTTAAGAAATCGACCTTGTGTCACATCCTATACGTGCCGAGGGCTTGGTAAATATGTATAAACTTCGTCAAAGTAACGATACTATATCTAAAAGAAGAAAAAAAACAACTCTTTGAAATTCCACTCTAAATATCGTTTAGCAGATGGGACGGTCCCTTGGGACCACAGGATTTATTTTACTGCACACAGACAGGTGAGTGGTACAGACGTTGTATTTTAATTTTGGGGTGTGCAAAGTCAAAAGTTATCTTTTGCGTTTTCAGGGATCAATCGAATATTATTTCCAATTCCATCTTTGGCCCTACGAAGTCTCGAAAGTGCGAAAATCTATTTTCTGCTAGGTCCCTAGCATTGGGTATTTATGTAATATCTACAAGATATTGGGGTTGTCAGGAAGAAAAAATAGACTCGATATTCCAGGGGAATTTGTTATATCAACCTTCGTACGAACGATTTCTATTTTTTAGAAATGATATACGTCGTAAGTCGACGGGGTGGCCTAAAGTCGGTATCAAGGCAGACGCGTGGAGTCTATCCCTTTCAACTAGCGCTAGACTAAGGAATTGTTTTTTTTCGTCTGAGATGGAGCGCCACATCTACCATCAGCTCCACCACTTAACCTCACAATTTTTGTCATTTTCTCCACATATTCTACACTTGGTTATTTGTTGTTCTAATCTATTTTTGCTTTGGATACAGTTTTGTATTAATGACATTGTCTTATGCAGCAATTATAAATGTAAGTGTGGGGCGGCTTAATGTCGTATCAAGCAGACAGTGAGGGAATTATCTATCACGAGCACTAAAGCCAAGGAGATTATTCTAGCATATGAGGTGGGGCGCCACACCTACCATCAGCTCTCACTTTACAGCATAAATCCTGTGCTCACTCATGACGCGGTTGTGAGGGCGGAACGCATCAGGAACCTTTGCGCGCTTACCTAATCTTCATTATAATAAGATAAACAGTGGGAGGTAGATGCAAAAAATAGAGCGGCCTGGCGCCTCAACGGTAAGCAAAGGAGCAGAGAAGAAGGAGTCAGAGAAGAAGTAGTATTGACAGAAAGAAAGCCAGAAAAGAGAGATAAAAGCCAGCAGCCCCATAAAGCATCAAACAGTTTTGTATGCATTCAGTGGCACCAAAGACCTGTCACTCAGAATTTGGCCTGCAGGTCACTTGCCAGATGCCGATAATTTTTTGTTCATACGCCATTGTCTTAGTGGACAGAAAGGATCAATAATAATATAATAATAATAATAATATAAAAGATAAAATAGTTATTGAAACCTATAATTGTGTATAAGTCGGTAGTACTAGATACTTTTATCTTTTTCAAATATCCTGATGCAAGTGGGGGGGGGTCTCCGCGTCGTATATTAACTTGTTTGGACTGACAACGTATTAAGCGAGTTGGAACTCCAATCTCGCTATTAGCTTTACTTTCGAACTAATACCTTACTCTTGGAAAAGGAATGAACTTACTCATCCCGTCATGGGTCAAATCGAAGTACTATTACTACACTCTATCTACACTAAAATCGGGCGTCAACAGTGACGTAATTTCGGTTACTGATAGGCTTACATAATCTCCTTATAATAAGATAAATAGTTAATTGAAACCATCATAATTGGTGTATGAATTGTTAGTATTACGGCATAAAATTATGTGCCGTCAACAGTGACGTAATCTCGGTTACGAAGACGCTTACATAACTTTCCATTATTATAGATAAAACTGGGAGGTAGATGCAAAAATAGAGGGCCTGGGTGCCTCAACGGTAAGCAAGGCACAGAGAGGGTTGAGTTGGCGAGGACGGCATCGAACTAGGAACCTTGTGGTTTTTTGCCGAACGCTCTACAACTGAGCTAACCCGGCCCGTATAAGGGATTCAATTTAAGACGATAAGTTTGTATAAGAAGTTTTCTTAAAAATAACATGGATAAAGAAATTTATGTTACGAGTCAGCAGTTTTAATTACCAAGCAGGTGCTCGAATCTAAGATCGATTATCAGCATTGATTTTTAGCTAAATAAAATAAAAAACACTCACTACGTAGGATCATATCTGTCTCATTTTGGCATATACCGATGACTTGAAACTTATCTCTACTATTAACGCACCTCTTTCATTTTCATCTGAGTATAAAATAAACTTTGAATATGTGCACCTTGGTTGTGCATACTTGATATATTAATCTATGTGCATGTTGGCCATACTTAGGTATCTAAACCTCTTTCCACGCGACAATACGTAAATGGGAAATGGGATCATATAACCGTGGTATGAGTTGTAGGTATGCTTGACTATGAGTTATAGAATACAATTTCCGATAACTCTTAAGACGACGTGTATGTTTTGTTTTGTATCAGATTTTATTTTTTAAATCTAGCAGTATTTCCATCAAGCAGCTTCATTTAAAACCCATTTTACTAAGACTCAAAATTTCAGATAACATGCGTCATCTGAGTAATAAATGTTCCTTTAAACATATTTGCTTTTTTGGTTTTTGCTAAACTGAAGATCGTAACGCCTCCATATTACTTTTTCTGCTCGAGTTTATGAGTAAGGCTTGATTAGTTTGGTAATTATTTGGGTTTATTTCGATTCAATTTAACCTTGCTTAAAAGTATCAGTAATAGGAAGAGCGGCAAAGCTCTAAATTTAAACCCTGTTTAACTCTATTTCTCTGAATGTTGAGATGGGCCTTGAAGATTAGTATTACTGCGTTATTCGGACTATGTCCAATTTGGGACACATGGCCGAGTGGATTCAGGTAGTTAGTTAAAACATCAAGTGACAGTTATCTCTGTACCGAGTTCAATCCTGAGTGAAAGCAGTAGAAAAATATTAATTAACACAATCTACCCTAGCTATGTTTAGCGGAATGAGAACAGGATACCCGTGGAATCATAATAAAGGATTGGTTTCAAAGTCCGTGATGGCTCCCGATTACGACAAGAAGTCCCGAATTCGAAAAGAAGTTCCCGAGTTCCGACAAGAAATAACTGAAGAAGGCCGGAGGGTATATCGACCGAAACGTTGTACATAGCAATGAAGAATGGTGACAATAGTTCGAATAACGCAGATACTGTTTTAACTCCGCTAAGAAACGACATGTGTCACATCCTGAGTGGTTTTAAATATGTATAATATATAAGTATTGAAATATTTTCAATTAGGGTAACTTTATTATCTATGTGTTGTTCTAGTCAGGCACAAGGTCCATTATTTAACCATTGACAATTGAATTAATATATAACAATTTAAAACAATAAAGATGATTGTGAAAGTAATAGATATTATGATACATGGGATACGATTTTTTAAAAAATTTGGCAGTCAGATTGAATTGCTTGTACTTGACTAGGATGGCAAATTCCTGGTTCGATACCGCCCTCGCCTAACTCCAGTGTATGAGTAGCACAGGGATAATGTGCGGTAAAGTTGAGGATGGTAGGTGTAGCCGATCCCACCTCAGAGCAAAAAACATGGTTTGTTATTAATTCTGGGTTATTCGATTCATTTTACATCAAACGAGAATGTTGTGATATTCTTTCTTTTCTATAACAATAATATCTATCAAATTTTAATTTGATTTTGGATTTTATCAACAGAAAAAAGCAAAAGAATTGAACCCACCAATTTGGGCAGGAGATTTTATTGCCGATGGTTTACAGATCGATTGCATCCAACAGAAAATTGTCTTTTTAATGATCCAATTCCAACCAAATGTTCTTTTGACCGAGGCAAACGACAAGAGGACATTCCCATTCCAAGAGTGCCAAAATCTTTGCTCTTACAATTAAGATAGAATGTTTCCAGTCTTGGCCGAGGAATACAAATAAAGTTCATCTCAAAATTCCAAAACCTGAAAGAAGAGTCCCACATCAGAAAACAACGTTTGCCAGAATCCAAGAGAATATTGATCCCAAATTTGGTGATTTCTATGGAGCTTTTGTTTCTTGATCAGAATGGCCTCTTTCAATCCAACTCGTACCATTCAATTGACTATCCCTCCAATTTCTGTTTCTGAAAAATTTGCTTAGATATGGAGAATGAATCTGATTTTGCAAGTCTTCCTCATCTTTTATTGTTATTACACAACGTTTCGGTTGATGTGCCCTACGATTTCTTCAGGGTTTTCTTGCTGAACGCAGGACCTTCTCCCACACGGGAACCTTCTCTTCGGCCTTCGAAGTGAACCCTTTTATTTTATTGTTATCCAGTTGGACAATGGCGTAATGGATATAACGGTCAGTTAACACATCTAAGGGACAATAATCTCTAGGTTGCAGGTTCAATCTGGCCACGGCAATTATAAATAGAATAACACATCTTAACACTTGTACCGAGTCATGATTAACTGAATGAGAACAGTCCTTTCCCTTGTGGATTGAATTAGGGGTTCAGACAATCGACCCATAGATGGGACCCTAACAGTACTACCACTCCAAGGTCAGGCTGGACCTAGGAATAATGGCTAAAAGTCATACTCCAAATTCCCCAGAGTTCCAGAATTGGAACTAACGGAATGGGGCGTTTGGTAAGAGAACTCCAAAGTAACTATTTTAATCTTGCAAATGAGTCTGAAGAAAAATGGTTTTGGCTGTGATATGACGTCAGAATAAAGACGCGGGAATGAAGATAATGAATAAAAAGAAGAAAAGTAAAAAGAAAAGGAAAAAAACAGTCGTAGACGATATTGGCAATATGGCACTGTTTATTTTAGAGACAAATATACTTACAGGTGGAAGTACGATAATAGCAGTTTGCATAGATGACAACATAAATTAGATTGAATGGAAATTACATCACTAATACATTTATGTTGGTTTTGTCATAGGAATAACTCAGAAGAAGACAATATAGACGGCCAGTTCCACTAATATATATATATATATATATATATATATATATAATATTATTAAAGTGTTGTTATGGGGAAAAATATTTTATAAAAAAGAAGGTTCGCAAATGAATAAAAAAAAAAGTTATTTAAACTTTTTAACTTTATTTTTTATCTTACTAAGATATCTTTTTTACTAAGAGAAAAATAAAATCTTTTTTTAAAAACATACCTTGCGGACCTTCTTTTTTATAAATGTACTAGCTAAAGTACCCGGTCCATGACGGAAAAAAAAAAAAAAAATAGGAACACCAAAGAGTGAGTGGGGAGAAAATAAGATTAAAAATAATTTATGAAATTAAAAAAAATTGCCGAGAATTGTCTAATGAATAAAGGTTCGAAATAAACGTTAATATTCGATACGCCACTAATATGAATGAATTAAAGTAACTTCTAAAGTTTAAAAAAAGTTATTAAATGAGTAAAAAGAAATATCGAGATAAGTATATACTATATACATATTTGTCGAAAGACTCTTTATCTTGACGGTTTTTAGTGAAGAAAAAAAAAGGAAGTGTCGACTTAATTTTTATAAAATCTGAGTATTTATTTATTATTAGAATTATATTCTTTATTAAATAACACATTTTCTTATTCAAGTTACATAAATTAGAATCATTTTTTTTATTTTTGTTTAGTGTTTAATAAACCCTAAACAAACAAGCTTAACTTAACATTTGGTATATAAACACTGTTTACAAAATGTTTATTAAAATACCTCATATTTTTATTTTTAAAATTTTGTTATTGTTATTATTGTTATAAAACATTTAAATGTTAAGTTGAGTGTTACTAATAAAAAAAATGTAAAGATAAATAAACTTTCAACAACCATATGTATGTATTTATTCACTGTTTGTTTACTTATTTACGAAATGTAAGTTAATAACTACCTAATATTTTTTAAACTCCTGTCTAGATTTTTCTAAAAGGCTTTTTTTCTAAAACTCTTTTGTACATACACGAAAAAAATTAAATACCGATTAAAAACAAAATTGGAGTTATTATTAATCGTTAAATTAAATGTTTTCGTTTATTATTATTATTTACTTCGCTGTAAAAAATAAATCAATCGATAAAACCACATACAAATTACATATTTAGAAAGATTATTTTCTTTTCTTTCTTACCAAATGAATATTTGTAAGATTAGACCAGTGATACGCGAGAAATTCCGAACTGAAACGATTAGGGCACAAATTTGTCAACTTCAAATTACCAGCAGCGGCACTATTTTACTTTTGATACAGGCAGTAGTCAGTGGATTTTTCTTATATTAGCAGCAGCTAAACCACGATTAGCGCAGATCGTTTGATTTTTATTTAATTAATTATATCCCTTTATCAGTAAAAATCAATTACCAAATTTGGCATGTTTCTTAGTTAGAAGGATATTAATCTGTATGCATGATTTCGAATCTGAGTGACCTCGCGTTTTGGACTTATACGTCGACACGTACATACCAAACTTCTTATATATATGTCCCTGAAGAGAGAATGACAACACAAAAGAAAAATTTAAAAAATATTGAGCGTGTCTCAATTTTGACAGTTGCAAATAAGAAAGAAAACAAAGGAGTTGGAATTATTATGAATATAGAAAAGTGGTCAATACACCAAAACGAATCGGTTAAGATAACCGAATCAGTAATAAGAGTTAACTACTAAGGTTTGAACGGAAAGGATCTTCAGCAAAACTTAACAAACTGTCATCCTCTTATAATTTTATTTCGACCGGAAACTGAAAATTAGTGTAGCCTTTTCAAACAGATTTTACAAATAGGTATTTGTAAAATCAGTATGAAAAGCTTAGACTCATTTTGAGTTTTTGGTCGAAATAAAATTATAACAGAATGACGGTTAAGTTTTTCTTTCTTTAAAAGTTAAATATTGATCTGTATATAATTTATTGGTTATCATACATTGATCTCTATTAGTGATTTATAAAAATAAAAATCCTTGTATGAATATATATATGTTTTCACATACAGTAAGATTTCGATGATACCAAATAGAATCATCCCTTACTTACCAGTCATTGAATAATATATATTATATATATATATATATATATATATATATATATATATATATATGGGGAGAAAATGTGCTTAAATGAAGTCGAACCTAATTTTGAAAGTTAATTAATTAATAAATAATTAATTAGGCGGGATTACCTATTTAAATGTAAGGCTACACAAATCGAGAAAAATCAATCTCTGTATGTACATTTCGGCCAGAGATTGATTTTTCTCGATTTTTTGTAGCCTTACATTTAAAAGGTAATCCGCCTAATTAATTAATTATTTATTAATTAACTTTCAAAATTAGGTTCGACTTCATTTAAGAACATATTCTCCCAAATATTGTCGGCTGAAAATAGCCATATCACAAACATTGTCTGTTTGTTTACTTCTCTCTCTCTCTCATTATATATATATATAATATATATATTATAATATATATAATATATATATTATTATATATAAGAGAGAGAGAGAGAGAGATGCTGTTGTTCATAAATCTTCCGCCGTTATCTTCTTGCATTACCCTTTGATTAAAAATGAGATCGTCCAAGATAAAATGAAAAAAAATGTAAATCCTAATAATCTGGTGTTGCTATTCCACCGAAGTCTTATTAGTGTCGTCAACTCTGCTAAATAATGGACCATTCTGTCTTTATCATACTGAGGGAAAAAAGGACATGCTACCAGAAAAATATAAGAAATACAGAAGAGAGTATGAGAGATAGAGTACGGGGGGGGGTGAGCGCAGGAAGTGAATAACGCTAATCTGTTTCAATCCAACATAATGAAAAGATGAAAAGGAAATAAAGAAAATAAAGAGTGTTAACTGAAGATTATACTTTTTACATATTGAATTATTGCAATAGCTCTTAAGTAAACATATCAAACGTTGTAATAATTAAATTATCATACTGTAGTATATCCATAGGTTCCGATAATAATAATCAGAGATGTACACCAATTACCACACACGTATGTATTACCCATCCCCAAGACGATTTCACTTCCTCGTCACTGGGATAACATTTGCCTCTCAAACCCTCCTTCATGGAACCGAAGACATGATAGTCTGAAGGTGCTTAATCTGGTGAGTATGAATGAATTGAAATCTGTAGTGAAGAAGTGGCTCAAAGAGCAGTCAACAGAATTTTACAAGGCAGGGATACATGCTCTCATTCAAAGGTAGAACATTGCTATTGAGAGAAACGGTGACTATGTGGAGAAGTAAGGATGTGATCCACAGAGGACCAGCTTCATTTTTATGTATGATACACGTTCCTGTGTTGGCAATTATACCTGTCCTAAACAAGATGGCATTAATTTTTGACTCCCCCTCCCCCATATATATATATATATATATATATATACACACATGGTGGAGTCGGCTCAGTAGGACTGAGATATCGTAGTAAGCAAGTTATCACGTTCATTTTCGCACTAATACTAAAGGTATGTAACTCCTCATTCTCTAGTTATGTGTTGAATAGTATCACTAATTCTTCTACAAGGATTTTTTTGTACTAATTACCCCACGAAGACGGACATGACATTTAAACTTATATATATATATATGGGAGTAAATATGGAAATAAAATCCGACAATATTAAGAAATTTGAAAAAAAAAAACAAGTGTTTCCAAAAAATGGTGAATTTATTTATCTCCTGTCATCTATAAAACATCCCAATTTCTTCAGGCCCGACCCGACCTCCGCATGACACGATCCCTGAGA
>CM042165.1:72591773-72609273 GCA_023376005.1 Doryteuthis pealeii
CGGACGAAGGAGTTGTTTTTTTTGCGTCTGACGTGAAGCGCCCACTCACCATAACTCCACTTCTTTACCACACAGATCACCTGAGGCTACTCATACGCTGCAGTTGTAGGGAGGTGGCGGTTATCGAGACTCGAGGAACCGTTGTGCGTTTTAGCCGAACGCTTGGTACGAACTGAGCTTAAGCCTACACTGTCATGCCCTATCTGTGTATCCGTACGGATATAACATTCGTCATATGACAATCATGTTCCCTGGTTTAGCCCCACTTGCTTGCATTTGTACCAATGACTAATGACCAAAAATTGGACCTAAAACCCCCCCCCCTCTTCCGGTTCCTTAATTTCGAAATTCTTGGATAAGACTATCCTGACTAGCTGTCACCCACCCAAAAATTAATTCCTCTTTTTACAAAACCAGCACGAATATATGTTGTATCTGGCCGCCACTGCCAGTTGGAAGAACTCAACAGGCTAATAAGTAGTAGTATAGAGTCCCGAGCTATTAATCTCCTGGTAGTGACAATAGTCCAGCGATAGAGAAGCCCTTTGGAAATGTTCAAAATCCTGATAGAGATCATCCTTTAGCGTCCGAACGTTCAGAATCTGTAATGAGCTGAGATTAGAATCAGCCAGGTAAAAAATACACACAGCGCTAGCAGCGCACTAGCCATGATGGACAATAGTCCGGTCTCGTTGGTTCATACGGCGAGTTATAAGTGAGTGACTATTTACCATCGACGCCATTATTACTTGTTCGCCTATAGTGCACCTCCCGTGGTTCTGTAATCCGTATGCAAAGTGCTTCAAAATCTGCGTTGTGAGTTTCGATTCTCATTTGGAGCCCTCTTCTGGCCTTTGCCATATCCTAAGCTAACTAGTAATAACTATATCTCTGGCCTCTAGGGCACCATCACGGTGGTGTGTAGATAATGGGTGTAGAAAGCTCGCTTCTACGCAAATCGATAAGTTAGTGCAGTTGATTTTCATTGGGAAGCCCTACTTTGGCCTTTGTGCCCTATTCTAAAGCTTAAGTCAGTAAACTAAAATAGAACTTCTGGCCTTTAGCGCGCACCTCAAGTGTTTTATGTGTGTAATGGTAGCAGCTCGCACTTCGCCAAAATCCATCGTATAGTGAGTTGATTTCTCATTGGAGAAGCCTTTTAATTCTGGCCTTGGTTGCCATATCCTAAGCTAAGCTTGGTGTGAACATATAAAAGCGGCAACTCTTGGTGTACATGGAGTTAGCAGCTGATTAGCAGGCCACTTGTTAGTTTGAGGTTCGATTTTTTCTCTCCTATACTGGCGCCGCCCCACCTACTTTCTGAGCTTGTGCAAATCTCCAAAGCGAAGCTTAGTAATAATATGGCACCTCAGTGTGTGTGTTGCTTTGTAATGGTTAGCAATAGCCGGCTTCGCAACCACTTGTTAGTGAGGGTCGATTTCCTCACGGGGCGCCCACACTTCTGGGCCTATTGATGTCGCTAATTATTAAAGCAAAGCTTATAATAATATTTTCTGGCCTGGCACCTACGTGTATTAATGGTTGCAACGTTTTAACTTTCGCTGGCATTGTGCTTTGTTCGAGTTCGTTTCATCGGCGCGCCCACTTCTGGCCTTGTGCCACATCTAAGCTAAGCTTAGTATAAAATAAAAAAACATATGATTCCAGGAAACGCAACAATCATATAGATTACAGGTACGACAAAATACTTTCCATTTAAACTGTCACCTGTGTTGGTCATGGGCAAGTGAACTCAGGCAGATGCAATTGTAGCTCCGTCAGTAATGCCTTTTTTCTGTTGAGATAGCGATCGGCAATGGCCAGTGCACACCTGTGATATGCATAATATGTATGTTTATGTCGGCCTGTTAGTTAGAACATAGCATTAGGTCCGTTTTTAGTTTCTGATGATGGTATTACGTTGACGTTACCTCGCAGGATTTGACGGGTAGTATCTGTTTATTGACCCTTTGGAAAAACGCGCCGCCATTTGATCGCGAGACATAGTTTCAGAATTGCATGCGTACCAGACTTTCGGGTTTGTCAGGTCTCGGGGTCCATCTCCCGGCAGGAAGATGAGGAGGATTGTGAAATAAAGCTTTTATCGAAAGAACAGTTGTTTAGTTATGGAAAAACAGAGATGACAAACCGAGAAATCAGAATCATACGAACCAAGAAACAACCCCTTAACAGACGCCCATAGATTCGATGAACATCGACGGTTCAAGGTTAAGCAGAACTTGAGTAAGAAATCAATCTTCTATCGGGTTTAAATCGAACCTTAACACTAAATATTTTACATCTATTGTCACTCCCCGAAAGAAAAAATTCTTAATGTCTAGGCATTTTTTTTTATACCAATTCGAATTTGAAATGTTCACAGTTGTTAATGAAAAGTTACGACAGTATTTTATTCTTTAACTTAACTTTTTAGTAGTTACGAACAACAGATCGTGAGGCGCGTACAAATTCTTCAAAGATACGGTGGTTTTCAATTTTTTCAAAAGTTACTGCACCTGAAAATGTAAAAGTTTTAATAACTACTGCGTTAATATACTCTATTCTTAATCTGTTCACACCTTGAAATCTTCAAAGACTTAATCGGTTAACTTCTTGTTTATTTTTTTCTTTTTGTTCTTTCGGCCCGGGCTAGGTCATGAAAAGAATATGTAAATATATATATATATGATAATATAATATATTATATATATATATATTAATCATATATATATAGATAGTAGAGCGAGAGAGACAGAAGGGACGAGTAGAATTATAATACGGGCCGAGCGTGACAAACAGTGTATAAGTATAATTTTATGGAGTGGGAGAGGAGAGATTATTGGAAGAGAGAAGCATATACTCGTGAATGGAAGGAGAGATGAGAGAGGAGAGAAAAATTGGTTATTGGAGGGGGAGAGAGAGAGAACGAGAGAGAGAGAGACGAGAAATGCAAATGTATGGGAGAGCGAAGAGGCTGGAGATATGACGATGGAGAGACGAGCCGAGATATGCCAATGGAGAGCAGACGTGAGAGAGAGAGAGAGAGAAGAGGAGTGGAGAGAATATGACTTTGGAGGAGCGAGAGGAGAGAGAAGAGAGAGAGGAGGAGGGGAGACAGAGAGAGAGAGAGATATGCATGGAGAGAGGCAGTATGTATGGGATGGAGACGAGGAGAGATATGTTTATGGATCGAGAGGAGAGAGAGAGATATGTATGGATCGAGAGAGAGAGGATATGTATGGAGAGAAGAGGACGATATAGTATGAGAAGAGAGGGGATAGTAGGGAGAGAGAGAGAGACGAGAGAGAGAATGTCATGGAGAGAGAGAGAGACGAGAGATATGTATGAGAGATGAGAGAGAGAGACTATGTATGGAGAGGAGACGATGAGGATATGAGGGAGAGAGAGAAGAAACGAGAAGAGACGAGAGAGAAGAGAGAGAGAGAGAGATGTATGTAGAGAGAGATGAGAGAGGAGTATGGAGAGAGACGAGAAGAGTATGGATGAGAGAGAGAGACATGTTTGATGGAGGAGAGATGGATGTATGAGGAGACGAGAGATGTTTGGAGAGAGAGAGAGAAATATATGTAGGGAGGGAGAGAGAGATAGAGAGGAAATTATATGTTAGGGAGAGAGATGAGAGAAAAAAAAATTATATGTAGGAGACAGAGAGATAGAGAGATCAGGAGAGATAGAGATAGATAGATAGATAGATAGAACCTTCTTATTATGGTTAGAGATAGAAAGCTGAGTTTACTAAAAATTTGAATATGTTCGACTATCACTTTGATCCAATGATTTTCACCAAATTTCATACTAAAAGGAGCAGAGGGGAAAAAAAAAGAAATATGAAAAATAAATTGTTCATAGGGACGGTTCACCGATAAGGAATAAATTAATAATTATGGAAGGATTTTAATCTAACATACATTTTCACTTGAACTGACGAATAGAGAAAACAAAAATCCCAAAGCGTGGAAATCAAATTAGTGTAGCACTGAAAACGCTTCCTGCAAAATTCTCTACGAGATTAGTAGGAATGGTAAAAGGAATAGAAAAGAAAAAACATGAAACAAAAGTGGATTACTGCAAGCTGAATGAAAAGCTCGAAGAAGACGAGAAAAAATGGTTTCGTCTTTAACGAGACTTGCTTCTGATTCTGCAAAACAAAAAAACGAAAACAAAAAAAAAAATAGTGCTCAATACTGACGTAATTAATACGAAATGTTTTCTAGTACAACAGGAAGGTGAAGCGTAAGTGCTGGACTTTTAGTTTTTTAAGGGAAACAACCTCGGTGAAGCATTCTCCGAGTTCTTGGTTTTACAATGTGTAGGGTAGAGGAATTAAGCAAATTGATTTAAAATAAATTACCGATGACCGGAAATTCAGCAAACCCATCGTATATGACATGCGGAACTGCTGAACAACTGTTTCGTACTCTTGTTGGTCTCCTTAGCTTAAGGAAACCACCGCGATGAAGCATTCTTCGCGTTCTGTTTTAGAATGTTCCTAGATAGATGAATTCAGCTAATTGATTAAAATAAATTACCATGACCGGAAAAATTCAGCAACATCGTATACAACATGCGCGGAACAGTGAACCGCTGTTTCGTATCTCATTTGGTGTCTCCTATAGCCTTTAAGATATATGGAATTACAGTTTAATTTTAAAAATTTTGCCCAGCAACCAGGATTCAGCCTTCTCCGATGTAGTACCGGTACGGAGATAAGTATATTGAATATTTCTTTATCAACACAGAAAGTGTTGTGCTGTCTCTCTATTTTTTTCATTGATAAATGATGTTTTTGAGTGTAGCTCCCCTGTTTTCAGGTGCCCACAGTTACGCCAATGAATATTTTTGTGGGTTTTGTCTAACCATTCGGTAAAAGGTAAATTACACTGAGTCATGATAGGAAGCGGCTTAATAACAGGTCGGGCGTTATCGGTTGAAGAGATATGTTACAAACCCGAAATCTGCAAGATACAGGGTACATCACTGACGACTTTCTTATAGTGCATTTCGGTGAAGTTTAAAGACAGATCATTTAGGTGTTACTTTTGGTCCTTAAAAATTTTCACTCATGCAGTTGAGCGCGAGAAACTCAATTACCAAGGGCCGTTGATATTATGTTCAAGCAATCCCAAATCACACACAACACACAATTTTCCAACCCCTTTCCGCACGGCACCATGTGAACACAAAAGTCAATTTCCCTTAAACAGGTGCTTAACACGTTAGAATTCAGTCTTCCTTCTCCTGACTGGTTACCTGGAAAGTGTTGAAATTCTGCGTATATAAGGTGTTTGGAGTGCACCACTCAAATTATAAACTCTTCGTTGCCGGCGTGGATTCAATCAGCAACACTCAAACGCCTAGAGTACGTGGCTGGTTAACTATTCTAAATGGTCGAGCTTCAAGGAGTTCAGTTGTCGTAGTTGACAACGCAAGGACTTCTGCTTAACACGAAGGAACAACCAGGATTCTTCACTAAGGAACAACAGGATTCTTCACTAAGGAACTACCAAGGATTCTGTCTACACGAAAGAACAACCAAGGATTCTATCCACTAAGGTAACCAACCAAGGATTCTTCCTAACCATAAGGAACTACAAGGATCAACAAGGCACACAAGGATCATGCCTAACACTAAGTGCACACGAAGGTCTCCACCTGTAAAGAGTTCTCACCTGCATCCTTAAAAAGGCCACAAGAATCGTAAAACGAAGATAAAGAGTCCAGTCTGTCCTACTATTTACCCATAGTTAGAGGAGAGTAGTTGAATGCAATCAACTTTACTAAGAGTATTAGTGCCATCTGACAATGCGAACGCCCTGTCCAGATCTTGAACTCGAGTCGATGAATCCATTTCCTACGACCTAACCATTACACCACGCCTACTTATAAGTGATAAATATTTCTTAGTCGCAGGTTTTTATGCTATTCGAATAGATTGCACCGATTTACTTATGTTTTATTCAAAGATAAAAGATTTCTAGCAACATTTCAGTCTATGATATTTTTTTTCATACTTCTACGCGGCTCTACAGTTCTTACCATTTAGTATAAAGTTTATATTTCTTGGTAAATTATTTTGGTAAGTCCATTCGTCTAATAACGATTCAATAATTTCTTTCTCATCCTGAGATTTTAAGACGAAACGAGTTATTTTCAAACAGGGCCGAGTTATTTTGACATATCTTGTTATTGCTTCTGACAGGAATATATGTGGTCTGTCTGAGAGAGAGAGAGAGAGAGAGGAGAGACGAGAGAGAGGAGAAGAGGAGAGAGAGAGAGAGACTAGGGAAGCAAAAACGAGAAAAGATTGGAAAAAGAGAGAAAGCTAGCAAGAGGAGAGAAAGTTTAGGGGAAAGCTAGGAAGAGTGAGTAAATCTATACATAAATAAGGACAGTTGGTGTGTATGTATGTCCGGAGAAAACTACTAAAACACAATTAACAAATATATATATATATATATATTCAACATCACCAGAGAGAAGTGATTGTCATGTTGTTGCGTTCGTTATTAAACTAAGTAAACCACTTATAAAAAGACCAAAAGCAATCAATAGATCTGCGAGAATAACTTATTTTCTATACCCCTCTACCCAGACAACGAGGGGTAGCCGCTTCTAGTATTGTATATAGTTATGTATTGAGCCGTTCTTTATGTATTCATCCGTTCTTTATGTATTCATCCGTGCAATTCTCCACACACGGCATTCATACATACATAAATATGTTATAATATATTAGTAATTTGAAGGCAAATACAATGCGTATGAAAAATAAAAACAAAAAGATGTTATTTTTGTCTTATCAACAAACATTTAAAAAAATGAAAATAAAAAAAATAAGAAATTACAGTTATTCGCCCATTTCATTCATAACATGAGAAAAGAGAAAGGAGGAGAAGAAGAAAGAGGAAAAAAAGGAGAGGAAAAAGAAATAAGAAGAGAAATTATAACCACACAAAGAAAAACATAAGCACGTACATTTCTGATACGAATCTGATGATGAAGTTCATGCTTCGAAATCGATAAGACAAAAAAACAAAAAAACAACATCTTTTTGTTTTTATTTTTCATACGCATTGTATTTGCCTTCAAATTACTAATATATTATAACATACTTAATGCTTTAAGCAAATTACCAATTACTTTTATACATAAATATGATTAGATAAAAATAGTTGTCATGAAATTAATGACATTCGAGTAACATGAAAACTTAGTGAGTTTATATATACATGATTATTAGTGTTACCTTGACTCACGAGTTTAATTGGCCCCTCTCGTAACTCAATTTCCTCGTATATCAAGACTGGATAGCGCTAATACTCTTGCGAAAGGTATCAATCCAATTATTCTCCCTGTAGCTATGGAGAGATAACCTTGGATATGTAACCAGTCTAGGAGAAGGAAAACCCTGAATTCAAACCTGTTAAAATTCGCTTGAGAAATTGACCGTGTGTCCCATCCTACACGTGCCGAGGGCTTGGTAAATATGTATAAGCTTCCTCAAAGTAACAATACTATATCTAATAGAAAGAAGAAAAACAACTCTTTGAAATTCCCCTCTAAATAACTCGTTTAGCAAGATGGGACGGTCCCTTGGGACCACAGGATTTATTTTACTGCACAGACAGGTGAGTGGTACAGACGTTGTATTTTAATTTTGGGGTGTGCAAAGTCAAAAGTTATCTTTTGCGTTTACAGGGATCAATCGAATAATTATTTCCAATTCATCTTTGGCCCTACGAAGTCTCGAAATGCGAAAATCTATTTTCTGACTAGGTCTAGCCATTGGGTATTTATGTAATCAAATCTACAAGATAATTGGGTTGTAAAGAAAGAAAAAAAAAACAGACTCGATATTCCAGGGGAATTGTTATATCAACCTTGTACCGAACGATTTCTATTTTTAGAAATGATATAGTCGTAAGTCGACGGGTTGGCCTAAAGTCGGTATCAGCCAGACAGCGACGGAGTCTATACCCTTTTCACTAGCGCTAGACTAAGGAGATTGTTTTTGCGTCTGAGATGGAGCGCCACATCTACCATCAGCTCCACACTTTAACTCACATTTTTGTCATTTTCTCCACATATTCTACACTTGTTATTTTGTTGTGTCTAATCTATTTTTGCTTTGATACAGTTTGTATTAATGACATTGTCTTATGCTGCAATTATAAATGTAAAGTAGTCGGGGCGGCTTAATGTCGGTATCAGACAGTGAGGGAATCTATCTCTATCACGAGCACTAAACCAAGAAGATTATTCTAGCATATGAGGTGGGGCGCCCCACCTACCATCAGCTCCTCACTTTACCGCATAAATCCCTGTGCTACTCATACGCGGTTGGTGAGGGACGGAATCGAATCAGGAACCTTGCAGTTCCTAGACAAGTGCTCTACCGACTGAGTTAAACCGGCCCCAAGATTAAATAATGACTATTCGATAACCATTGAGAATATAACTTAAATGACTAAAATATCGTGACATCAACAGTGACGTAATTTCGGTTACTGACAGACGGTTACATAATCTCCATTATAATAAGAGATAAAGAAATAGTTACTTGAAACCATATAATTGTGTATAAATTGTTAGTATTAGATGGTTTTATAAAATATTCCTGTGTGCAAGGAAGGGTGTGGGTGGGGGTCTCCGCGTCGTAATATCTAACTTGTTGGACTGTGACACCGTATTAAGCAAGCTGGAACTCCAGTCTCGCTGTTACGTTTACTTTCGAACTAATACCCTTACCTTTGGAAAAGGTATGAACTTACTCATCCCCCCCAGTCATTGGTCAGATAGTACCACTACTGCACAAAATTATCGTGACGTCAACAGTGACGTAATTTCGGTTACTGACAGACGCTTACCTAATCTTCATTATAATAAGATAAACAAGTGGGAGGTAGATGCAAAAGAATAGAGCGGCCTGGCGCCTCAACGGTAAGCAAGGCAGAGAGAAGAGTGAGTCAGAGAAGAGAGTAGTATTGACAGAAAAGAAAGCCAGAAAGAGAGATAAAAGCCAGCAGCCCCATAAAGCATCTCAGTTTGTATGCATTCAGTGCACCAAAGACTGTCACTCAAGAATTGGCCTGCAAGGTCACTTGCGCAGATGCTGATAATTTTTTTGTTCATACGCCATTGTCCTTAGTGGACAGAAAGGATCCAATATAATAATAATAATAATAATAATAATAATAAGATAAAAATAGTTAATTGAAACCATATAATTGTGTATAAGTCGGTAGTACTAGATACTTTTATCTTTTCAAATATTCCTGATTGCAAGTGGGGGGGCGGGTCTCCGCGTCGTAATATCTAACTTGTTGGACTGACACCGTATTAAGCGAGTTGGAACTCCAATCTCGCTATTACGTTTACTTTCGAACTAATACCCTTACTCTTGGAAAAGGAATGAACTTACTCATCCCCCCCCAGTCATGGGTCAAATAGTACTACTACTACTACACTCTACTACACTAAAATATCGTGGCGTCAACAGTGACGTAATTCGGTTACTGATAGACGCTTACATAATCTCCATTATAATAAGATAAAAAATAGTTACTTGAAACCATATAATTGTGTATGAATTGTTAGTATTACGGCATAAAATTATCGTGACGTCAACAGTGACGTAATTTCGGTTACTGACAGACGCTTACATAATCTCCATTATAATAAGATAAACACGTGGGAGGTAGATGCAAAAAAAATAGAGCGGCCTGGCGCCTCAACGGTAAGCAAGGCACAGAGAGGGTTGAGTTGGCGAGGACCGGCATCGAACTAGGAACCTTGTGTTTTTTTTTTGCCGAACGCTCTACCAACTGAGCTAACCCGGCCTTATAAGGGACTCAATTTTAGACGAATAAGTTGTATAAGAATGTTTTCTTAAAATAACATGGATAAAGAATTATGTTACGAGTCAGCAGTTTTAATTACCAGGTTGCTCGGAATCTAAGATCGAATTATCAGCCATTGATTTTAGCTAAAAAAGAAAAACTCGCTACGTAGGATCATATCTAGTCTCATTTGCATATACTGATGACTTGAAACTTATCTCTACTATTTACGCACCTCTTCATTTTCATCTGAGTATAAAAATAAACTTTGAATAAGTGTGCACCTTGGTTGTGCATACTTGATATATTAATCTATGTGCATGTTGCATACTTAGGTATCTAAACCTTTCTCACGCGCACACCGTAATGGGAAATGGGATCATATAACCGTGTATGAGTTGTAGGTATGCATTGGAATATGAGTTATAGAATACATTCATATCTTAAGACGATCGTGTGTATTTTGTTTTGTAATCTAGATTTTATTTTTAAATCTAGCAGGTATCCTCCATCAAGCAGCTCAATTTAAACCCATTATTACTAAGACGTCAATTTCAGATAACAATGACAGTCATCTGAGTAATAAATGTTCCTTTAAACAAATTTGATTTTTTGGTTTTTGCTAAACTGAAGATCGTAACGCCTCCATATTTACTTTTTCTCCGAGTTTTTGAGATGAGGCTTGATAGTTTGTATTATTTGGGTTATTCGATTCACTTTAACCTTGCTTAAGTAATCAGTATAGGAGAAGGCAAACTGTAAATTTAAACCTGTTTAACTCCTATTTCTCTGAATGTTTGAGATGAGGCTTGAAGATTAGTATTATCTGCGTTATTCGGACTATTGTCCAATTGGACACATGGCCGAGTGGATTAGGTAGTTAGGTTAAAACAGTTCTAAGTGACAGTTATCTCTGGTACCCGAGTTCAATCCTGAGTGAAAGCAGTTAGAAAAATAATTAATTAACACAACTCCTACCCTAGCTATGTTTAGCGGAATGAGAACAGGATACCCCCGTGCAATAAATAAAGGATTAGGTTCAAAGTTCCGTGATGGCTCCCGATTATGACAAGAAAGTTCCCGAGTTCGAAAAGAAGGTCCCCGTGTCCGACAAAAATACCTGAAGAAGGCCGGAGGGTATATCGACCGAAACGTTGTACAAATAACAATGAAGATGGGACAATAGTCCGAATAACGCAGATAATACTGTTTAACTCCGCTTAAGAAACTGACATTGTGTCACATCCTGAGTGGTTTTTTAAATATGTATAATATATAAGTATATGAAATATTTTCAATTAGCACAACACATAGATAGTATAACAAGTTGCCTAAGTCAGGCACAAGGTCAATTATTAAACACATTGACATTGAATTAATATATAACATTTAAAAACAATGAAGATGATTGTGAGAGTAAATAGATATTTATGATACATGGGTACTGATTTTTTAATTAGACAGACTGATTGCTTGTACTTGACTAGGAATCGCAAGATTCCTGGTTCGATACCGGCCCTCGCCAACTCAGTGTATGAGTAGCACAGGGATATGTGCGGTAAGTTGAGGATGGTAGGTGTAGCGCTCCACCTCAGACGCTAAAAAACATGGTTTGTATTATTTGGGTTATTCGATTCATTTTACACTCAAACGAGAATTTTGTGGTCATTCATTTCTTTCTATAACAATAATAGTTTATCAAATTTTATTTGATTTTGGATTTTTATCAACAGAAAAAGCAAAAGAATTGAACCACCAATTTGGGCAGGAGGAGATTTTATTGCCGATGGTTTTACAGATCGATTGCATCCAACAGAAGAATTGTCTTTTAATGATCCAATTCCAACCAAATGTTCTTTTGACCGAGGCAAACGACAAGAGGACATTCCCATTCCAAGAGTGCCAAAATCTTTGCTCTTACAATTAAGATAGAATGTTTCCAGTCTTGGCCGAGGAATACAAATAAACTTCATCTCAAATTCCAAAACCTGAAAGAAGAGTTCCACATCAGAAAACAAACGTTGCCAAGAATCCCCAAGAGAATATTGATTCCCAAAATTTGGTGATTTCTATGGAGCTTTTGTTTCTTGATCAGAAATGGCCTCTTTCAATCCCAACTCGTACCATTCCAATTGACTATCCTCCAATTTCTGTTTCTGAAAAATTTGCTTTAGATATGGAGAATGAATCTGAATTTCCAAGTCTTCCTCATCTTTATTGTTATTTACACAACGTTTCGGTTGATGTGCCCTTCGATCTTCTTCAGGTGTTTCTTGCTAAAAGCAGGAACCTTCTCCCGCTCGGAAACCTTCTCTTCAGCCTTTACGGAACTTCGAACTGAACCCTTTATTCATTGTTATCCAGTTGAACACATGGCGTAATGGATATAACGGTTGAGTTAACAGTTCTAAGGGACAATAATCTCTAGGTTGCAGGTTCAATCCTGGCTACGGGCAATTATAATATAGAATAACACATCTTAATACTTGTACCGAATCATGGTTAACAGAATGAGAACAGACTTTCCCTTGTGGATTGAATTAGGGATTCAAACCAATCGAACCCATAGATGGGACCCTAACAGGTACTAACACTAAGTCAGGGTGTATCTAGGACCCCGTGAATTGAATTAAGGGTTCAGACCAATCGAACCCATAGATGGGACCCTAACAGGTACTATCACTCCAGGTCAGGATGGACCCAGGAATAATGGCTATAAAGTCATACTCCAAATTCCCCAGAGTTCCAGAATTGGAACTACACGGATGGGGGCGTTTGGTAAGAGAACTCCAAAGTAACTATTTTAATCTTGCAAATGAGTCTTAAGAAAAAATGGTTTTGGCTGTGATATGACGTCAGAATAACAGACGCGGGAAATGAAGATAATGAATAAATAAAAAAAGGAATAAAAAAAGTAAAAAAAAAAGAAAATGAGAAAAAAGACAGTCGTAGACGATATTGGCAATATGGCACTGTTTATTTTAGAGACAAAATATACTTACAGGTGGAAGTACGATAATAGCAGTTTGCATAGATGACAACATAAATAGATTGAATGGAAATTACATAACTAATACATTTATGTTGGTTTTGTCATAGGATAACCTCAGAAGAAGACAATATAGACGGCCAGTTCCACTAATATATATATATATATATATATATATATATAAGTGTTGTTATGGGGAAAAATATTTTATAAAAAAGAAGGTTCGCAAAATGAATTTTAAAAAAAAGTTATTTAAACTTTTTTAATTTATTTTTTATCTTACTAAGATATCTTTTTACTAAGAGAAAAATAAAATCTTTTTTAAAAACATACCTTGCGGACCTTCTTTTTTTATAATATACTAGCTAAAGTACCCGGTCCATGACGGGACAAAAAAAAAAAAAAAAAAAAAAATAGGAACACCAAAGAGTGAGTGGAGAGAAAATAAGAGAAAAGGATTTATGAAATTTGAAAAAAAATCGCCGAGAATTGTCTGATGAATAAACGGTCGAAATAAACGTTACTATTCGAGACGCCACTAATATGAATGAATTAAAGTAACTTCTAAAGTTAAAAAAAAGTTATTAAATGAGTAAAAGAAATATCGTGATAAGTATATACTATATACATATTTGTCGAAAGACTCTTTATCTTGACGGTTTTTAGTGAAGAAAAAAAAAAGGAAGTGGTGACTTAATTTTTAAAAAATCTGCCTATTTATTTATTATTAGAATTATATTCTTTATTAAATAATCAATTTTCTTATTCAAGTTACATACATTAGAATCATTTTTATTTTTGTTTAGTAAATGTTTAATAAACAAAACAAACATAAAGCTTAACTTAACCTTTCGTATATAAACACTGTTTACGAAATGTCTATTCCATTACCTCGTATTTTTATTTTTTAAATTTTGTTATTGTTATAACACATTTAAATGTTAAGTTGAGTGTTACTAAGGAAAAAAAATGTAACGATAAATAAACTTTCAACAACCATATATATGTATTTATTTACTGTTTGTTTACTTATTTACGAAATGTAAGTTAATAACTACCTCATATTTTTTAAACTCCTGTCTAGATTTTTCTAAAAGGCTTTTTTTCTAAAACTCTTTTGTACATACGAAAAAAAATTAAATGCCGATTAAAAACAAAATTGAGTTATTATTAATCGTTAAATTAAATGTTTTCGATTATTATTATTATTTATTATTATTATTATTATTATTATTTACTTCGCTGTAAAAAATAAATCAATCGATAAAACCACATACAAATTACATATTAAGAAAGATTATTTTCTTTTCTTTCTTACCAAATAAGTATTTGTAGGATTAGACCAGTGATACGCGAGAAATTCCGAGCTGAAACGATTAGGGCAAAAATTTTTCAACTTCAAATTACCAGCAGCGGCGCCATTTTACTGTTGATACAGGCAACAGTCAGCGGATTTTTCTTATATTAGCAGCAGCAGCAAAGCCACGATTAGCGCAAATCGTTTGATTTTATTTAATTAAATAATTATATCCCTTAATCAGTAAAAAATCAATAACCAAATTTGGCATGTTTCTTAGAAGGATATTAATCTGTATGCATGATTTTGAATCTGAGTGACCACTCGTTTTGGATTTACACGTCGACACGTACATACCAAACTTCCTTTATATATATGGTGAAACTAGAGATTATATATATATTATAAAATTAGTACAAGAGATAACCTACTTGGGTTTCACCATAAGGATCTTCAGGGTCAAATCCACTGAATTAATCGAGACACCGATTAATAGCAGTCGAGTGCAATGAACACACTCGTGAAATCGACTTGCTATTAATCGGTGTCTCGACCAGAAACTCAAAATGAGTAGCCTTTTCAAACAGATTTTACAAATAGGTATTTGTAAAATCAGTCTGAAAAGGTTAGACTCATTTTGATTTTTTGGTCGAAATTATATTGCTAATTTTCTGTTTTTTTGAAAGTTAAATATTGCTCTGTATATAATTAATTTATTGGTTATCATATATTGATCTCTATTAGGGATTTATAAAAATAAAAATCCTTGTATGAATATATATGTTTTCACTTACAAGAACATAGTGATATTTCTATGATCCCAAATAGAATCATCCCTTGCTTACCAGTCATTTGGATTATATATATATATATATATATATATATATATGAACGTAAACAAACATTGTGTTTGAGATAGCCTTAGCCGACGATTTTTGGGAGAATATGTGCTTAATTGAAGTCATACCTAATTTGAGAATTAATTAGTTGATAATTAATGAATTAGGCGAATACATCTGTTCAAATGTGAAGCGTAAACAAATCGAGAAAAAGTCAATCTCTGTATGTACATTTCGGCTTATGCCTCATCAGCAGAGTTATAGACTGGAAGCCGCTTTGTGTGTGATTCGAA
The DNA here is from genome assembly GCA_023376005.1 of Doryteuthis pealeii. NCBI lineage: Eukaryota > Metazoa > Mollusca > Cephalopoda > Myopsida > Loliginidae > Doryteuthis > Doryteuthis pealeii. Next base: position 72,607,052 of record CM042165.1, read on the forward strand.
CCCTTATATATATATATATATATATATATATATATATATATATATATATATATATATGCTGTTCCTAAATCTTCCGACTGTTATCTTGCATTACCCTCTGATTAAAAATGAGACCGTCCAGATCGTCCAAGATAAAATGAAAAAATGTAAATCCTGATAATCTGGTGTTGCTATTCCGGCGAATTTTTATTTCCTATGAGTGTCGACACCTAAGCTAACCAATGGACCATTCCGTTTTTGTTATAACGAAAGATGCTAACGGTCGGAAGATTAAGGAACAAGCGTATTTGTATATAGTGATCCACAGAGGATCAGCTTCATTTTTATGTATGATACATGTTCTTGTGTTGGTAATTATACCTGTCCTAAACAAGATGACATTAATTTTTTTTACTCACCCTATCTCTCTCATTATATATATATATATATATATATATATATATATATATATATATATGGTGGAGTCGGCGTTGTGTAGTGGCTAACTTACTGGAGTGAGATATCGTAGTAAGCAAGTTATCACGTTTTTGAATAGTATCACTAATTCTTCTACAAGGATGTTTTTTGTACTAATTAGCCCACGAAGACTGACATGCCATTAAACCATATATATATATATATATATATATATATATGGTGTCCCAGGGGCACTTTCACGTTTCCGGTTTAGTGGCTTCATTAATTCATCCAAAAGTGTTCGATCCTTCATAGAAATAACAGAGTTAGAATAATTGGGAACAAATTATGTTTCTACCAAGGTTTCAATCCGGGTCCTTATTAGATGAAGGATCGAAACCGTGGCAGACTCATAATGTTTTACACACTTATTTTTTCTATTATTATGTTTTTGTTTTGTTTTTAAGTGAAAATTAAAAGCTAATTTCACAAAATGCCATAGCTTTACTTTTTAAATATTTCTGGCTTAAGAGTTCGTCATCCCAGCGGCATGCGACCCCCGGGATTTTTACGCGCTTATATGACGTGTCAGTAAAAGACCGTGAAAGGGTTATTAGAGTGGGCGTTTTATGCATAACTGAAAATTATCAAAAATCCTTACTAACTAATCGCCATGAATAATCTGCGAATCAAGACGTCTTGTTAGCTCAGTCGGTAGAGCGTTCGGCTAGAAACCGCAAGGTTCCTAGTTCGATACCGGCCCCTCGCCAACTCAGCGTATGAGTAGCACAGGAATCTGTGCGGTAAAGTAAGGAGCTGATGGTAGATATGGCGCCCCACCCCAGACTACAAAAAAAAAAAAAAAGAAGAGATGAATAACCTGTTTGACATACAGTTTAAAGTCCGCTTATGAAAACGGAATCCCCAAGCTTCTGAAATTAGTAGACCAGGTACTATACCTTGGTAGTAATATCTCATCTACAGAAAGCGAGGTTAATGCACGTATAGGAAAGGCATGAAGTGCTATACACATATAATCGATTACATGGGAATCTGATCTCTCTGATAAGATAAAGTGAGAATTCTTCCAAGCTGTAGCCGTGTGAGCTCGGTGAGCACGCGGAAGCGATAACATTAATGTCTTTCAAACGAACATAATGAAAATATGAAAAGAAGGACAGAATGAAAGAAAGAAAAGCGTGAGAGAGGTAAATGAAGATTATTATACCTTTTGAATATTGAACTATTATGCTATAGCTCTTAAGTAAAAAGTAAAGTCGTCGGGGCGGCCTAATGTCGGTATCAGCCATGTAGCGAGAGGGTCTATCCCCTTTTCACTAGCGCTAGACCAAGGAGATTATTTTAGCTTCTGAGGTGGAGCGCCACACCTACCATTAGCTCCTTACTTTACCGCACAGATCACTGTGCTACTCATAGGCTGAGTAAGCGAGGGCGGATATCGAACTGGGAACCTTCTGGTTTTAAGTAAACATATCAAACGTTGTAATAATTAAATTAGATGCCCTTTTTTTTGGGTGCTGCTTCCAAGATTTGTTCCAGACAGCACACAGCATCATATGGCTGCACCATTGGACTTTTACGGAAAGACACAAGGATGCAGCGTGCTGTCTTGAACACATCTTGGAAGTAGCACCCGACAAAAGGCAGCTTTACGGCCACTTACCGCCTATCACACAAATAATCCAGGTAAGACGAACAAGATATACTGGACACTATTCGAGAAGCAACGATGTACTCCAGACTTTCTTCTGTGTACACAACAGAGCAGGTCAACTAACAAAAACCTATACCAATCAGTTCTGTAC
>CM042165.1:72614273-72626773 GCA_023376005.1 Doryteuthis pealeii
TTTTTGTAGATAGCTAAAATACAGGTGAATCACCCACCCAAATTTGATAGACTAGATGAGCCAAAAAAGTATCAAGATTGAAGCTGTATTTACCAAGACAGGAATGAACGATAAATGTAACGTTAATTTTTTTCAGAATACAAGATGTCTCAAAAAGTACAGATTTTAAAGCTGTCTTTAACAAGATAGAAATGAAGAATGAATGGAACGTTAATTTTTCAGAATACAGGGTGTGTCAAAAATTACCGAAAATCTCGATACTTTTTTGACACCTTGTATATCTCATATTCATAATTTTTTAGCGACTGGAAAAAAAGAATCCGATTTTGTATAAATGGTTTTGGGAATTCATTTTTATAATTGAATTAATTGTTTTTTATGCAATTTAAGTGGATTTTTAAACGCAGGTGTCCATTATGTTAAAGTCCGTGAGAATATCTGTTACACTAAAAGTTAATTAGCCTGAAAACAGAATGGTTCTCTTCTATCTTTACATTTTATTCATGCTAAAAAAAAAAATTCCCTCACCAAAAAAACAAACAGAGAAAAACAAAAAAAACAAAAAAAAGAACAAAAACAAACAAACAAGAAGACAATGAGATCTCAATTGTAGAATTCAGAGTGAAATTCTCCTCGGAACGTATATTTTTTAGCTATTTGTTTTACGTATCGAAAAGTCAGTCTGTTGACTCAGATTTTTGTGATAAACACATATCTATAAATCAAATAAGAGTATGGAGAGTAAAGAAAAGTTCTCGGTCAGACTAAGAGAATATACAAAATAACAGTATAGTTCTCTATCTTTACAAAGAAAATAATGTATTCTCCATTGAAGGTTATTTGCCGCTCATCTCACTTATGAGAACTGGACACAAGATCTCATTTTTATGTGGGCGCATAAAAATTGCGTCGATCCCGTTGGCATTCCCCCTCAAGGGGGGTGGGCAGGCGCTGGGCAATAAACCCAGCCCTGCCCACTTAAATCAAGGGGACAGGTATTGCCTGGGGGGGGGAGCCCCCTGGGATCGACGCTATTAATTTTACTTTACCGGTCCTGTGACTGAAGCTCACTGGACCCCACCCCCCCGAGTGTTCTCAATTGAAGAATTCAGACGTAAATTTTTCAGGCTGTTTGCTTTACTCATCGAAAAGTCAGAATAATTTAGATTGGTTGGATCGACGTATGTTTGGATTTTACGGCATGCCAATCAATGATGATATTTTTTAAACATTAATAAACATTAAAGATAGAGAACTGTTTTGAGGATAATCGTTATTGCCCCCAGGTAAAATCTGGCCCGGGGATGTAGTACCTGTTAGGGGCCCCCTCTTTGGATTTAAATGAATTGGTAATATTTCTTAGCAAGAATAAAATGTAAAAATAGAAGAGAACCATACTGTTTTTAGGCTAATCCCCATTACTTCCAGGTCCACTCTGAGCCAGAGATGTAGTACCTGTTGGGGTCCCATCTATGGGTTTAGATTAATTTCTTAAAAATGTGTTTAAAAATTGAATCTCCAACAAAAAGGAATAAAAGAAAACGTCTTCGGCATATAAAAAAACAAGGGTTTACATACCGTAAAATCCAAAACATCCATCCAGACAAAATATAAGTTTAGTTCATTGTTTGATTCAGGAACTTTACTAGCAGGAATATGCACCCACCGGGCGTAAGATTGAATGTAATGAAATATATTAAATTAGAAAGACTAACGAAATCAAATAACACATAAAAATGATTACACTTATTTTAATTATATTTTAATTGTTTTCCATACAAAATCATTCATAGGATTGATATTGATACTTTTGAGAATAAAACAATAATATTAGAAATCAATAACACCAAGTAATTATTTATTAAACCCGGTTTTGTTAAAACCAATATGCAAATTAACCACGCCATATATTATGAAAAACCATAATTTCTTAGAGAAATATATAAGGCACATTGCAGTATTTTAAATGCACTAATAATATAGACCTTTTGGGGCCTGTGTTTGTTAATGTAAATTAACAGCGTTGATCCCAGGGGGCTATCCCCCCAGTCAATACCTGCCCCCTCTATTTAAAGGGACAGGGCTGGGTTTATTGCCCAGTGCCTGAGGCGCCCTCTCGAGGGGGAATATCGACGGGATCGACGCATTTTTTGTGTCTACCACCCATGAGCTTCGGCTTGTGGGTGGGCCCACATAAAAATGTCCTTGTGTCACGCCCTCATAAGAGGGATGAGAGGCAAATACCCTAATAAGATGGGCCGTTTTAAGGCAAATCTAACTCAAATTTTCATAGTGACATCTTATTATAATGGAGATTGTGGGTTTGTCTGTCTGTAACCGAAACTATATTACTATACAAGTCACAATTCCTTTAGTTATTTACATCATATTCTCCATTATTTTATTTTTATTTAAACCTCAATTATTAATAAAATTATTTTACTTTACTTACACTGTTGACCATATCTATATATTAATAACATGCAAGTGTATTTATATATACAACAAAATAGAGGTTTACAGTATGAATGGGAAGGCTAATTTGCATATTGATTTTAATAAATATATGCTTAGTATTATTGATTTCTAATTGTTTGGTTTTATCTTATTGAATATGAGCAAAAATCTCTTCAATAAATCTTAAAAGAAATCCCTTAACAAGAAGAAATAACTAATATTATTCTTTACTTCCTATTTTAACTAAACAGTTTAATGAAAGACGGGAGTAACGGAAAATGATGGAAGAGTTAGTTTCAAAGTTGTTATATTTTTCAATCATACCCCCTCTGTTCAAAATCTTTTTATCTACATTCTTATTCAGTTTCATTAGCCTTTCTAATTTAATATCATATTTTATTATAAAATTTAACTAAAATACTTGCACCCGGAGGGTGCATATATTTGCTAGTCGTTAATAAATAAGATTCATTCTATGTATTAATGATTTTGACTGAATTAAATGCTCACTGATAAACTTATGTAATTCCTGAGGGTATTGTGATGTAAGCAGTGACGAAGTTTCGGTTACAGACAAACGAGCATTGAATCTCCATTATAATAAGATTTGCCGGTTTAGCTCAGTCGGTAGAGCGTTCGTCTCGAAACCATAAAGCTCCTGGTTCGATACCGGCCCTCGCCAACTCCGCGTATGAGTAGCCCAAGGATCTGTGCAGTAAAGTGAGGAGCTGAAGGTAGTTGTGGCGCTCCACCTCAGACGCTAAAATAATCTCCTTGGTCTAGCGCTCGTGAAAAGGGGATATACTCCCTCGCTGATTGGCTGATACCAACATTAGGCTGCCCCGACGACTTTATTGTACTTTACTTAGTTCTCAGTCCAAAACAGAGAATTTCTTTTTGTTTCTTGAAATTTGTAATGAATATATTTTGCAATGGTTAAATAAACTTGGTGTGTTGAACAGCGGCGTGTATATAAAAAATAGTCAGGTCGCTCAAAACGCTACGGGTACTATGTAATCCAGTACTAGCTGTTTGATAGTTGGGTCATCAGCAACTAAACCGGTTACCCCACCAAGCTTGTCTAGTGAGGAGGGTGGCTAGACACCCAGCAGAACGAAAAACAAAACCTATCAAAGGGCGGGGAAGCCTTTCGCTCAACGGCCATCTAGCACATAACATACGTCCCATTCGTGGGTAAATGACGTAAGCGGACAGAAGGGGCTCAGTAAGTCGAAGTGAAGACAATCCATCTAGGAGAAGGAAATCTGATATAAAAACCATCCAGCGGATGACCATTCCGCCCATTCTATTGGTCTGCAGTTTGAATTCTTGCCAGCTATTTTGCTTCTGCTTGTTGTTTGATCTCAACCTTTTGAACCGAGAGATGAACTTAGTTGTCGTACAAAACTATGTCCCTGTATAATGTCTGTACAGATACTCCTTCAAACAATAACATGTCTGTCCAAGAAGTCCTGTGGCGATGGAAAGATGGCGACGCATATTGGTCTGATAAGTCGGAATTTTACGGAGTTACTGATCTGCACATAGGCGACATTAGGTTTATCTTAACATCGTTTCTCACAACAATATAATGGAATATTACAGAAAGCCCGCGAAATACGTGAAGTCACGTGGGGCCAAGTTAACCCTCAGTTCCAGCTTGGACGTCAGACAGAAAGCATGTCTGCCTTAGCTGGGCTCAAATGTACACGCGCGTTGTATTAGTTAGAAGAAGTTTAAGCAATAAAAGTTTAAAGAAATAATATGGTGTTCTTGCTTGATGAATGTCTTGGCAAAAAGACTGACCAAGAAGAAGGAATGCATCAAAGACGAACAGCCAACAAGAATCTAGAAATAGAATTCAACATGGAGAGAAAGAATAGAAACGACTAGAGATCACCAAATGTCCAAAGAAGTAAGTAATGTAAAATGTAAAATGCATATGCATATGCATCTGTGTCTATCTCTCTCCCTAGTAAAAAGTACTAGTAAAAGAACACTTGTGTATATACCCAACATGGGTATATGTGTATGAATATGTAACAGAGCCTTTTGTGAATGAGCAGCCTTTCCTGGATAGCACTGCTCACCCGATGACTGTGGGAGGGGACAAGAGAATTCGTCCTAAACAAAGCTGCCATTGAACTGCTGGTTGTGCCAGATATGTTCAAGGATATGCAGAACTTTGGCGGGATTAAAGTCATGAACGAGCCCACAAATGGACAATGGATGGAGTGGCAGTCGTCTGACAGGACGTTGCGATCACTATATAAAACAATATCATGTACGTCTCGTTACGCTGATTTATCCCCTTCATAGTTAGACCTAGAACTTTTCAGCACTCGTATCGTTCTTAGATTCAAATCTTTTTCAAAATAATCTGGGCCCCCTCTCGCTGTAGAATACACCAAATGCACCGAGATTTAACCCCCCCCCGATAGGGCCACCTCTCGGCCGTGGATAGCGACCCGTGATGCTTTAGGGCGGAATCCTGGTCGCTGCGCACTATAACATGCAACACACTCCTTTAGCTCTTACTTAGGTTAGGCGGGCGGTCAGAGAGGCCCCTTCGATCAATCGGCTGATCACGTCAAGCCTTAGCACATATATGATTGTTCTAACACAATTGCCCTTATGGCAAGCCCCACACATTTTATTATATATGTGCTAGAAGGCGGTGGCTGAGGGTCTAATGGTGAAGTTCCAATTCTGAAACTCTGGTGAATGAGTTAATGTGGATGCATGTATTTACCCCCCCTCCCGTGAACGAACAGAAGTAAGGGTTTAAAAGGAGTGTTGCATGTTATTGACTGCTCATCCACCAGGATCCCGTCCTTAAGCATAACGAATCGCCACCCACGGCCAACAGGTAGCCAGATTTGGTGTAGAGTCTTACCCCTCTTCAGACGTGCAGTCGGTGTATTTTAAAACCCCAGCCAATACGGCTACTTCGGCTAGTAAGTAGACTATTTGCTGACAAGGCAACGTCCTCTAACCACTCCTGAATGACAACAGGATATTTTATCTTACTCCGGGCGGTAAGAAATCTCAAATATTTAGAGAACAATAATCCCGATTCCCTAATAAGCTGAAAATTCGAAATTGTTGAAGACACTGGACGCTGTCAGTATACAATTACCGAAATGTCGACCTGTCGTCTGTTACTGGGAGACTTAAGAATTAGATTTCTACATACACAAGATTGCAAGTTCATCATTAAAATAAGAGGGTTCAGATCGAACTACAACAACCGATTATATCTATTTTTAAATGAATGCCGGGTATAAAACCAGAACTATCAAATTAAGTAATTATGTCTACATTCACATATATAAGCACACACACATAATATATATATACACGCAAATATATTATTTATACACATACATATATATACACACACAATATATATACAAAATAAATTTATACACACACACACAACACACACACACATTTACACACACATAATATTTATACACACACACACACACACACACATATTTACACACACACATAAATTATATACACACAGCACATTTACACACAGACAAACACATTACACACACAATTTACACACACACACACACACACACATATTTACACACCACACACATTATTATACATTCACATATAATATATACATAGACATATATATAATACATAGACACAAATATACTACAACACATATACATACATACATATACACAATTATACCATATATATATACACATACATACATACATACACACATATTACATGCACACTTATGTACATACACAAAGATACATATATATATATGAGTATGAATAGAGTCGTCGGCGCCTGTTGACTTAGTTTCTCGCCTATATGATCATCAGACCAAGGTCTTGATCTTATGGTCCCGTAGGCAATTATATAGAATCAAATAACTATTCCTATTCTATAATCATTTGCAAAAAATATATCTTGAAGAAACTATGATAAATCTAAATTATCTTCGCACAAGAATGTAATTTTATTTCATACTTAATTGCAATATCAACGTCTTAAGCGCCAATCTATATATGAATACACTTGTTCTTTAATTTTCCGAGCGTTATAATCTTGCAACACCCTCGTTTAAAAATTACACCGGCCAATTCGTCCAAGATGAAATGCAAAAATGTAAATCCAAATCATCTGGTGTTGCTTATCAACCAAATTCTTATTTCTGTCGTCACGTCAGCTAAATAAAGGACCATTCCGTGTTTATCAGAAAGAAAGGGAAGAGAAGAACCTGCGACGCAGAAAAAATACAATAAAAAGAAAGAAAGAAAGAAAGATAGGAGTTGAGCGCATAATGAAAAGATCAAAAGAAGGAAAAAAGAAAGGAAAAAACAAGAGAGAGAGAGAGAGAGAGAGAGAGAGAGAGAGAGAGAGAGAGAGAGAGAGAGAGAGAGAGAGAGAGAGAGAGAGAGAGAGAGAGAGAGAGAGAGAGAAGATCAAGATTATTATACTTTTTACATATTGAACTATTAGCAATAGCCCTTAAGTAAATATATCAATTATATAATTATGAAATCATCATACTGTGGTATATCCACAGGTCCCGCTTGTGCATTAATATACTTCAATAACATTTTAAACAAAGCATTATTGCAACCTGATCTATTTGGTATGGTTAGTGGCCGGTCAACAACTTCTGGGTTATTTAATGCTAAATCCCCCATGTGATCATCAGGCCAAGGTCTAAGAATCGCATAGGCGAGAAACTGACATTCACTAAGAGCTTTGTCTTATCACGCTTTGTTCAATTATATTATATATATATATATATATATATATATATATGTTCAATTTTCAGAATACCTTGACAAAGTGTGAATGTCACCCGAAATATTGGAAAAATAATGCGAACTAAGGGCAAAACAACGGTTATATATTAGAACTATGTTTTTGTTCATTTTTACGCTTCCTGATATCACAGAAAACATTCACAACAAAAAATTGATGCACAACTAAATTCATTAATATATATATCTTATTATAATGGAGATTGTGTGTTTTTCTGTCTGTAACCGAAACTATATTACTACTCAAGTCACAATTCCCTTTGTTATTTACACACATTCTCCATGATTTCATTTTTTATTTAAACCTCAATTATTAGTAAAATTGTTTACATCATAAGACTTAACAATATCTACATACTAATAACATGCAATTATATTTATATATTCAACGAAATAGCGGTTTACAGTGTGAATGGGAAGGCTAATTTGCATATTGATCTTAAAAAATTTGATTTTAATAAAATATGCTTAGTATTATTGAATTTCTAATTGTTTGATTTTATCTTAATGAGTATGAGCAAAAAATCTCGGATAAAATCTTAACAGAAATCTATTAACATAAAGAAATAACTGTAATTTTATTCTTTTCTTCCATTTTAACTAAAATAGTTAAATTAGGGAATTTACCCACTGAAAGACGGAGTAAGGGAAAATGGTGGAACAGTTAGTTTCAAGTTGTTCTATTTCCGATTATACCCCCTCTGTTCAATTTTTTTGAATTCTATTCAGTTTCATTAGCCTTTCTAATTTAACATGATATTTTATTATATTAAACTTAAATACTTGCACCCGGAGGGTGCATATATTTGCTAGTATATATAATATATATATATAATTCGTAAATTGTCTTGGGTTCTAGTCCTTCCTTTGGATCGGTTTTCATTCGTACAAGTCCCTGTGACACTCCATTCCTGGCGATGTCACGACTGTTCGAATAGCTTAAACAAACACCATATATCTAGTTTCGTTGTGGACATAATTTTCATAGGGCCTGCCATAAGCCACGTTATGTACGAGGCAAAACAATATTACACCTCATAAATCCGCCCTTTAATGGTGACCATATTCTTTTTCTAAAATCTGACATACCAAGTACGTCATTTCGTTCACCACAACATCTTATAAATAATGGTGATTCGCTTCCGGTTTTTGTCTGTAACAAAAATTACGTCACTGCCTACGTCACATTACCCTAAATCGTCATAACAGAATAAATGCACTTAAAATTTAAACTTGCAACATTAGTCAGTCCTCATTGTTTTTTTTTAAAACAAGTCTTAATAAATACATGATTGGTATTATATATCTATATGTATTAAAATAAAACAAACTATATATTTAAAGTTTACATTTCAAATTGTTTTATTTTCTTAATACTTTAATGAATTTGATGATTTTACTTACTTAGGGTACAAACTCGCTGACATTGAATTTTTTACTCTCACCCCTTGTTTCCAAAAATCTATTTTTACATAGCTCGGAGGGTGTTTTTTATTTTGTACTAGTATAAATAATTGAATAGAGTATGTTGGAAAATTCTTGGTTCAAATAACAAAGCAATATTTAATTTAATTAATTTTTTTTCTAAATGCGAATCTAACTTTAGAAATGGTGTACAAAATTGTTGAGCTCATGAATTAATATCCGCAATAGTATATACGTTTCATGATATGTTAGGGTCTTTGTAGTGAGACCGAGAACGTTTCGGTACTCGTCGCTCAGTTAATGTAGCTTACGGATCTCACCTCTCGCGAGATGATTTCAATATATGCAGTTTTTTCGGGCTGATTACTGCGCACATTTAATCACCGGCCCTATGCATAAAAAATGTATTAAGTATTGTCAATTAATTCATAACATAAAAGCAAAGACAGCGACACCCAATTCTGCTGACCTTGAGCCAAACTGAGTTAGGGTCTTTGTGGTGAGACCGAGAACGTGTTGGTACTCGTTGCTCAGTTAACGTAGCTCTCGGATCTCACCTCTCGCGAGATGATTTCAATATTTGAATTTTTTTTCTGTTTATTGTACATTTAATCACTGGTCTTGTGCATAAAAATGTATTAAATATTGTCAATTAATTCATAACATAAAAGCAAAGACAGCGACACCAAATCCTGCTGACCTTGAGCCAGTTAGGGTCTTTGTGGTGAGACGAGAACGTTTCGGTACTCGTTGCTCAGTTAGCGTAGCTCTCGGATCTCACCTCTCGCAAGAATATTTCAGCCCCTAGCTTCGGTTTTTCACACTCCATGCCCACAAGAGATTCATTTTTATAGATTCGTGGAATTCGTAATGCAACAGATAATAGATATCTACAATTGAATTTGAACCTTTTACATTTACGCAAGATAGCCGAACCCCTTGAGGGCACTGCGCAACTTGCAAACGAGAGACTGAATAAGCACACGCCCGTCTTCGTTAAGGGCAAAACTTCACAAACATCTGGCTGATCTCATCAGAAGAGAAGAGAACGGAAAAAGGAATCCCTAGCGTAAGGTTTTTATTTCTTTGCTTATTCGTATAGGCTCGGAGAAATGACGAAACATTTGCATATTGTTGTTTTTCGGGCTGACTACTGTGTCGATTCCTTACACATTTAATCACCGGCCTTGTGAATAGAAAATATATTAAGTACTGTCGATTAATTCATAGCATAAAAGCAAAACAGAGAGGCCCAATCCAGTTGGCCTTGAGCCAAACTGAGTTAATTATAAAAAGAGTTGCATAACTTCAAATGTTTTTTTTTCTGTAACGTCACATCTTATAATAAAGATTCACTGTCTATCTGTAACCGAAACTTCGTCACTGTTTACGTCACTATATCCTCATAGATAAAAAAAAAGAAGTTCTCGCAAGCTTTGGCCGTGTCAGTGCTACTGTACGGCCGCACCACATGGACCTTACTGAAACGTTTCGCGAAAAAATACACAAGAAATACACATTGTGTGTCTCTTTTCTCAAGTACGCTGCATTATGCTGAACGAATGTTGAAAGCAGCACCACACAGGACAGCAGATGTACGGCCACTTACCTCCCATCACACAAACCACCCATGTAAGACAAATAAGACATGTTGGACATTACTGCAGTAAAAAGTCGACGGGGCGGGCCTAGAGTCGGTATCAGCCAATCAGCGAGGGAGTATATCCCCTTTCACTAGCGCTAGACCAAGGAGATTGTTTTCGCATCTGAGGTGGAGCGCCACACCTATCATCAGCCCTTTTACTGCACAAATCCCTGTGCTACTCATACGCTGAGTTGGCGAGGACGGTATCGAACTAGGAACCTTGTGGTTTCTAGCCGAACGCTCTACCGACTGAGCTAACGCGGCACATATAACTCCTACGTTACGTTATCTTGTGGGCACAGAAGTGTTGGCCGACTATCAAATATTTAAATTTATCAGTTCTGTACAGACACTAAATGCCGTGTTAAGGACTTGCTAGCAGCAATAACCGATATGGACTGGTACTAAAGTAATGGGGCAAAAGTGATACTCCACACTCCCTAGAGCTCCAATATTGGAACTTCCCACTATATGCAGTTTAATGTCATACCCAGTAGAGTAAGGCTATCAGCTACTGCTTTTTAGCACATATGATAAAGAAGTAGGAAGCGCGTGGTGTAATGGTTAGAGTCATGGGAAATGGACTCGTCGCCCCGAGTTCAAATCCTGGACGTGGTAATTGCATTTCACTTAGCGCTAATATCCTTGGGAAAGGTATGAATCCTACTCTCCCTCCAGCTATGGGTAAATAGTAGGGCAGACCGGGCTCTTTAACCTTGGTTAGGTAACCAGTCTAGGAGAAGGAAAACTCTGAATTCAAACCTGTCGAACTCCGCTTAAGAAATTGACCTTGTGTCGCATTCCTGCTCGTGCGGAGGGGTTGGTAAATATATATATGATAAAGATGTTTGGCAGTTTGCCATAAAAGGAATAGGGTTGGCACAATCGTATATGTGCTTAGGCTTGGCGTAACCAGCCGATTGATCGGAGGGGTTCTCTCCAGCCGTCCATCTAGCTTAAGAGCCAAAGTGGAGTATTGCATGTCACGGCCACTCATCTACCAGGGTTCCATCCTTAAACATCATAGGTGGCCACCTCTGGCCGACAGGTGGCCATATTTAGGTGATTTTACCCCTCAGATGAGTTGCAGTCGGCGTATTCTACAGCCCCATCCGACAGGCTTCTCCTAAATATGGATAAGCCCCAGACTAAAAACAGGTCACGAATGCACAGTAATCAGGGTTCCATCCTTAAGCATCGCAGGTCGCCAGCCACAGCTAATAGGTGGCCCCATTATGGGAGTCTCAATCCTCTGCAGAGGTGCAGTCGTGGATTCTAAAGTATCAGCCTACAGGCCTGACAATGCCTGACCCTAACCCATTGTGAAATGTAAATCAAAATAATCTCCAATACACTAAAAGCCTTTTTTGGCTTAAAACTACACCAGTCAACTGCACTTAAACCTTCGACATCAAGCCCCTTTAAAAAGATTGTATTACACGTTGACCATACGATGAAGCACTGTGGTGCAATTCATCCGTAATACATCACCGAGCGCCATCACCCCCTCCACACACACACCTCGGCGACTTCGGGAAATGTTTGCATGAAATTCGAGCCACATTCTTTTAGGATATAAAAAAAGAGGTGATTATATTGTCATAAATTTCAAAGATTCGGAAGAGGATTTGTCCCGAGGGGTAGGGACTAGGGTGGGACGTTTTTTTTTAAAGCGGTCATAAATCAGACGGTTGGACAACTGAAGATATGAAGATTTTTGTTTAGTAAAATTTTTAGCCCAGAAATTTATATATATACACACACACAAACATCTACACCACACACACACACATATATAGCACACACCACACACATATAAAAACAAACATTTACACCACACACACACACACAATATAATATATTATATATAATAAAACAAACATTTACACACACACACACACACACACATATTAAAACAAACATTTACCACACACACACCACACACATATATATATATATATATAAAAACAAACATTTACACACACCATATATATATAAACAAACATTTACACACACATATACATATATATATATAAACACACACACAAAATATATATATATATATAAAACAAACATTTATACATTATAATATAATATAAACAAAACACACAACACACAACAACAACATTTACACACACATATATATATATATATATAAACAA
>CM042165.1:72631773-72786773 GCA_023376005.1 Doryteuthis pealeii
AAATTCGACAGGGACACTGATGTCGAAGTGGGAGATAAAAGTTTAAACTAGCTGTAGACAAGATGTGGCTACCTTGTATTTTCTGAGTATAAGAAGAATGGTTAGTTTCACAGATCCATTGATTTGTTTTGGTCTTCCATAATTGATTTGTTTTGTTTTGTTTTTTTAGGGCATATCAACCTCGGTGGGTCATTTAATGCCAACAAAGTTGTGAAATAAATTCATTCTTAATGCATAATACAATTTTGTTTATAAACTCATGTTTTTCCATTTAACCCATAGATGGGACCCTAACAGGTACTACCACTCCGGGTCAGAGTGGACCAGGGAGCAATGGTGATGAAGGGGTGCTCCACATTCCCCAAACCTCCAAAACTGGAACCTCACCATCAGATAGAGTTTAACGTCATTTCCAGGACATGTACACCCTCAGTCACCGCCTTCTAGCACCCATATGATAAAAAGGGGTTGGGGCTTGCCATAAGGGCAATAGGGTTGGGACAGTCATATAGGTGCTAGGGCTTGACGTAACCAGTCGTTAATTGATTTGTTTATGTTTTTAATCACAAACATCACCAATGACTTTGCCTTCTTTTTCTATTCAAATCCTAATTTTTAAATATCTTCAATAATATAAACTCAAACTTTTTATGATTTTTGCTCAAAAAGCAATCTCTGGTGATAATAAATGTGCACATATTTATTTCGTCATTAATTGTTTTATTTTTGTATTTTACTCCGGACATACGTACATACATAATAACTGTCCTTTATATATGTACTAGAAGCGGCTACCCGGCGTCGCCTGGGTAGAAGGTGGGGGTACAAAAAAGTTAGTCTTGCAGATCCATTATTACTAAATTTCGAGTTAGATCCTCGCAGGATGCCCTATTAAAATTTAAAAGAAATCTCTATGTAAAAAAGACCTTGCGTCAGGAAGAAAAGGTGCACGAACACTCTGAAAAGAAATATTAATCTCCTATTTAATATTAAAGGCAAAAACAAAAAATCCATGCTATTATTATTTAAATTTTATTTTAATTATCTTCAGGAATATAAATAAATTCTTCATTATTTTTGCTCAAAAATCAAAATCTGGTGATAGAGAATATGTATATATTCTTCTGATTATCTTTCACTATCTTATGTAACTGGGAGTTCTTCTAGTGTCTGGCACTTTTCATTTGGAGATTTCGTGTCGGGTCTTACATTAGGGATTTCTCATCTATCAGAAGCCCTGGGTCATTAGTAGTTTTTGGATAAAGAACACAAGACTTAGATTCTCTTTATATTATATTTTATTTAGAAATCCCCATCCAGACTAACTGCGCAGAGTGAGTACGGGAGAGCGCTGATCGCGACTTGCTATATCCGAGGCTTGCCGAGTACTGATCTAAACTAACTCTTTAAATCAAAACCGGAAGAGGCCTTTGTTTCTTACTTCTCTATTAATTCTCAAGGTATCTACCGGAAAAGGGGTTAACAGGAGGCTAACATGTGCCAATCAATCTTCAATGATATCGTCACATACTCACACTAAAAAAAAACAAAAAAAAACAAAAAAAAAACTGCTAACCGTAATTTCTAACAGCCATTTTGATTTCTACACCAACCCTACATAATTGTTAGGGTACTAACAATTATGTAACAGAATGTTTATACATATTTATATTGTCATTAATTGCTTTATTTTCTGGGTTTCTTCTGGACATTCATACATACATACAATTGTATAGATAGATAGATTTGCATCCAAGAACGCTTTAGTCTTTTTTTGTGAAAATGTATCCGAGGGACAATAATGATCGAAATAACGTTGACGGTAAAAGACGTGGTCGTTTTTAAATTGCACCGGTTATTTGGAGAGACAATGGGTGACAAAGTATCTTGGTGAGTGGACACAATTCCCAAGAGTTTAGATAAAGAGAAACCGTCAGAACGGATGTGTAATTGTTTCTAATCCGTTTGTCTCTTTCTAATTGATTAATTCAACTTGTAGATTGATATTCAAATATTGGCGGGAAAACAAATAGAAACATTTAGAGAGTAGATTAATGATGGATGCATTATGGGTAAGATTGTGAAGCGTCATTAAGATGACATGAATAATTTTTCTTTTCTTGCTGCAATGTCGATCTGTCTTGAGGGGATTAGAGAATACAAAATGACATTAATAATATTCATATATATCAATGTTTTATCGATCATCAGAGAGAGAGAGAGAGAGAGAGAGAGAGAGAGAGAGAGAGAGAGAGAGAGAGAAACAGGAGACAGAGGTGTGTGTGTGTGTAGAGGGAGAATCAGAGAGAAATAGTCTGAGGTCAATGTCTGAAGGACAGCGAGAGAGAGGTATTTATATATAAAAAGAGTGACACATGTTTTATCGATCATCGGAAACAGACAGATGTGTGAGTGGGGAGGGAGAGAGAGAGAGAGATAGAGAGAGAGGTGGAAGACAGAGGTGTATGTGTGTGTGTAGAGGGAGAGGCAGACAGAGAGAAACAGACTGAGGTCAATGTGTGAGGAAGGACAGTGAGAGAGAGGTATTTATATATATATACAGAGAAAAACAGATGTGAAGAGACGAAGAGGGGGACAGAGCTGTGCGTATGTGAGAGAGAGAGGAGAGAGAGAGGTATATATATATATATATGTGGAGAGAGAGAGAGAGAGACATTTGTATATGTAGAGAGAGAGAGAGAGAGAGAGAGAGAGAGAGAGAGAGAGAAATGTGTAGAGATGTAAGCAGAGACAGAAAGAGAGAAGTGTGGTGAATAGAATAGACAGAAAGAGAATTGGAGAAATGTAGAGAGAGAGAGAGAGAGAGAGAGAGAGAGAGAGAGAGAGAGAGAGAGAGAGAGAGAGATATGTAAAGGGATATATGGAGAGAGAGGTGTAGTGTAATTTCTTTTCCACACACTGGTCGCATGTACCGGGGCTATTTTAGAAATGCTCATCTGTATACTTATGGGCTCTCCTCGTAAAATTGATCACGTGACGTATGGCGAGTGGAGGTAGATAAGAGATCCAAGAAAGGGAAAAATTCTGCGAAGGTTAATATGGTTGTACGGTCACGCTTCCTTTCAATTTCAAACTCACACTGACCCCTCCTCCACACTGACCCCACCCTCACTAATGCTGTCCCATGATTAAACATCGACAACGCTCATTATTCATATGTAATAGATATGCTGGTTAATTTTCAAAATCTTCAACCGTTCAGACACGAAGCAAAACTTATTAAAGTACACAGTGTGTGGCATCTAAAAGTATAGAGCCTTATTATGATATAATGGAGATTCGGTGTCTGTAACCGAAATTACATCACTGATTATGTCACAATACTCTTAGGAATTGCGTAAGTTTATCGATGAGTTTTTAATTTATAGTCTAAATCATAAATACATAAAATCAATCTTATTTATTAAAAATGTCTATGAAAATCTAAGTTATATTTGCCTCCAAACAGCCCATATGATTTGTGCGTTTAAAATCCTGCAATGTGTCTTATATATCACTAAGAAATAAAGGTCTTCATAATATATGGTGTGGTCAATCTGCATACTGCTTTTAACAAAACCGGGTTTAATAAATAATTACTTGGTGTCATTTACCTCTAATAGTATTGCTTTCATTCTCCAACGTATTCAAATCAGTCCTATGAATGATTTTGTATGGAAAACAATTAAAATATAATAATATAAGTGTAATCATTTTTTATATGTGTTCTTATTTGATTTCGTTAGTCTTTCTAATTTAATATATTTCATTACATTCAATCTTACGCCCGGCGGGTGCATATTCTTGCTAGTAAAGTTCCTGAATCAAACAATGACTAAACTTATATTTTTTCTGGATGGATGTTTTGGATTTTACGGTATGTAAACCCTTGGTTTCTCCAACGTATTCAAATCAATCCTATGGATGATTTTTAGACAGAAATCAATTAAAATATAATTGAAATAAATATAGTCTTTTATATGCATTCTAATTCAATTGTGTCAACCTTTTTAATTTAATGTATCAATTTACATTAAAACTTAAATATTAAGTATTTAAGGGAGGGTTCTTATTCTTGTTAGTTATGATAAGAGTACACAGTATTGGTAATACACATCTTATTTATCAACTTGCTCATTTGAAGTTTAAATATAGAAAAAAAAAGGCTGAAAAATAGCTTAACTTAACAGTTAGGAAAGGGGTCTCAACCGCGCGGTGAGAAGCTGACATCTTAGGAACAAAGGACACTCACGTCTGCTCCTTTCAACTAATGGCCAAAATCTAACTAACTTAACTTAATTTCCGTTCTCACGTTTTTCCATTGGCGAAAACCAGGTCATTACCTATCAATGATTTTGAATCTTCAACAACTTCAATCAAATTTAACTACACTTACATACATAATTTGTAGGCTACAAACGATATTCTGTAACACTTTGAATCCAGGACAGAAGGGAGGATTATAATAATAAAATTTCCTATCACAGCCAATTGGTATTTGTTATGTAAATAATGAGCGACAGCTGTTTATGTTGGGCGCGAAAGATGTGCGAGATTATCTGTAATCATCTCCAATTATCTCTTGGTTATCCCTGAATATCAATATGAAGCACAGCTTGTGTCATTGTATTCACACAGATCAATGTCACGTTCCAATAAAATCAGTTTTAAATTTCAAAGGATATCGATTTAGCTTATGAAATGTCCGACAAAAGTAAATTCAATTGTGAAACTCCCGTTTTTGAATACATTTGGGAAATGATTATCATCGTATGAAATAGAGACGGCGAGACGAGTTCAAATCCGAAAGGAGGCTTTTTGTATTTCACATAGCACTAATAACCTTGGGAAAGGTATGAGTCCAAATATTTCCCTCCAGCTATGTGTAAATGGCTGCGAAAGCTAAGCTCTATAAGATTGGTTAGGCAACCAGTCTAAGAGAAAGAAAACTGAATTCAAACGTGCTCGATTTGTGTAGACTGATCAGTATTCAACTGTGTAGAAAGTTAAATCTGATTTTGAAAATCCAGCCAAAGTGGAGTGTTTCATCTCATAGATTGTTCAGCTACCAGGGTTCCATCCTTAAGCATCATGGGTCGCTATCCACGGCCAACAAGTAGTTCCATTGGGTGTGGTCATACACATCTGTAGATATGTAGTCAATGTATTCTTAAGCTGCACTTCTGCAGACAGGTATGAACCCCCCACCCCCAATGGGGCCACCTGTTGGACGTGGATGGAAACCTGTGATGCTTAAGGACAGAACCCTGGTGGCTGAGCAGTCCATGACATGCAACACTACTTAGACCCTCACTTACGCTAGACGGGCGATCGGAGAGGCCCTCTATGATCAAACGGTTAGTCATGTCAAGCACTAGCACTTATACGATTGCCCCAACCCTATTGCCATTATGGCAAGCCCCAATATTTTTTATCATATGGGTGCTAGAAAGCAGTGGCTGAGGGTCTTTATGTTCTGGGAATGACGATAAACTATCTGATGGTGAGGTTCTAGTTCTGGACGTCTGGGGAATGTGGAGCACCCCTTAAGCACCATTGCTCCCTGGTCCACTCTGACCCGGAGTGGTAGTACCTGTTACTATGGGTTAAATAGGAAACTGGATTTATAAAAAATTGAGTATCCATTAAGAATAAATTGTTTTCAAAACTTTGTCAGCATTAAATAACCCACTGAGGTGGATATGCCGTAAAACAAACCAAACAAAACGAAACACGGCTGAACTGCACGTAGCATCAGGAAATAACCCCGTGTGTCAGACTGAATAAGGCATCGTCAATATGAGCAAAGAAAATGCGCAAGAGATCTCATTATAAACATATTTGAATAACAGATGTGTGAGAAAATAGATATCTGCAATGTAAGATTATGGCAAATACTCGAGCGCTGAACACACAAGACCAAGTTTATTTTAAACTTGGTCAAAACACACACACAAACACGAAACTATACATAAGCTGACTCTAAGCCTTTTAAGCTGTGTTGGCTAGCACACTTCGGCTATAAATCTCTCCTTAATACGTGTATGTTGACGATGCAAAACCCAATATTTATTCAGTAGTTATTTTTATTGAGAAGCGTCATAATATTTCAAGAATTGTGCAAACTATCGACGTCTTAACCCTTTATCTATCCAAACCGATCAAAATGCCGGACCGCCCGAAAAAAAAAAAAAAAAAAAAAAAAGTATTAAAACTTCTTTGTAAATTATTATCCTACCTTATTAAAAAAATTTACTTCTAGGGAAACAACTTTTAATTAGTTACTTCCCTTTATTTTGTCAAAAATTCAATGGCGATTGCGAATGGCTGTGGTAGATAAAGGGTTAATGTTGTGAGCAGAGGGAGGTAATAATGATACCGTATTTTGCTTGTAGGAAAACCGGTTAAGAAGTAAAGTGAAATATGTGCACATGACAAGACGTTCGAACAACTTAGTAGAATTAGATCTTTAAAATTCAATGAAAAAATACTTGGCCCTCTGTGGATCACATCCCTTCTTAGTAAGTGTTTCTCCCAATAGCAATGTTCCACCTTCGAATGAGAGCAACAAATTCTGTTTACTGTTTTTTGAGCCACTCCTTCACTACAGATTACTCACAATATTTAGCACCTTCAGGCTATTATCTTTTCGGCCCCATAAAAGAGGGTTTGAGAGACAAACCGTTATTCCAGTGACGAGGAAGTGAAATCTGTAGTGAAGAAGTGGCTCAAAGAACAGTGAACAGAATTTTACAGGACAGGGAAACATGCTTCCATCCGAAGGTGGAACATTGCTATGGAGAGAAATGGTGACTTTGAGGAGAAGTAGGGATGTAATCCAGAGAGAACCAGCTTCATTTTGATGTGTGATACATGTTCCTGTTGGTAATTATACCTGTCCTAAACAAAATGTCATTACTTTTTTTTTACTAACTCTCGTATAAGGATAACAAGAACTTTGTGTTACATAATTATTGGATCCTAATACATTTATAAGGTATTGTAGAAATCGTTATGGCGATTAGTGCAGCTGACGGCCTTGAGAGTGAGTGACAGCGCTTGACCTCACTCTGACCTTGCTTTCCGGAGATAAACTGTGAGAACCGGAACCCCGATAGAAGGCCCTCTTCCGGTTTAAGGATACTAAGTAACTCAGTCAGTTAGAAGTTAGAAGCCGAGCTAGCAAGGTGTAAGTCGCATTTCTATGCGCATCCTGTCATCTGCGCAGATTGTCTGGTTTGGGGATTTACAAATAAAGTAACATCACCGTAAATCGAAGTCTTGTGTTTATTACCTAAAAACTAACAATGACACAGGGCTTCTGATAACGAGAAATCCCAAACAGAAACTAGACCCGGAATCCTCAATAGAAGACCAGACCAAGATGTTAGAAGATAGACGATCAGAATAGCAAAGCCGGCCAGCAGAAAATACGACCAGAGTAAGAAGTAAGAAAGGTATACAACGTTATATAGATTTGGTACTGTGAAAACCCAGTACGTAACATTTGTACCACTCTGTACAACACAGTAAAATGAAGGAGTTGTAACATTTTGCTCACTTTCAATGATCCTAAATTCTTTTATTTTCTAAGTTTTTGAATGTTGGTTTCTCTTCAATTTTCCATTTTAATGATGATCAGCAATTGATGGTACTTGTTTCTGGTCTTATGGGCAAGCCACTATTTTAAAAAGCCTAAACCAGTTTTAGGCAATATGTATTTACCCAACCCCTCTATCATGGGCAAGATGCGACACAAAGTCCATTTTTTAAGCAGACTTTAACAGGTTTGAATTCAGAGTTTTCCGTAACTAAATTTTAAGATAAGACTTGACTATTACTTAATTACTAATATACCTAATACCATGGAGATATTTTCTTTGCAACAAATCCCTAAATTTAAGATATTATCGTATTTAACTAAATCTTATAATGAATCATTTTACAGTGCTTCCCAAGACAATTAAAAAACTTTTATGTTGATATCAATAAAAAAAGAAAATGACAACATGCATTTAGTAAAGTGGGATTATAAATCCTATATCTTCTTACATGAAATTTATACAGAATAATATTCGACCTATGATTAAAAAAAACACCACGAAGCCAAGAGGTCCAGAATCAAGCAGCGACCACAAAGCAGTGGTACGTCAACATCTTCAAAAAAACTTTCACTTGTAACATCTGTGGTCGGGAATTCTTTTCGAACATTGGATTTCACAGTCATAGGAAGCGCTGTAACTTCAGGGGCACAATAACTATATGTTACGTTATAGGAAGCGCGTGGTGTTATGGTTAAAGTCATAGGAAATGGACTCGTCACCCCGAGTTCCAATCCTGGACGTGGTAATTGCATTTCACTTAGCGCTAATACCCTTGGGGAAGGTATGAATTCTACTCTCCCTCCAGCTATGGGTAAATAGTAGGGCAGATTGGGCTCTTTAACCTTGGTTAGGCAACCGGTCTAGGAGAAGGAAAACTGAATTCAAACCTGTTAAACTCCGCTTAAGAAATTGACCTTGTGTCACATCCTGCTCGTGCGGAGGGGTTGGTAAATATATATATGTTATGGCCTTTTACCGTGTCTTCAAAAACACTCAATCAGGGCTTTCTATCGGGGCTCGACACCAGTCGTATATACGGAGTTGGTACGTTGACTTGTTGGTCACACACAGAGATCTAGCAGTCCTTTGCTCGCTAGTCAGCCGAACTCAAAAAGAATTCTTCCACATTTCTTCGCGTGGTCAGGAAAAGGTATCACCTTACAAGTCAAGTGGTTCTTTATTTAAAGTTGTTTGTGATACCCAAATCATTTCAGTCTAAAAATAAGTTTATTTAAAAACAAAAACTCATGTATGTATTTACCAACCCCTTTGCATGAGCAGGATGTGACACAAGGTGATTTTTTTAAGCAGAGTTTTACAGGTTTGAATTAAGAGTTTTCCTTCTCCTAGACTGATTGTTATACCAAGGTTAAAGAGCCCAGCCTGTTCTACTATTTACTCATAGCTCACGGGTCTGGTTTATAACCCTTGCAGGAAAACAGACATTACAGAACATCATTAAGCAGAAATAATCCTTCCAACAAAGGGTCGTTTCTCAAAAAAAAAAAAAAAAATAAATAATAAATAAAAATAAATAAATAAAAACCAATTCCAATTACCGTCGAATTGGCAGACAATGCAACAAGGAAGCCGTAAGCCAATACGGATCTGACCTTGTTGCAAGCCTACTGGAAAATGACCAAAGCTCCCGAAAGCTCCAAATTAGAGCCTCACCATTGTAGAATAATCATTCTAAGTTCCATTTACCGTCAAATTAGAAAGACAAGGCAACAAGGAGCCGTATCTTAATACGGGTCTAACCTTTTTGCAATCCTACTGCAGGATGCCAGAGTATTTATGAAGCTTCATAACATGATAGAAACCAATGCAGCCTATCAGGACTCAAATAATGGAATCCACCAAATGCATGAATGGAGTATTCCTGAATTCCATACGTACCAACTGTTTTGGGCACTAGTACAGTTGCGCTTAGCCAGTTGCTGTTGTTCAAACCAACAGTATACTGACTGACTGACTTCAATATGGCTCTCCGAACAGCAATGGAACCTGAAGATTGGGAAAGCTACTTCATCAAAGCGGGTATCTCTTCCGACTCAGCCAAAAGCTATGCTGCTAGCCGAATTCAAAAGAAAGATAATTATCTGCGAGTTGGGTGTTTGTGGTGCAATGGTTACCTTCGTAGGAAATGGACACAGTGAATAGAGTTCAAATTTTGGACGAGGCTGATTGCATTTCACATAGCGCTAATACCCTTTGGAAAGGTATGTATCCTAGTATTTGCCCTCCAGCTATGGGTAACTACTAGAGCAGATTGATCACTTGCTATGGCAATATACCGAGGAAAAAGGAAATTTGAATTCAACCCCCCACTTAAAATTTGACCTTAAATCTCGGGTAAATGAATAAAGATATATATTAAACAAAGTCTTCGTGTTTCTGATTATGATTAAGAACAAAGATGGATGCGGAGAGTGATTTAAAACACCAGAGACGACCCTGAGAACTCAGACTGGACAAGCTTTCAAAGTCTTAGTAAGTGTAGAAACAACAGCTAATAATAATAATAATAATAATAATAATTAATTTAATAATAATAGTTTTCCTGAGAATTGAAAAAACAGCACAGTTAAGATCGGCTAGAATACTCAGTATAGTACTGGAGTACCTGAGTAGACATGCTGTCACTCAGCTTCCAGTGAACCACCGGCTATGACAGGAGTGAAAACCTCAATAATAATAATTCCTTGCAGATCACGGGGTGAAGATGAAAGAAAACGAAAGGATTGACGTGTACCTGGACCTTTCAAGAGAATTGAAAAACTGGAATATGAGGATGAAAGTGATACCAATTGTAACTAGTGCACTTAGAATGGTACCCAAAAGTTTAGAAAGGAAACTAGAGAATTTGGAAATCTATCCAGAAAACAGCATTCTTAAGATCAGTGAGAATACTCAGAAGAATCCTGGTGAACCAGAGGGACTTCTCACTCAGACTCCAGTGAAGGTCCATCAATTACCACTGGTGTGAAAAACTCAAGGAGTTTGTGAATAATATTATTATTAATAATAATAATAATAATGATAATAATAACGAGCAGGACCTGTGGGTACACCAAAGTTTGATAATATAATTATTACAACATTTGATATGTTTGCTTAAGAGCTATTCCAAATAGTTCAATATGGACAAATGTAAATCTTGATTTAACTCATTCATATTTTTTCTTTCCTTCATTTCATAATGTTCGATGGAAACAGATTAACGCTATCGCTTCCGCGTGTCCTCTATCTTTATTCTACTCTTTCTTATATTTTTCTGTGTAACATGTCGCTTTTCTTCCCTTTCTTTCTAATAAAAACAGAATGGTCCATTATTTAGCTGAGGTAAAGACACTCATACGAATTAAGAATTCGGTGGAAAAGCAATAACAGATAATCAGGATTTACATTTTTGCATTACATCCTGGAAGATTTGGGCTGTGATTTTTAACCAGAGGGTATTGCAAGATGATAACGGTCGTACTTTTAAGGAACATGCGTATTAATATATAGATGGTAATAATAATTAAACGATGCAACACCAGGAAGTTAAAAAGTAAAATCGTCAGGGTGGCCTAAAGTCGGTATCAGCCAGACAGCGAGGAAGTCTATCCCCGTTTCCCTAGCGCTAGACCAAGGAGATTATTTTCATTGTCTGAGTTGGAGCACCACACCTACCATCAGCTCCTCACTTCAGCGCACAGATTCGTGTGCTACTCATAGGCTGCGTTGTCGAGGGCCGGTATCGAACCAGGAAACTTGTGGTTCCTAGTCAAACTCTCTACCGACTGAGCTAAAGTGAGAAATATAACTGAATATTATCATTTCATGCAGGTAAGTGTCCCAATTCTATTTCTTGCGCGGTCTACTAGGAAACATAGGATTTAATATATGACCGGTACAAGGGAAGATAACTCTTGGAACGCATTTAGCGACTTCAGACTATCATCTCTTCTACCACACGAATTTAATACGCTGTAGGGAATTATCTTCCTTTTGCCGGAAGAGTTATCTCCTCGCTGCGTTGCTGTTTGTTCCCACTAGGGGGACCTCTGGTAGTTAAGCGCGTTCATTCAAACGCCGCTTCCTTTTTTAGTTATATCTCCGGAACGAGCACATGGGTTAGCCAACTGTCTACCACTTTCTCGGCGGGGTTTCGCGCCCCCCCTCTTAGTAAGTGATCTATGTACAGACGCTCTAGTCCTTTGATGTATATATGTTTATGTACACTATCTTGTATTTCATGTATCGTTTCCATGTGCTGTTATCTATATTAAATGTTTTGTCTCACAAATGTGTCCCGCCCTGCCGGTGGGCGTTAGAATACACCGATTGCACCTCTGCAGAGGGGTAAGACTCCCCAATGAGGCCACCTGTTGCCGTGGGTGGCGACCCATGATGCTTAAGGATAGAGCCCAGGTGGATGAGCAGTTCATGACATGCAATACTCCACTTTGGCCCTATCTTGGGCTAGACGGTCGATCAATCGGCTGGTCACGTCAAGCCCTAGCACCAATATGATTTTCCCAACCCTATTGCCTTTATGGCAAGCCTCAACCCCTTTTATCATATGGGTGCTAGAAGGCGGTGGCTGTGGGTCTACATGTCCTGGGAATGATGTTAAACTATCTGATGGTGACGTTCCAGTTTTGGGGAATGTGAAGCACCCCATTCATCACCATTGCTCCCTGGTCCACTGACCCGGAGTGGTAGTACCTGTTAGGGTCCCATCTATGGGTTAAATAGAAAAATGTATTTATAAAAAAATTGTATTATCCATTAAGAATTGATTTATTTCAAAACTTTATCGGCATTAAATGACCCACTGAGGTTGATATACCGTAAAAAACAAACAAATGTGTCGGAGTTTGTTATGTTTCAACTAGTTATGACTTTGTTATAACTTTGAATGTTACAACGCCATCGATCGCGCCTAGGCTAAGTTGCCGAAGGCGGGTATCGAACTAGGAAACTTGTGGTTCCCAGCGGACGCTCTAGAACCACTAACGTGACAATTTTTTTTTTAGCGTAGATGTAACACAATTCTTGGAATTGAAACAATGGTTTTGGCAAACTCGGTGAATATTTTTGATGTGTGGCAATGTTATACAGTGTAATAATTACCCAGATTTGTAAGCGTACGTTTTTGACTGAGACAAGTGTGCCAATGTTATCTTAGTGAATGTCGCCCACACGTTCGTTCTATCGTCGCCCCGCTTCCCAACCGGTACTTTTGTTGCAATGCCAGTTCTCGTTTCGCAATTGCGATGCGGCCAAAGATCATATGCTGAGACAGGAATTTCTTTCTCAATTCTTGTGTTCTTCAGACTTGTCACGTTCTGTCTGTCGCCACGTTCTTTGATCCACCAAATAAAAAAAATTGTCTTCAAAGAATACTCGAAGAATTAATTGAAGTAAAACCGGAGTCGCACTTTTAGAATGTAACACAAATATTCGAGAAAGGTGGTGCCAGGTCACAGAAAATAAAGGACAAATTCAGTGAATAATGCAATTAATCTACTAGGGTTAGACAAAAAGTAATGCCTTTTTGTTTAGGACAGGTATAATTACCAACACAAGAACATGTGTCATACATCAACATGAAAGCTGGTCCTCTGTGAATCACATCCCTACTTCTCTAATAGGTGAGTCAAAAAGTAATGCCATTTTGTTTAGGACAGGTATAATTACCAACACAGGAAAATGTATCATACATCGAAATAAAGCTGGTCCTCTGGGGATCACATCCATACTTCTCCACAGTCACCTTCTCTCAATAGTAATGTTCCACTTCAATGGAGCATGTATCTGTCCGTAAAGTTCTGTTGACTGTTCCTTGAGCCACTACTTCACCAGATTTCACTTCTTCGTCCTGGAATAATATTTGCTTCTCAAACCCTCTTTCATGGGGCCGAAGAGATGATAGTCGGAAGGCGCTAAACGTGTTGCAAGAGTTATTTTCCCTTGTACATGTCATATATTTAAAAAATACAAATATCTCTCTCGTAAAAGTCTGTTACCTCATGCCCTAGACGTCATGGGAGTATTTTTCTAAGAATTTTTTAATCATCTAAATATCTCTTTTCTTAAAAGTTGTTTCCCTTACAACCGGTCATATTTTCATTGAACTGTTTTCTTCTTTCTATAACAGACATGCTCTGATGATGGTCCAAACGGATTGAAATATTGCAATATAAGCTAATCAAACAACATTACTTAACATCTGTGCGTTTTTCAAATGTCCTACTCTGATATATTGTCGGATTCATTTCCTTATTTTAATTGATATCACAACAAGAATAATTATTTCACCTGAATCAGACGTATATCACAAATTCCAATATAAAAGCAATATTTTGTCATAAATTAAATACAGCTTGACTATGTTTCACTGTCAAATTTTTTGTTTTGTGTTGAGAGATAGAATTTGTAGTACGTGCGAGCTTCAGATATGCTTATGTTAATAAGTACACTAAAAAATGAATAAATTTATTACGCCAAGGGAAAACATTATTTCTAAAAAATAATATTAAAGCATATTGCAACATAATTTATTACATTCTACTTTGTTTTTATATAATACAGAGCTACTTTTCTTATCGAAAAACGCAATAAAAATAATTAGGGTGTCTTTTTCGGTGTGGGGATGGAACGGATTAATGGCATTTCAGTTTATTTCAATTGGAAAAATTTATTTGATATACGAAGATATTGAGTTAAGAGTGGAACGAATTAAACTCGAAAGTTAAGGTACCACTGGGAGGGCTGGAAAAGATTAATGGCATTTCAGTTTATTTCAATTTGGAAAATTTATTTGATATACGAAGATATTAAGTTACGAGTGGAATGAATTAAACTCGTAAGTTAAGGTACCACTGGGAGGGCTGGAACGCATTTCAGTTTATTTCAATTGGAAAAATTTATTTGATATACGAAGATATTGAGTTATGAGTGGAACGAATTAAACTCGTAAGTTAAGGTACCACTGGGAGGGCTGGAACAGATTAATGACATTTCAGTTTATTTCAATTTGGAAAATTTATTTGATATACGAAGATATTGAGTTACGAGTGGAACGAATTAAACTCGAAAGTTAAGGTACCACTGGGAGGGTTGGAACAGATTAATGGCATTTCAGTTTATTTCAATTTGGAAAATTTATTTGATATACGAAGATATTAAGTTACGAGTGGAATGAATTAAATTCGTAAGTTAAGGTACCACTGGGAGGGCTGGAACAGATTAATGGCATTTCAGTTTATTTCAATTTGGAAAATTTAGATGATATGCGAAGATATTAAGTTACGGGCGGAACGAATTAAACTCGTAAGTTAAGGGTCTACTGTATTGTTTAGGTGTAGAGTCCAAACAAAAGCGAGTTTTTCTTGTTTTTGCTATAATTGCGATATTCTAACTGCGCAGATTTGTGTGTTTGTGGGTGGGTGGGAATGTCATCTCAGCTAATACCAAAATCCATGAAGTGTCTTTTCTTATAGGCTTACCCCCGTTGGAAAAGTGCTGTTTAGAAATCTCCAGCCTTGGCTTATCGAAATGTTTTCGCTGACCCCCCAAAATCTCACGAGACAGCTTTGTCTGCTTACCAAGAATTCGCCAGCAAGACCAACTCTTCTTCGGAAAAGCCAGAGGCACCGGATGAACTATAGTTAACTCTAGATTACCAAAAGGAGATATTTGCTGAAGAAAATGCCCCCAGTTTAAAAATTAATCCTATATAAGATGAGGATAACCATACTAGTCTGCTGCTACTGATTGCATGTTCAGGACTTCACACGATTTTAGTTACTTGAATAGAAAGCATTGACTAAAGACGATGTTGGAAACTACTAAGTTTACAAGGGACACTCAGAAATGAATGGCTCCTATTTATCACACCTACACAAGGAGAAGCTGGAGCCTACTAAGTTTACAAGGGATACTCAGAAAGTAATGGCTCCTATTTATCACACTCTACACAAGGAGAAGCTGGAGCCTACTCAGTTTACAAGGGACACAGAAATTAATGGCTCCTATTTATCACACTCTACACAAGGAGAAGCTGGAGCCTACTAAGTTTACAAGGGATACTCAGAAATTAATGGCTCCTATTTATCATACTTACACACAAAAAGCTGGAGCCTACTCAGTTTACAAGGGACACTCAGAATTAATGCTCCTATTTATCACACTCTATACAAGGAGAAGCTGGAGCCTACGGAGTTTACAAGGGACACTCAGAAAGTAATGGCTCCTATTTATCACACTCTATACAAGGAGAAGCTGGAGCCTACTAAGTTTACAAGGGACACTCAGAAATTAATGGCTCCTATTTATCAAACGATAAACTCTAAACGATACAGGGAAGACAATAATACCGTTATTAGAAGAACCTGTGGATATACCTTAGTATGATAATTTAGTTTTACAACGTTTGATATGGTTAAGAGCTATTGTAAATAGTCCAATATGTAAAAAGTATAATATCTTGACTATTATACCACAGTATGATAATTTAATTATTATAACGTTTGATATGTTGACTTAAGAGCTATAGCTAAATAGTTCGCGCTCACCCCTCACATATGTCGCCTACTTTTTAGTTCTTTCTACTATTTTTTCAGTGTAACAGGTTGTTTTCCTTCCTTCATAATAAAAACGAAATGGTTCATTATTAAGCCGAGGTGACTAAGAAATAAATTTGGCAACACCAGATAATCAGGATTGCCAACTAGTTCAATATATAAGTAAAGTCGTCGGGGCGGCCTAATGTCGGTATCAGCCAGTCAGCGAGGGAGTCTATCCCCTTTTCAATAGCGCTAGACCAAGGAGACTTTTAGCATCTGAGGTGGAGCGCCACACCTACCATCAGCTCCTTACTTTACCGCACAGATCCCTGTGCTACTCATACGCTGAGTTGGCGTAGACCGGTATCGAACTAGGAACCTTGTGGTTTCTAGCCGAACACTCTACCGACTGAGCTAACCCGGCCCAAAGTATAATAATCTTGATTTAACTATCTCGCTCGGTTTTCTTTTTTTTTCTTTCTTTTCATCATCGATTAAAAAAGATTGATTATTTTTCACGTTCTATATCTTTCTTCTAGTCTTTCTTTCTTATCATTTTTCTCTGTAGCATGTCCTTTTTCTTCCCTTTCTTTCATCATAATAAAAACGGAATAGGTCTATTATTTGAGGTAAAGACTCTCATAAGAAATAAGAATTCGGCTGATAAATGACAACAGAAAATCAGTATTTACCTTTTTGCATTTAATCTTGGACGAATTGGCCAGTCCCATTTTTAGCCAGAAGATGTTGCAATGGACGGAAGATTAAGGAACACCAGCATTACTTTCTTTCTTATTATATTTTTCTGTGTAGCATGTCCTTTTTCTGGACTTTGTTTATAATAAAAACGGAATGGTCTATTATTTAGCTGGGGTGATGACATTCACAAAAAAATAAGATTTCAGCTGATTAGCTACTCCAGATAATCAGGATTTACTTTTTTGCATTTCATCTTGGGCGAATTGGACGGTCTCATTTTTAACCAGAGGGTGTTGCAAGAGGATAACAGACGGAAGATTAAGAAACAGTAATATTAATATATAAGATAGAGAATAAGATTTCAGCAAGAAAGCCCCCCCCGCGATACAGGGAAATGTGGGAGATTAAAATAAAATTCAAATAAAAAAAATACAAACTCTCATGAGCCTTCACCAGAAGAACCCTCCGAGCATGTGCAAGAAAAAGGACTCGCTTCCGATCCCCAGAGAATCTCTTGGCCATTCTGACTTAGGCCTTAATTGCATCTAGACACTACTACTGACCAGAGAGATATTTCCTTGTCACGTGATGGCTATAACCCGTGAATAAAACCTAAATCATAAAAACACCTTTTGTTTTTGTCTTCCTTTTTCTTCAAATAAAATTGGGTTAAAAGAAAACACGCACCAAGACCAACGACAGCTACCTGTTTAAACATAAAACCGAACATATGACCTTTAGGCACCCCTTTTTGATCTCGATTCAGAAGGGTATCTTTTTCATTTACACCGTCAATATCCGGTTGTTTGTTAACAGGCGATTTTTAGAGTGTTTTTAAATTATAAAATTAACCCCTAATAATCCCTAACCCTTAACCAACAATCGGAGATTGACGGTGTAAATGAAAAACATGTCCTTCTGAATCGAGATCAAAAAGCGGTGCCTAAAAGGTCATATGGTCCTATAAAACATTAAATCCCTTGCTACACCACAGAACACAATAACACTGTTGGAATAATAAGGGTTTAACAAGAAAGCATTCTCTCCATCCAAATCTCAACCATTATTAACTACACATTCTTGCCAGCAACGAACAAGTGACGCGCATTTGGAGGCGCTTGGTGTCATGGTTACCGTCATATGAAAAAAAAAAAGAAATTTCTCTATCTGAATGAATTTAGTTGTTTTGTTTTACAGCATATCAACCCTTTTCGGTTCATTTATTGCCGGATCAAGTTATTTTTATATCAGGTTGCTTACAGTACTTGCCGTTGCTTTAGATAGTCACCCATCTAAGTATTGAACAGGCTCATTCAATAGACAATCCTCTAGTCATAATACCAGCACATTGATTTTTGGTTTTACGGTATATCAACCCTTTTCGGGTCATTTAATGCCGGATAAGTTATTTTTATATCAGGTTGCTTACAGTACCCGCTGTCGCTTTAGAGAGTCACCCATCTAAGCATTCAATAGACACTCCTCTAGTCATGCACATTTATCATTTAATGCCGGATAAGTTATTTTTATATCAGGTTGCTTACAGTACCCGCTGTTGCTTTAGATGGTCACCCATCTAAGTATTTAACAAGCTCATTTATGCTTAACTTCGGTGATCTGCTTCATGAACAAATCTATCAACTATTGATCTTTGGTCATCTCAAAAATTAAGACCAAGTTTTTGCACACCCAACTACGTAGACATCACCATACGAAGCGAGTACTGTCAGCTGAGGCTTTTGAATTCACCGACAGCACATCTGTAGAGAGTACGACCCTCAATGGGGCTACCTGTTGGCCGTGGGTGGCGACCTGTGATGCTTAAGGACGGGATCCTAGTGGATGAGCAGTCCATGACATGCAACTCTCCATTTTGGCTCTTTATTAGGTTAGACGGTCGGTCGGAGAGTCCAACTCCAATCAATTCTGGTGGTTGAGCAATCCATGACCTGCAACTCCACTTTTGGTCCTTACTTAGACTAGACAGGCAGTTGGAGAGGCCCCCTCCGATCAATCGGCTGGTCACGTCAAACCCTAGCACCTACATAATTGTCCCAACCCTATTGCTCTTATGGCAACCCCAACCCTTTTTATCATATATGTGCTAGAATGCGGGGTCTGAGGGTCTTCCTTTCCAAGGTATTAAACTATAATATGATGTGAGGTTCCAGTTCTCGAGGTCTAGGGAATTTGGAGCACCCCTTCATCACCATTGCTCCAAGGTTCACTCTGACCCGGAGCGGTAGTACCTGTTAGAGTCCAATACATGGTTAAATAGAAAACATGTGCT
This sequence comes from Doryteuthis pealeii, assembly GCA_023376005.1. Classification (NCBI taxonomy): domain Eukaryota; kingdom Metazoa; phylum Mollusca; class Cephalopoda; order Myopsida; family Loliginidae; genus Doryteuthis; species Doryteuthis pealeii. The sequence goes on from CM042165.1 coordinate 72,650,928, forward strand.
TAAAACTAATTAAATAAGAATTAATAAAAATACAACATCTTTGGCATAAAATGGCCTGATGGGTTGACATGCTGGAGAACCCAACCAACAGTAAGAAGCGACCTAAAAGGAACCTTTTAGCGGGAGATTTGATTTCCATATGTCAAACCCATAACGGAACGCTTCGGTAGAATTCCATTAACACCTAACCTCGATTACGCCATCTAGTGAGAAGGGAACATAAGTTGTCTCTTGTTAAACTTTTGATATACATTTATTTCATTTTTTTATTTTTTACTTATCAGGCAGGATTAACAGAAGATCTTTTTAACGTTGTGACCCGTGTAAAAACCAAAGCTAAATAGGTTGGCCAGTGCAGAAAATGTTTCATCTTACGTATGTTATAAAATTCGTTTCCTTTGACCACTAATGGTCTACATCTACTCGCCCCTAAAAATACCATTGACAGGAAGAAATTGAACCATCTGATTTGGTTTGTGTGGCATATCAACCTCAATGGGTTATTTAATGCCGATAAAGTTTTGAAATAAATCAATTCTTAATGGATAATACAATTTTGTTTATCAACTCATGTTTTTCTATTTAATCCATAGATTGGACCCTAACAGGTACTACCACTCCGGGTCAGAGTGGACCAGGAAGCAATGGTAATGAAGGGGGGCTCAAAAGCGGGAACCTCACCATCAGATAGAATTTAACGTCATTCCCAGGACATGTACACCCACAGTCACCGCCTTCTAGCACCCATATGATAAAAAGGGGTTAAGGTTTGTCATAAGGGCAATAGGGTTGGGAAAATCATATAGGTGCTAGGGCTTGACGTGATCAGCCATTGATCGGAGGGGGCCTCTCCGACCGCCCGTCTAGCCCAAGATAGGGCCAAAGTGGAGTATTGCAAGTCATGAACTGCTCATCCACCCGGGTTCTATCTTTAGCATCACGGGTCGCCAACCACGGCCAACAGGTGGCCGCATTGGGGGAGTCTTACTCCTCTGCAGAAGTGAAGTCGGTGCATTCTAACGCAGCAGCCGACAGGGCGGTGGAACCATCTGAAATTTTGGAAGAGAGCAATACTGCACTGGATTAATACGTTACGATTTTTGAGGGCATTTTTTAGGCTGCAAGTTAGAGCACTTTACAGCGGAGATCCCTTGTGTAAAGTATCTCCGCATTAATGTGTAGACAGATTAGAGCTCTCTCAACAATGTCATTTTCAATAAATGAAAGTGTATGGTATAAAAAAAAACAAAGTTTAATTCAGAGAAGGCGAATTTTCATAAGGACACAACACAGCAATACTAATGAGAAATCGACAAATATATACCCGCCCATGCGGATCAATTTAGAATCAGAATAGAACCAGAGGACAGAGATGGAAGAAGAATCCAAAAGGGAGAAAGTGACTCGCGAATCCAGTTATGAAAATTAACAATCAATGGATGAGAATGGCAAAATATCTGACGATTAATCAGAAGAAGAAAATGAGCTTAGACCTCGGTCCCTGATCAAAAGAAATCAAGGCCCTCCCACAGAAAGATTGTTTAGATTTCCAAGAGTCTTCAAAAGAAGTCAAAGATATACGAAGGGTATAACGCCATTTTGTTTCGGGGGTGTGTAGTATCATATGCAAATCAGGTAATGCTATAAAAGAGTACCGCCTCAGTATTAAGCAGTCGGCTACTTCAATTGACTGACGACAACGACTGTTCCACTGTATAACACGAACAAAGAAATATCATGCAGCACTGATCTTAACATTCGAAATATCTCATACCCTACCTTCATTATCCAAGAAATATCTTATACCATTATCATACACTTCATTATCCAAGAAATATCTTATACACTTCATTATCCAAGAAATATCTTATACACTTCATTATCCAAGAAATATCTTATACACTTCATTATCCAAGAAATATCTTATACACTATCATACACTTCATTATCCAAGAAATATCTTATACACTTCATTATCAAGAAATATCTTATACACTTCAGAAATATCTTATACACTTCATTTGTACAAGAAATATCTTATACACCATTGTACAAGCATATTATTATACCGCATAATTACGTTGCACTAGAAACTATGTTGACGGATCAGACAAACTATAGATGTTAGCTCACTCCTGTCTTTCTTTGTTTGGTTTGGCTTGTTTTGTTTTGCGGCATATCAATCTCGGTTGGGGCATTTAATGCCGACTAAGTTTTGGATTCGTAGCGATATTCAGGTAGAAAACACATGTATTAATGTAAGATTTTAACTACTGTTCAATTACTCATATTTTTGAGTAGAATCCCACTTCTTTTAAGAAATGTAAAATCCTGGATGATCTTATTTTCGTGAAAAAAAATTGTTTTTTTCAAATTCCTTGCTTGGTAGTATTTTCTCCGCACTAGATCAGATTATACACACTCTAGCAGTATGTTTCACAGTATATCTCTCTTGGCATGTAGTGCATATTGGGGATTCTGTGCCCTCTAGTAAATGATGATGTGTGATGAAGGTGTGACCTATGTGAAGGCGGGTCAGCACAATCTGTTCTCTTCTATGTTTGTTGTATTTTAAGTTGTCTTTGTGAGTTATTTAATGCCAAAGTTATCCTTGTTGAAGAGCAATAGTGATACTATTTAACCCTTTGTTGATGGGTAAGTGTATTCACCCGTAGTTGGGGATGTTTAATGGTATATCAATCTTTGTGAGTTATTCAATGCCAAAGTCATCCTTGTAGAACAGCAGTAGTGGCACTATTTAACCCTTATTTGAGGGATGAGTGTATTCACCCATAGTTGGGGAATGAGGTGTTTATACATTTCGCAAGGATATACTCTGAAAGTGAACGGAATAGCGCAACTGGAATTCGAACTAACATACTACAATATCACAGCCCTGTACGTTAGCCACTACACCACTAGACAGCCTCTCCAGTTAGTGCGGATTCTTTTCTATTCCAAGGGGTGATGTTTATACCAAATGTGATTTGGACAGCACAGTGTAAAAAAAAAATGAAAATGGCGGCACCCACGAAGCCATGCATCTGATGAAGAACGTAAAATGTTTCCCGCTCAAATTCTCAGCGTTTCTACTCTAGGCGGGAAATAGATACAGATTCACGACCATCCCGAGAGGGTAATAAAGCAATTTGAACCACATAAAAAAGTGAATGGTGAGCTATCTCACGTTCAATGATCATTTCTCCACCCCTAATATTTTAAGTGTTTCCAAAAAAAGTTGGCCAGAAAACTTGAAAAAAAATCACAAATAAAATTGTTAAACAGGAGATGAGTCTTTTGTTTAATTCAACATGCATGAATGAAAGAATGCTGCCAAAACACACACACATATATATATATATATATATATATATATATATATATATATATATATATATCTTATTATAATGGAGATTGTGGGTTTGTCTGTCTGTAACCGAAACTATATTACTATACAAGTCACAATTCCCTTTGTTATTTACATCACATTCTCCGTGATTTTATTTTTATTTAAGCCTCAATTATTAACAAAATCGTTTTACATAATTAAGACTGTTGACCATATCTACATACTAATAACATGCAGTTGTATTTATATGTACAACTAAATAGCGGTTTACAGTGTGAATGGGAAGGCTAATTTGCATATTGATATTAAAAATTTGATTTTAATAAATATATGCTTAGTATTATTGATTTCTGTTTGGTTTTATCTGAATGAATATGAGCAAAATTCTTAGAGATAAATCTTAAAAGAAATCCATTAACAAGAAGAATTGTAATTCCATTTACTTCCTATTTTAACTAAACAGTTAAATTAGGAAAATTTACCAATGAAAAACGGGAGTAATGGAAAATGATGGAAGAGTTAGTTTCAAAGTTGTTCTATTTTTCAATCATACCCCCTCTGTTCCAAATCATTTTATCTGCATTTTTATTCAGTTTCATTAGCCTTTCTAATTTAATATGATATTTTATTATATTAAAACTTAAATACTTGCACCCGAAGGGTGCATATATTTGCTAGTATATATAATGTGTGTGCGTGTGTTGTTAAGGTGTCCTCGTATGCTTCTTTATAGATGTAGGTGATGGATGTTGGGAACCTTTTTTGGTTATATTAGAAGCATGGAAAATATTCAAAGGGGAATAAAAACCAAAATTCAAAGGGATGAATATTGTTTTGTATTTATTCTTTAAATAACATAATATTTCAAGTGTGAAAAAAAAAACAAGATTAAGTCCGCTTAAAAATTGACCTTGTGTCACACACTGCCGTCAAGGAGGGGTTGGGTAAAGATCTAAAACATAAATAGAATGCATGTTTCTTCTTTTCGGAAATAGGAAATTTGTCGAGTTGCTGTCTATTTATTCAGATATATTTTGTTTTGCGTTTGAAGCTTAGTAATCTCTTTCGGTCTTTGATCTTTTTCGACCCCCGGAAATGATTACCACCCCTCGTTCTGCTCCCACTCGGATAAAAACTGTAATCCCGGATATATAAGTAATTCAGCAATTTCTGCAATGCGGTTTAGGTTGACGTGTTGGTTGCGCATATATTTACATGTAAAAAATACACAGATCTTTTGGAAAATCTTTTCAACTATAAACATCCTTGCTTAGTGTCAGCTGTCAATTAGGTTACACAGGCATAAGCCTACGTTTGAAAAACCGGCGGATGATAACATTAATAATACTCGTGTTCCTTAATTGGACGGCTGTTATCTTGCAACACTCTCTGGTGAAAAATGAGACTGTCCCCCCCCAAAAAAAAATGTAAGTCCCGATTATCTGATGTTGTTTATCCGCCGAATTCTTATTTCATATGAGTGTCGCCAACATAGCTAAATAATGGTCCGTTCTGTTTTTATTATAAAAAATAAAGGGAAGAAAAAAGAATTGCTACACAGAAAAATAATAAAAAAGAAAGGAAAGATCAGGGGAAAGAGAGAATGGGAAGGGGTGAGCAGGCAGAAGCGATAACACTAATCTGATTCAATCGAACATCAATCGAAAGAAATAAAAAGAATGAAAGAAAAAAAGAGCGAGAGTTAAATCAAGATTATTATACTTTTTACATATTGAAGTATTTACAGTAGCTCTTAAGTATAAAAAAAAATCAAACGTTGTAATAATTGAAATATCATACTGTAGTATATCCACAGGTCCTGCTAGTTCTAAAATATTACTCAGCGCCAAACATCGAACAATGCAAGTCTTTCTTTCTTAATCTATTCTTGACTTGTTTTTGCGTCTGAGGTGGGGTGCGACACCTACCATCAGCTCCTTACTTTACCGCACAGATCTCTGTGCTACTCATACACTGAGTTGGTGAGGGTCAGTATCGAACTAGGAAACTTGTGGTTTCTAGCCGAACGCTCTATTTAATATTCCTATATAATACAAATAATTTTGAAAGACATCTATTTGAGCCAGTGCAAGGGGTCTAACAAGGTCTACCACAGGACCTGGGAGTTATGGTAATTACGGGATCCTCAACATACCCCAGATCTGTAAACGCTGTTTATTGTCATAATATGGACACCAGTCTCTTGATTTTGGGGTGTATTACTCCTCTTCAGGGTAAGCAGTTAGCGTATTCTAGCCCTCTAATAAAGCAACCCTTTAGATAAAGAAGAAGAAAAATATGTATTGATTCCTTAATTGCATTTGTTAGATGTCATTCTGCTACCAAATCCAAGGGCTAACATTAAATGTTCAAATCCAAGTTAAAGAAGACACATTGAATCCAGATTTTCCAGATAAAGACTTTTCATTTGGAAAATCATCCGACTCCTATTGAAGTCAGTTAGTCTACTGTTGGTTTTAATAACAGCAGCTAAGTAGAACTCAAGCAGTGTCCAAGACAGCTGGTATAAATAGGAATCAAGAATGATCCATTCATGAATCTGGGTGATTTGGGTCATTCCATTCCTTGAGTTCTGATTGGTTGCTTGACTGCTTGATTTGAATGACATTGTGGAGTCTTATATATACTCTGTCATTTTGCAGTGGACTTTGTGGCACTCGAGTTTGTATTTAAGTTACGGCCTTTGAGGGGAAATTAGTTCCTTTTGACCCGGCCGATTACAGGGGAGTAATCTTGATAAAGCACGGGGTATTTTTGCTGGCATTGGCTTAGGGGTTGGAGTGACACTGGGTGAGGCTTGGTCCCTAGTTGATGTTACCATTCTTTTGGTTTGTGGAACATCCTCAAATATTGGTTTAGGGGCTCAGGCAAAGCGCTAGGAATAGGGACAGGAGCCACTGGTGCTTGGAGCTTCCTGAGGAATCGGCGATTCCGCAATGTGATCCTACCTGATCCATCAATCCTGATTCGGTATTGTGATTGGGGAGTGTTTCGACAACTCTGCCTGTTATGTCCCACCGACGGTTGTTTGGACGTTGTACAGACACTGTGTCTCCCTTTTGAAGTGGATAGAGTGTATGTGCTGTGCGATTGTATCTCTATTAGCAGTGCATTCCGCTAATTTTTCACGGTTCTGAGCCGCTGTTATCCACTTAGTATGGATTAGATTAGAGTCTTATTTATACCCTGTCATTTTGCAGTGGACTTTGTGGCACTCGAGTTTGTATTTAAGTTACAATCGCTTGCTACCTTGTCTTCCCAGTTCGACGGTAATTGGAACTTATTCTTCACATATTATCTAAAAGTCAAGTTGCCGGGGTAGCATATTGTCAATTTAAGGCGGAAAGTGAGGGAGTCTATACCCTTGATACTAGGGCTGGATCAGGGAGATTGTTTTTATTTGCTGAGTTATGGCGCTACGCCAATCTTCAACCCCTCGCTTTACCAAATATAAAACTATTCTACCATTCCCTGAGTGGGTGAGGATTAAGATAGGATTAAGACCATAGCAATTCTTAGGCTTGCTCTATCATCTAAGCTAAATTGGCCCATTATTCTACATAATATGTGTTTGTTTATAATGAAATTAAAGTTTTTTAACAACCCCTCCACAATGAATAGGAAGCAAATTTGACTTCAAAGTTTTCCTTCCAGATTAAATCTTGGGAATCTAAAATTTCAGGATAAAGGCCCAGATTTAGTCCAGAAAGGTTTTTGAATTGCTCACTATGTCAGTCCAATTCTTCGTTGGTATGATATGTTAGGCTACGACCTCTAGGAGAAAAGTTAAAAAATCTTAACTCAATATTTTTCCCGGTAAGTCATTCCCTTTATCATAGGATATATATATATATATATATATATATATATATATATATTCATTTCATTTTTACACAGTAATAGTTGTCATAATACCGTGATAAAAGGTGAATGTCACCAGAAATATCGGGGAAAAAATAAAGCCAACCAGGGACAAAACAACGGCTGGTTATTGAAACTCTTTGTTCGCTCGTTCAATTCCCATGGTTCCTGATAAAAAAAAACCTTCACAAAGTTGATACGCAATATATATATATATATATATATATACACACACACACACACACACACACACTAGCTGGACATATGGATAATTAAATAATTAAAAAGTTTGATATATTTACTTAAGGGCTATTACAATTACTTCAATATGTAAAACGTATAATAATCTTGATTTAATTCACTTTCACCCTTTTCTTTCTTTCCTTCTTTTCCTCTATTTCTTAAGTTCGAAGAAAACAGATTAGCGGTGTGGCTTACGTGCGCTCACCCCTCTCTCTCTAGGAGAAAAATTAAAAAATCTGACTCACTGACATTTCTTAAGCAAATTTGAATTGAAATTTTTTTCTAGACTAAATTTTGGGAATCTAAGATTTCAGAATGAGGGTCCAGATTCAACCCGGATTGTTTTTAAATTGCTAGCTATGTCAGCCCGATTCTTCAGTGGTATGATATGTTAGGCCACAATCTCTAGGAGTAAAGTTTTAAAAAATGTGACACACTGACATTTGCACCACTAAAGATTTGTAAATCTAGAAAATTATCCTCCAGTCTCGCTAGTTTTTGATGAACTCTTGTAATTAACTGTCAATTTTTTTTATTCATTTATTATTCATCAATTCACACGCACACATTTCTCTCACCTTTTATTTTGAGTGGATAATTCTTCAAAACCATCACGTTCATAATAAATTGAGTTCCATAGTAATTGAAGTGCAAAGGGAAGTGTTGAAGTGTAAAAGGGAACTGTTCAACTTGAAAATATTTCAAGTATTTTTTTTTTTTTTTTTTACAATCAAATATTTAAAAGAAACAAATTACACTGACGAAATTAAAGTAATAGACGAATTATGATAATTAATATTAGATAATTACACTCACTTAAATGTTCCTGTATTTTGCAGCTTAGGAATAATATAGGTCCCGACACAAGTTTTGTAAACGGCAGAAGAAGATTATGGTTATTTTCACGGGGAATGAAAGAGCAGACTCCGCAGCTAAATAGGCTCTAGATTTGATCCGACAATTTCAAGATACCATATACTGATTTGAAACCTAAAATTGATAGATTCCTTCATAGAAAATGGCAACAACACTGGAATAACAACATCCACAATAAACTCTTCCTAATCAAACCCAATTTGGGAGGCTGTAACCAACTTTAAGGAAGCCTAGAAAGGAACAAATCATTGTGTCCCGATTACGCATTGGTCATACAAGACTAACGCACTCCTATACTCAAACAAGAACAACCACAATGTGGAACATGTCAAAAACCTTTGACAGTTAAACACTTATTCATGGAATGCAGGTTTCTTGCTCACATCAGAAACCGTTATTTTAAAGCAAACAATATGAAAGATCTGTTTGAAAATGTTAACAGAGGATATTCTCTCTTTTTTGAGGGAAATAAAATTATACCATAGAATATAGACATGAAACAAATCAATACCATACAACATACTCCCCCAATAATGCTAACACAATTTTAAAACCAATTACTAAAAAGTATAAATATAATTACACGATACGTATAACTTCCTAACCGTTAGGCATGACATAACCCCAGACGGGTTGATATGCCATTAAAATCAACAAACAAACAATATATTTATTAAGCACCAGCATTCGGTGCTGAACGGATACATACAAACACAGAACAAACAAGCACAAGCAATTAACAAGACAAAATCACACTAAAAGAGGAGGGTTAGTTCGGTATAGCCAACGCAGTAAAGTCAGTTTGAATATTATTCAACTAGTTAATCTACTTTAATCGTAGGCTATTTTATGGCTATAAGCCAGTCTATCTGGTAGAGTGTTAAAGGGGTGTTACCTACTCTACAACAGCTGGTTGTTATAGTAAAACAAAACTTCGGAACGACAACATTCCCTCTTTGCTTTTAACCCTTTTTTTTTTTTTAAATCAAAATTGCAAATTATCATTTTTTTCCTTGAGAACAGTGAATAACTATGAATATCTTAATTATACCGAGGAAATAAATCACGTTAAAAAAAGGTCATCTTTAAAAGAGAAAAACGGCAAAAAAAAGTCATATTGATAGATACATAATTGAATTGATAAAATTCCCTGTTTGGGAATTTTGGAATTAATGATAAAAAAATCATTTTTACATGGGAATTTTTAAAGATTTATCTTCATAATACAACATAAGTTACGTTAGGATCCATTCATTTTTCCGAGTTTTTTTAATTTTACTACATGGGAGGACGTTTAAGAAGTAAGTGAAACTTTGGCCATACCAACTATTATTGAAGACATAGCAACACCAAACTGTACATTAAGAAAATTTTCACAATGCATGTATACTTGGTAATATGTTCATTCGTCTTCTCTCTCTCTTGTTATGGAGGATTATCCCTAATTAGGACCGAGCCTAGTCTAGTAGTGACCACCTCTCATTTTGCATAGTTTGAAAGTTGATTATAAGTTTACTTATGCGTATTGAGAAGCATACCGGGTCATCTGTTGACAGCTGACACTATATAGATATCTATATTTCAGATTTCAAAATTGGATTTTGTAAACATTTCATAATTTGAACATAGTGAAGATGCGTGATTGTCATGCAAACCCAAACGCGTTACAAAAAGTTGGTTGGTTGGATTTTACGGCATGTCAACCCATTGGGTCATTTTATGCTGAAGACGTTTTTGTTTTATTCATTCTTGATGGGTTGGTTGGTTGGTTGGTTTTACGGCATGTCAACCCATTGGGTCATTTTATGCTGAAGACGTTTTTGTTTTATTCATTCTTGATGGGTTGGTTGGTTGGTTGGTTTTACGGCATGTCAACCCATTGGGTCATTTTATGCTGAAGACGTTTTTGTTTTATTCATTCTTGATGGGTTGGTTGGTTGGTTGGATTTACGGCATGTCAACCCATTGGGTCATTTTATGCTGAAGACGTTTTGTTTTATTCATTCTTGATGGGTTGGTTGGTTGGTTGGGTTTTACGGCATGTCAACCCATTGGGTCATTTTATGCTGAAGACGTTTTTGTTTTATTCATTCTTGATGGGTTGTTTGGTTGGTTGGGTTTTACGGCATGTCAACCCATTTGGGACATTTTATGCTGAAGACGTTTTTGTTTTATTCATTCTTGATGGGTTGGGTGGTTGGTTGGTTGGATTTTACGGCATGTCAACCCATTGGTCATTTTATGCAAATAAGTTTTGTTTATTCATTCTTGATGGGTTGGTTGGTTGGTTGGATTTACGGCATGTCAACCCATTGGGTCATTTATGCTGAAGACGTTTTTGTTTTATTCATTCTTGATGGGTTGGTTGGTTGGTTGGATTTTACGGCATGTCAACCTATTAGGTCATTTTATGCCTAAGACGTTTTTGTTTTAGTCATTCTTGGTTGGTACTCAGTTTATTTTAAACACATTTTTCTACTTAAACTGTAGATGGAACCCTAACAGGTACTACCACTCCGGGTCAGAGTGGACCTGGGAGTGGTAATGGTGATGAAGGTGTACTCCACATTCCTCAAACCTCCAGAACGGGAACCTCACCATCAAATAGAGTTTAACGTCATACCCAGGACAGGAAGACCCCCAGATACTGCCTTCTGGCACATATATGATAAAAAGGTTGGGGATTGCCATTAGCAACATAAGAAATACCAAATAATCAGGATTTACATTTTTGCATTTCATATTGGACGATTTGTATGGTTTCATTTTTAACCACCAGAGGGTGTTGCAGGATGATAACAGTCGGAAAATTAAGGAACGAGCGTATATATATATATATATATATATATATATATATATATATATATATATATATATATATATATATAAGTAAAGAGGATTATAATAAATCCAACAGAATGTAGTAGAGATATAAGGAACACAAGGACAAAACTCACACAAACGTATGTAGGATATATTTTGCTAGAGGTTTGAGCTCAGCATCATCAGTATCATACAAGTGTTTTGTAGAGGGGGAAGTGATTTTGATACATAGGCAAAAAAGGGGCTGAAAGAGGAAGGTAGAGGCGGTGGGATTGGTTCAAATTCATGGGTGAAACTTAAAAAAAAAAAATTCTTTTTTAAATTATTGATTTACCCATTTTCAATTTTAATTTTCTGTTCACGTGTGATAGTTTTTGCGATAGATAAGTCCAGGTTAAAGAAACCGGGTCTTAGGTTTATTGTTTCAGTGAGGGCTATGACTGCCGATTCGCATAAGTTATCATTTGATCTCATCAATCTCTTATGCTCGTGGATGCGTTGGGTTTCTCCGCTGTAATGTTTGTTGCAGTCGTTGCACGGGATGGTGTATATGCCGGCTTTGGGAGTGTCGGGGGTGTCGGGTGCATTAGTGCGCTTGGGGGAGTTGGTGAGTTCCTGGATTATTATTCCTAGGGCAGTTAGTTTGTCATAGAGTAGTTTGTTTTGTGTATTGGTGGGTAGGGTTAACTGTCTATGGGGGATTGGAGTGTGTGGTAGTAGTGGTGGGTTTTTTTGGTTTAGTGTTGAGTGTATTTTGAGGGCCTTTTTTTTTGGCGTTGAGGATGAAATGTCTGGGGTATTTTAGAGTTGTGAGGGAGTTCTCTATGTGCTTGTATTCATCATCTGTTGAGGGCTGCATATGCGTAGTGCTCTTAGGAAGAAACCAATTATAAGACCTGATTTGATCATTTGTGATGGGAGTAGAAGTGTATGAGGTCATTTTTGTTGGTGGGGTTGCGGTAGACTTTGTAGGTAAGTTTTTCGTGGGATTTTATTAGTAGGCTTTTGAGGAAAGGTAAGGGGTTGTTAGATTCTTTTTCAAAGGTGAATTTTACGGTGGGTCCAACGGCATTTAGTTTGTCGGCGATGCGTTCTATTTTGGTGTCTTGTGGGAGGAGGATCAGTATATCATATATGTATCTTAAATATGTACAGTTATTGGGTATTCTGTATTGGAAGGGGCCTGATTCTAAGAATTCAAGGAATAGGCAGGCTAGGACGCCGCTAAATGAGTTGCCCATAGGAAGCCCGGATTTCTATCGGTAATATTTATTGTTGAATTTGAAGTATGTTAGGTTAGTGATATGTTTAGTGATTTCGATTATGGAGATGATAGGTGGATTTGAATTTGATTTTCCGTAGGTGTGTGGTGAGTAGGTTGAGGCAATTTTTGTTGGGTATGTTGGTGTATAGAGAGATAACATCGAGGCTGTTCATACTTGTGTTTTGCATGTTGACGTCTTTGAGCTTGTTAAGGAGATCAGCGGAGTTGATTAAGTGAGCGGGGCTGATAGTACCGAGTAGAGGGGTTAGGATTTCGGTAATAGCGCGGGCGATTTTGTGAGTGGCGCTACCGATGCTGGAGATAATGGGGCGTAGGGGGGTGTTTTCTTTGTGAGTTTTGGGGGAGGCCATATAGTGTAGGGATTGTAGGGTGGTGTTCTATGAGGGCGGTCCAATATATAAAAGTTAAACTATTATTTGCTCTACTTAGGTATTGAGCACTCTTTACTTTTTAGCTTTAGAAAATCCTAGCGGTTTATATATATATATATATATATATATATATATATATATATATATATATATATATATATATATATATATATATACTTTTTTTTTTCTTTGGCCAAGTAGTATAGTATCAACCGATTATTTTCGGTTGGTACGACTATCTTGGTTTTTTTCTTTTTAAATTTTTATCGTTGTGGTGTCCACGTATGCATCTTTGTTGGTATAGCTTGTAAGTCTAGTTCTCAGTGTGAATATATTATATTGTATATATATATATATATATATATATATATATATATATATATATATATATATACACACCTATTTAATTTATTTTGGGGGATTATGTGTGAAGCATGAGCTGTGAAATGAATACGAAACTCAATTGGTAATTAAGTTTCATTTTATTTCATTCTATATTTTCGGTATAAGGTGGAAAAGTCGGGTGTGTAACACACCCGCTACATTGAAAATTGGTACAACACGCCTATATATTCCATAACGATGGCAGACATAAAAATACCTCGATGATTCGCGCTATTGCGAGAAACTAGTCCGTATATTTTTAAAGATCCGTATTTTAGACCATTCGATTTCGATATATATATATAATATATATATATATATATATATATATATATATATATGTATGTGTGTGTGTATGTATGTGTTCATATTATCAGTTGTGCATATTTGCGTCTTGGGTCTAATGTATCAAATACATATGCTCAGGCTCCCTAGAACAATCAGTGCTTCATCATTCCGGATGAAATGCGGTAAATAATTGAAGCCAGTTCGTCGCCATGATTCCAACCCCTGCAGGCACTCCTTCATCAAACCAAACGACAGGATTCGCATGGTTATTTGCGTGGTTGTCTGAGGAGGCGCATATACCCTAACGCAGAGATCCCTGTGCTACTCATACACTGAGTTGGCGAGGGCCGGTATTGAACTAGGAACCTTGTGGTTTCTAGTCGAACGCTCTACCGACTAAGCTACCCAAGTTCAATTGCGTCGATCTGCAGCACCGGCTGCCATTTTGGCGATATGATCGTGTGACGAGGATAGGATGAATGCAGATAGGGTTAGGGGGGGGGGTCTGGGTTGCATTGAGGTGTTGAGTTGTTTTTGTGGGGAAGGGGTCCTCCCCTTTCTGCTGGGGATACTGTCAGTGTGTTTTAAGGCCTCCATGCAGGCTAATCATATGATAGAACGATCAATTTGATACTAGTTTAAAGTATATTTTATAGAAATTATTATACGTCCATTTCCCGTTTGGAAAGAATTCGTTTTGTATCTAGTTTTAAACAGATTGAACCTGCAACCTACATATGATTCTCACTTATATACTATATTAACTCAACCCTTATATTCGTTGTGGCATGCGTCCAACTGATACGTTCCCGAGATCGACAAGAAACTCCCGAAGAAGTCGAAAAATCCAAATTATCAAGTTTCATCTAAAAAATTCAGACAACCAACTTTTAAACTTTTCGTAATTAGAATTCGACTTTCAAATACAACGGAAAATATGTATTTTTCTGGCTAAAACAATTTTTGATATTCTCTATACTACACTGTCTGCTCTATGACCACTGATAATGATTCCCGGCAGGGATAGTCCTAACCATTATGGAACGCCAAGCATATGCCTATTAAATTTACCCCCCCCCTACTAAACAATATTTATGATTATCAAAGCTTCGCCTTTCTGACGCCTACCCTGGGAAAAAATTCAATGAGCATTTTATTATAATAGCTGTCATTTTTGACAGAAATGATATACTTACTGAGAAAGGACAGAAATTTTACATTAAAAAATAACATTAACAGCAAACGTCCTAATAAAGAAAAAAAAAAAAATCGAGAAAATAGGGAAAAAATACGAAAAACAAACGGAAAAAGCATAAAAAAACAAAACAAAAAAACAAAAACACGAAAAAAGAAAATAAAACAAAAACAACACACAAAAAAAAAAAAAAAAAAGAAAAACAATTAAAAAAAGAAAAACATTAAAAAAGAAAAAAAAAAACACGAAGAAAAAAAAACACGAAAAAGAAAACATTAAAAAGAAAAAAAAAAAAAAAAAAAACACGAAAAGAGAAAAAAAAAAAAAAAAAAGGAAAAAAAAAAACAAAACAAAAACAAGAAAAAAGACGAAAGAAAAACACACAAAAAGAAAAAAAAACGAATAAAAAAATAAAGACACACATACATACACGAGACGCAGAAAAAATAAACAATTCAACACACACACAAAGGATGTACGCAAAAAAAAACGACACACACACACACACACACACACATGTCAAAAGCAAAGTAAAAATCAAAATCAAGCGCTGTTGGGTCCCCTTGGAACGGCTTCTAAAATTTATACTGAAGACAGAGTTTGACTCACAGCGATAAAAGTCCCTACATGCGAAATCACTTTCCTGACACTTAGTTTCATAGAAAAGGGAATCTTTTTTTCTTGTACCTTATAGGCGAAGAAATTATGGAGGAAAAATCTAACTAGAGATTAAACAAAAAAATGCGCACGCAATTTGAAACTTAAAAATCAATGAAAACGAAATGCAAACATACCCCCAACAGAAAAGAAAACAAGAAAGAAAAGAAAAACACGACTGACAGAAAATGAAAAAAGAAGAAGGAAAGAAAATGACAATGAAAAAGAAATGAAAAAAGAAGAAGGAAAGAAAATGACAATGAAAAAGAAGAAGGAAAGAAATGAAAAAGAAGAAGGAAAGAAAACAATGAAAAGAAGAAGGAAAGAAAATGACAATGAAAAAAGAAAGGAAAGAAAATGACAAAAAAAAGAAAAAGAAAAAATGACAATGAAAAAGAAGAAGGAAAGAAAATGACAATGAAAAAAGAAGAAGAAAGAAAATGACAATGAAAAAAGAAGAAGGAAAGAAATGACAATGAAAAGAAGAAGGAAAGAAAATGACAATGAAAAAAGAAGAAGGAAAAAAAATGACAAAAAAGAAGAAAAGAAAAATGACAATGAAAAAAGAAGAAGGAAAGAAAATGACAATGAAAAAGAAAGGAAAGAAAATGACAATGAAAAAAGAAGAAGGAAAGAAAAATGACAATGAAAAAAGAAGAAGGAAAGAAAATGACAATGAAAAAAGAAGAAGGAAAGAAAATGACAAATGAAAAAAAAAAGGAAAGAAAAGACAATGAAAAAAAAGGAAAGAAAATGACAATGACAATGAAAAAAAAAGGAAAGAAATGACAATGAAAAAAAAAAGGAAAGAAATGACAATGAAAAAAAAAGGAAAGAAGGAAAGAAAATGACAATGAAAAAAAAAAGGAAAGAAAATGACAATGAAAAAAAGAAGAAAGAAATGACAAATGACAAATGACAAAAAAGAAGGAAAGAAAATGACAAAAAGAAGGAAGAAAATGACAAAAAAGAAGGAAAGAAAATGACAAAAAAGAAGGAAAGAAAATGACAAAAAAGAAGGAAGAAATGACAAAAAAGAAGGAAGAAAAGAATGACAAAAAGAAGGAAAGAAAGAAAGAAAAAAAGAACATAAAGAAAGAAAACAAAGAAGACAAGAAAAAAAAAATAAAAGAAACAAAACAAAAAATAAAGAACGATAACAGACAAACAAAAAAACGATAAATAAAAACCTTTTTTCCATTAAGACTTAAATGTTGGTATTTTAACGTTTTGCATGAGAAGACATCGTTTATCGATCTTCAGTAAAAACTACAAATAATTTTTTTTTATATAAAAGACCATGTGACATTTTTATTTGTGATGCTGCATTGTCTCCTGCAGCGTCAGGAATGATTCCATTTTCATGCTAACACGAAGCCTGGTTTAAATGTCGGTTTATCCAAAATCCATAAAGATACAAAACATTTGGTGATGGATTAGCAGCCTCGTCAATCTGTTTCGTTATTCATAATTTGTTTTTACATATTCGATTAATCTTCGTGTAATAATAAATGAACACACATGGTCGGACTTGAGAAAGCTTTATACTACGTAGAATACAGTTGCAGTTTTCTTGGGAGATTATATACTTTCAGAAAGCTAAAGATTTACACAAAGGGGAGGTAATAATAAAACAGGGGAAGTAACTCTCAATTACTTATTACACTTCGATCAGAGTGCTGTCAATTAAAAGTGGATAATTACGTTAAAAGCAATCATCGAATTTTCACAGGTACAGATACTACGCCGATCCCAGAAAAATGGAACGATGCCCATGCTGATCCAAGGAACGTCCCAGAAAAAAAATGGATAGATGCCTACGTCGATCTCTGAAAAATGGGACAATACCTATGCCGATCCCAGAAAAAAGGAACGATGCCTACGCAGACCCCCTCCCCCGCAAAAAAAAAACAACAAAAAAACAAACAAAAACAAAAAAACCGAACGATGCCTAGGTCGATCCCAGAAAAAAACCCGGAACGACCAAGGTAAAGATGCCTACGCCGATCCCCGAAAGATCCCAGGAAAACGGAACGATGCCTAGAGAGATCCCACAGAAACGGACCTGTGCCTACGGCAATCCCAGAAAAAACGGAATGGTGCCTACGCCGTTTCCATAAATAAACAGAACGATACCTACGGCGACCCCAGAAAAGAAAAAAAAAACGGAACGATCCCTACATCGATCCAGAAAAACGAAACGATACCTACGCCAATACCAGAATGATCCCAGAAAGAAGGAATGATCGCTACGCTTATCCAGAAAAAAAAACCGGAACGATGCCTATGCTGATCCTACCCTCAAAAAAAAAAAAAAAAAAAAAAAAAATGCCGAAGCCAATCCAGAAAGAGAGAGCGAAGATTAAATTCATTATTTTTCTTGAACAATACGATCTCCTAATTAGCAATTGTAGACACGAGAACAAGTAGTTGCTTTGTCAATTAGCTTTCAACAGAGAAAAAAATGCGAATAAAGAGTCGATAAGATTTACATTTTTGTAAGAAGCGACTATGACTATTAAGTGTCTCCTCCTGAAGAGTGTGTCGAGTTGGTCATAGTCACCTGTGTAGGTAGACCGACAGTTCTTTAACTGAGTTGTTAGGCTTTCATACGTCGAAACCATTATATATATATATATATATATATATATATATATATATTATTATTATAATGTAGATTGTGTGTTTTTCTGTCTGTAACCGAAACTATATTCCTACTCAAGTCACAATTCTCTTAGTTATTGACATCATATTCTCCATGATTTTATTTTTATCTAAACCTCAATTATTAATAAAATTGTCTTACATTATTAATACTGTTAACTATGTCTACCTACTGACAACATGCAATTATATTTATATACACAACAAAATAGCGGTTTACAGTGTGAACGGGAAGGCTAATTTGCATATTAATATTAAAAAATCGAATTTAATAAATATGTGTTTAGTATTATTGATTTCTAATTGTTTGGTTTTATTTTAATGAATATAAGCAAAAATCTCTTCAATGAATCTTAAATGAAATCCATTAACAAGATAAAATAACTGTCATTTTATTCTTTACTTCCTCTTATAACTAAATACTTAAATTAGAAAATATAACAATGAAAGACAGGAGTGAAGGAAGAGTAAGTTACAGTTGTTCCATTTTTTATTATACTCCCTCTGTTTCAAATCTTTTTATCTGTATTCTTAATTAGTTTCATTAGCCTTTCTAATTTAATGCGATATTTCATTACATCAAAACTTAAATACTTGCACCCGGAGGGTGCATATATTTGCTAGTTATTATAATGGAGATTGTGGGTTTGTCTGTCTGTAACCGAAACTATATTACTATACAAGTCACAATTCCTTTAGTTATTTACATCATATTCTCCATGATTTTATTTTTATTTAGAGGTTTACAGTATGAATGGGAAGGCTAATTTGCATATTGATCTTAAAAAATTGATTTTAATAAATATATACTTAGTATTATTGATTTCTAATTGTTTGGTTTTATTTTATTGAATATGAGCAAAAATCTCTTCAATAAATCTTAAAAGAAATCCCTTAACAAGAATAAATAACTAGTTTTATTCTTTACTTCCTATTTTAACTAAACAGTTTAATTAGGAAAATTTACCAATGAGAGGCGGGAGTAACGGAAAATGATGGAAGAGTTAGTTTCAAAGTTGTTCTATTTTTCAATCATACCCCCTCTGTTCAAAATCTTTTTATCTACATTCTTATTCAGTTTCGTTAGCCTTTCTAATTTAATATCAAATTTTATTATAAAATTTAACTAAAATACTTGCACCCGGAGGGTGCATTATTTGCTAATTATATATATATATATATATATATATATATATATATATATATATATATATATACACACACACATATACATACACACACACACATATGTATGAAAGCCCATATATATTATTATTGTTATCATTATTGCATGTCTCAGTTATTTCCGAGAAGAAAAAGGATGGTAATCTTATGATTTTGCTGTCTTGAAAAGATTCTTGCAAATGGGCATCCCAATGGAATAATTCTTTATTCATAAAACAAGATTTTGATTGATGTTTGAGGTACGCCTGTACTAATAAACAGCGCCCGGTGGCGTCTTTCAACATAATACCCCCACGCCAGTTAGACCCCAGTAGAGCCGATCAATCTTGATCGAGATTTTAACCATTAAAAAAAGAATATTACGATGAACGCGGCATGACGCATAAAATATATATGAAATTAATATAAATAAAAATTTATCTACAGACACACGTATATGTGGCCTGATAAAAATATAATGTCCAATATTTAAAAGAAAAAATAAACGGTAATCTTAATACTCTCGGGGTAAGGTTTTAAAAAAATAATGACATTAGTATAAAAGGAATTTTACTGATGCCATCAAATGTCTTGCAAATATATTTTGTGTTATAAAATTACCGTAATATGACGGTATATAAGACGCACCCTCATTTCAGCAGGTCAGATTCAGAAAAAAAAGGTTTTTAGTGTATTTAAGCATATATTGTTGAAAACAGTCTAGCTGTGCATTACACAAGCGGAAACATAGCTGTATAAAAAAAAATACCAGCAATAAAATAAGGATGTATGAAGTTTAGTGTAGGTAAATGTACTGAGCGTAAGCTGGGTTAGTGAGCATCATAGAGAAGATTAGCCTAGGCCTCCGGAAGGTCTCAAACTGCACCTACGATGTATAAGACAGGGCAATTCTTTGAGTCAAAATATTGGAAAAAAAGTGCGCCCGATATGCCGTCAAATACGATAACTGTAGAAATCCCATAAAATACATGCAGAATAATTTAAGGAATCTAGACAATCAATAAAAATCGTCGGGGTGGCCTAATGTCAGTATCAGCCAGACGTGCGAGGGAGTCTATTCTCTTTTCCCTAGCGCTATACAGAGGAGATTGTGTTGGCGTTTGAGAAGGAGCGCCACACATCCCATCAGCTCCCTCACTTTACCGCACAGCTCACTGTGCTACTCATACGCTAAGTTGGCGAGGACCGGTATCGAACTAGGAACCTTGTGGTTACTAGTAGGATGCTCTACCGACTGAGATAAACCGGAATTGGTTCTAATTAGTCGTAATTTTCATTTAAGGAAATAACTGACCCTTCTCTTACCTCACATTCAGCCTGTCACTTTCCTCCGCTTTATGTATATCTTGATTACCTCCTCGTTAAATATGTTAGTTTTTTGGATGTAAAGAGAGTAATTTAAAGAGTGCAAAATGTATTTGTATATTAAGTTTTAGAAGCAGCTAACCAGCCAACATCTTGGCTCTTAATAAATTCAAATTAGGTCAAACCTTCCTTTCTTAGAAATCTTACTAAATGATTTTAATGTTTTTTTTTTAAATTCTCTGGTCGTATTTATTTAAAAAAAAAAAAATTCGCTTTGCAAACTCACTTTTCCTTAATCTCAATGATCTAACCAGAGCCCAATGGGTGGCCCAGCGGGTCACGTTTTGTCATTTCATATATATATATATATATATATTATATATATATATATATATTATATAAAATAGAAAATTGCAGAAACACACACAACCTATCAAATATCGGACATATTCTGCCAAAATAATAACGCAATGCCTGAAGAAGACAACAGATCAGAAACACGTGTCGCGTATGTAAGATAAAAAGAATAAAACATTTTTTTTCTGAGAACAATTTATTTTGCGGACCTTTTTTATAAGATATTAAATTTTCTCCCGTTGGAACCAGAACATTTTATATATATATATATATATGTTGCTTACACATATGTATATAAATGGAGAGTGAATGGTAGGTGTTAGCGCTCCATCTCAGGCGCAATTAAATAATCCTGGTTAGAGCTAGATGAAAGCCAATCAATCAAACTCTTGTTACATATTAATTGGATTCCCTATTTACTTTTAGGTAGTATAAAATCTTATGGCAATCAGTACAGCTGGATGGCCTGAGAGTGAGGTGACAATGCTTGACCTCACTCTCACCTTGCTTTCTGGATAGAATCGTGAGAACGGAACCCGATAGAAAGCCCCCTTCCAGTTTAAGGTGGGCAACTCAGTAAGTCAGTTGCAGAGTTAGAAGCTAGCAAGATGTGACTCTCCAGCGCGCAGTTGTCTGGTCCTGGGGTTCCAGAATAAAATAACACCAAGAAAATCGAAGTCTTGTTGTTATTACTAAAAGCTAACAAATGACAAAGGCTTCTGATAAGAAATGTCCCCAGCAAACCAGACACGAATCCCAGATAAGAAAGACCAGACGAGACCATTAGAAGATAGAAGAAGCAGATCGACCAGAAGAATAAGAAAGTACATAAACAACCTGTGCGGATTCTGGATTCTGCGTTTGATGCGATGAATGATAGGGACGGTTGGTGAGAGAGAGTCACGAATATCCGTGCTGCCAGCATACCCTGATGATTAGTATTGTTTTAAGTCGTATTTCAATAATGTTGCTGGTTGTAAATCATTTGAGTCTTGTATACAATTAACATTGCCTTAATGAATTCATGTTAAGCAAAGATTTTGTCATTAATGAAAACTTTGCATTAATCTTGTCTCGTGAATGCAGCAATGCTACGTGGTTGCTATTCAATCTTTTGTTTTAACAAGAAAATGCACAGTTTTCAATTAAGATGTCTTATGTGTAATTAATTAAAACCGAACTGATGAGATAGTCAACATCTAGATTAATGATTTTAGTAGGTGGACATGAAAATGGCAGAGTGTGTATATTAGAGAGAAAGAGAGAGAAAATATACAGAAAGAGAGAGAAGAGGCTGGGTTAGCTCAGTCGGTAGAGCTTTCGGCTAGAAACCACAAGGTTCCTAGTTCGCCAACTCAGCGTATGAGTAGCACAGGGATCTGTGCAGTAAAGTAAGGAGCTGATTGTAGGTGTGGCGCTCCACCTCAGATGCTAAAAACAATCTCCTTGGTCTAGCGCTATTGAAAAGGGAAAGAGACACACATAAATATACATACATATATATATTAGAGAGAGAGAGAGATACACAGGCACACACACAAATATATATATATAGAGAGAGAGAGAGAGAAAGACAGATAAATATACAAAAAGAGAGAGAGAGAGAATATACAGAGAGAGAGAGAGAGAGAGAAATATACAGAGAGAGAGAGAGAGAGAGAGAGAGAGAGAGAGAGAGAGAGAGAAATATACAAAGGGACAGAGACACTAATATACAGATTATATATATACACACACAAAAGGGACAGAGACACACATAAATATACAGAGAGAGAGAGAGAGAGAGAGAGAGAGAGAGATACAAAGGGACAGAGACACACATAAATATACAGAAAAGAGAGAAATATACAAAGGGACAGAGACACATAATATACAGAGGAGAGAGAGAGAGAGAAATATTACAAAGGACAGAGACACATAAATATACAGAAGAGAGAGAAATATAAAAAGGGACAGAGAACATAAATATACAGAGAGAGAGAGAGAGAGAGAGAGAGAGAGAGAGAGGAGAAAGAGAGAGAGAGAGAGAGAGAGAGAGAAATATACAAAGAAGAGAGAGAGAGAGAGAGAGAGAGTCATGGTACTCTACCCGAAAGCCCGTCTAGATTTTCGGGAATCTTCAGAAGAAGTCAGATGCATGAAGCCATTTCGTATGTTCCCGAGATTGTTGAGTGAAGCTTGACTCAATCAGTCAACATCTCCCTTTTCAGAATTCCATGGTTTCAAAAATCTTCTGACAAAGATTTTTCATACCGAAATATTAAGAGAATAAAACAAAGGTAAATAAACAACATCATAGTTAACCCATTTTTTCTTTACACTTGCATTGTGATAGCTTTCAAGACCAACCGCCAACACAAAATATTCATTTGAGGGTGTTAGAATTTTATTTCCTGCAAGTGCATGTAAGCTATTGTACAGAGATTTGGTTTGCTTTGTTTTACGGCATATCAACCTCAGTGGGACATTTAATGCCGGCAAAGTTTTGAAATAAATTCATTCTTAATGGATAATCAATTTTTTTTAAGAACTCGTGTTTTTCTATTCAACCCATAGATGGAACCGTAACACGTACTACCACTCCTGGTCAGAGTGGACCTGGGAGCAATGCTGATGAAGGGGTGCTCCAAATTCCCCAAACATCCAAAACTGGAACCTCACCATCAGATATCATTTCCAAGACATGAAGACCCTCAGCCAACGCATTCTAGCACCCATATGATAAAAGGATTGGAGCTTGCCATAAGGGCAATATGGTTGAGGCAATCATATAAGGCTAGGGCTTGATGTGACCAGCCGATTGATCGGAGCGGCCTCTCCGACCGCCCATCCAGCCTAAGCAAGGGTGTAAGTGGAATGTTGCATGTCATGGACTGCTCAGCCACCTGGGTTCCATCCTTAAGTATCACGAGTCGCCACCCACGGCCAACAGGTAGCCTCATTGGGGGTGTCTCCCCCCCGCCTGCAGAGGTGCAGTCGGTGTATTCTAAAGCTCCAGTCAACAAGGCGGTGTACAGTGGTATATACTAATTTAACTGTAGATACAATACACTGGAACCCGTTAAAATGAACAGGAACATGTTTTATCTGCGTTATTCGGACTATTGTCCCCATCTTCATTGTTATTTGTACAACGTTTCGGCCGATATGCCCTTCCAGCCTTCAGGTATTTCTTGTTGGACTCAGGAACCTTCTTTTTGGACTCGGGAAACTTCTTTTCGGTCTCGGGAACTTTCTTGTAATCGGGAGCCATCACGGAACTTTGAATTTAACCCTTTATTCAATCCACAGGGGTATCCCGAGTCCGAAAAGAAGGTTCCTGAGTCCGAAAAGAAATACCTGAAAAATATTTAGACGAGACAAAGACTGAATAGAAGTGAAAAGATCAAATGCAATACAATACACAGATATTGATTGCGAAAAGGAATTACATAACAGAAAAAGTATCTTGCTGACTATGGGGAAAAAAAACCATTGATTTACTTACTCTATTCATCCTTATTCATAATATCTTAAGAGAAAACAGATAGATAGTTACTTTCTTTGCATTTTATAATTCTAAACACATTGTACAAATAACAATGAAGATGAGGACAATAGTCCGAATAACGCTACTCATCAAGCCTCATCTCAAACATTCAGAGAAATAAGAACATGTTATAAAAGAATAATTAGCTATAACATAATGTAAAACTTAATTCTTCTACGTTCACTTTACGAATTGCGGCTAATTAGAATTAACAAAGAGACGGGTGATAAAGAAAAGTGGCGAAATTGCTTTTTTTTAAAAGACTATGCCCGGCTGTTCGAAACAGAGTGAACATGCCCCCGCTAGAGGGCACTATCAAAAAAATATTAAGATTGGCTATGCTTGGACAAGCTTTCAATTTATATTTTTCCATCAGTACGTGTAAAGTATTGTATAGTGTTATATACTAATTTGGCTGGAATTTCCACCGATTTAACAAATATATTTGTGAAGCGTTTATTGTGAAGTTAATTGTTAATTTACCCCCACCACCCATTTTTGGGTAGTGGTGAGGGACACGTTTTAGAAGTATATTCTGAAATTTTCTCCCCTTCCAACTAGACAAAGGATTCGTCCCAATCGAACTGTTTAAATAAATGGATATTTATAGCCAGACAGATAAACGGTTTCAAGTGATAATGATTAAAAGCTCTAAGAAAAATGCTGAATTGCGGATTGGAACTTTAAAAGTGGAAAAGGGAAAGGAAAACGAAAAAACATCTGAAAAAAAAAAAAAAAAAAAACAAAAAAAAAAAAAAAGAAAAAAGACAAACGAAAAGAATTGGAACTTTAAAAGGGGAAAAGAAAAGAAAACGAAAGAAAAAAAAAAAAAAAAAAAGAAAAAAAGATAAACGAAAAAGAAAAACGAACAAAGAAAAAAAAAAAGAAAAAGAAAAAGATAAACGAAAAAAAGAAAAGAAAAAGAAAAAAGAAAAAGAAAAAAGATAAAGAAAAAAAAAAGAAAACGAAAAAAAAAAAAGAAAAGAAAAAAAAGAAAAACGAAAAAAAAGAAAAAAAAAGAAAAAGAAAAAGAAAAAAAAAAAGAAAAAAGAAAAAAAAAAGAAAAACGAAAAAGAAAAAAAGAAAAAGAAAAAAAAAGAAAAGGATTAATGATAAAGAAAAAATTTTAAAATAAAAGAAACAGAATAAAAAGGAGAAACAAAATGAAAAACGAAAAGAAAAACGAACGAAAAGAAAAACGAACGAAAAAAGAAAAGAACGAAAAAGAAAAAGAATTAAAAAAAAAAAAAAAAAAAAAAAGAAAAGAAAGAAAAAAAAAAGGAATATAAACGAAAAGAGGATAAATATAGCAGTAAAGTTTTTTTTTTTGTTCTGCTGCATCAACACTTGTTGGTGTGTGTATTTAGTTGGCTGATCTAAATCTATATTTAGACGAGACAAAGACTGAATAGAAGTGAAAAGATCAAATGCAATACAATACAGAGATATTGATTGCGAAAAGGAATTACATAACAGAAAAAGGATCTTGCTGACTATGGGGAAAAAAACCATTGATTTACTTACTATATTCATTCTTATTCATA
This sequence comes from Doryteuthis pealeii, assembly GCA_023376005.1. NCBI lineage: Eukaryota > Metazoa > Mollusca > Cephalopoda > Myopsida > Loliginidae > Doryteuthis > Doryteuthis pealeii. Next base: position 72,676,865 of record CM042165.1, read on the forward strand.
ATATCTTAAGAGAAAACAGATAGAAGTTACTTTCTTTGCATTTTTATAATTCTAAACAAATAAAAATCAGTTGTTTAAAATAATACTATGAAAAAGTGGTTGGTTGGTTGGATTTTACGGCATGTCAACCCTTGTTGGGTCATTTTATGCCAAAGACGTTTTTTGTTTTATTTATTCTTGATGGGTATTCACTTTTTTAAACTTGTGTTTTACTAGTTAACTCATAGATAGTACCCTAACAAGTATTACAACTCTGTGTCAGAAAGGACCTGGGAGTAATGGTTATGAACGTGTACTACATATTTTCCAGAGTTCCAGACCAGGAGCCTCACCATCAGATAGACTTTAACGTCATACCCAGGATATGAATACATCAGCCATCGCCTTCTAGCACATATATTATAAAAAGGGTTGGGTGTTTGCATAAAGGACAATAGGGTTAGGATAAAAATGGCTAGAATTAAAGAATTGGTATTATTTAATGTCAAACAGTACAAAAGTTAAAAGACCTTTTGTTACATAATCTATGCATAGATTATTGTCAACTCCCTGTATTTCTGAAGGGATGGCCCCTTTTCATAGCACGAGCGGGACTTTCCATGGGATATTACAGAAAGCCCGCGAAATATGTGAAGTCACGTGGGACCTGGTTGGCTCTCAGTTTCAGCTTGGACGTCAGGCAGATAAGATGTTTCTGCCTTAGCTGGAGCTCACTGCACACGCGCGTTGTGTTAGTTAGAGAAAAATGTTTAGTTAAGTAAATAAAGGTTTAAATAAATAATATGGTTTTGTGGTTGATGAATGTCTTGGCAACAAGACTGACCTAGAAGTAGAAATGAATCAAGGACGACCAACCAGCAAGACGAAGTCCAAACGCAAGAAGATGAACGTAAGTTACCAAAGATGAGCAGAAGAATAATAGAAGTAAAGAAAGGGTATACAGCACTTTAATGTTGCTGGTATTACTTATATTTATTCAGTCTAATTTACCGCCCTGTTGCCTTGGGCTGTAGAATACGCCGAATGCCCCCCCCCCCTGCAGAGGAGTAAGGCCTACCACCCCCAGAGGTGGCACATGTTGGTCGTGGGTGGCGACCCATGCGCTAGAAAGGCGGTCGGAGGGTAAGGCCCCCTCCAATCAATCGGCTGGTCACGTCAAGCCCTGGGACCTATATGATTGTCCCGACCCTGGTAAACACCCATAGGGGGTGTTGCATGTCCTGACCTGCCTCACACGTCGAGACCCACGGCACACAAGTGACCTCATTGGTGTGGGTGGCCTTACCCCTCTACAGAGGTGTAATCGGCGTATTCGGGGACCTCTCCAATCGCCCGTCTAGCCTATGTAAGTGCCAAACCCATGGACTGCCACTCTGTCAAACGTTTTGCAACCTTGCTGTTGGTTCATCTTACGATTTTTCTTTTTACTGAGCGGCCACCAGAATTCTGTCCTAAGCATCATAGGTCACTATCCACGGCCAACAAGTGTCCTCATTAGTGGGGGATCTTACCCCTCTACTGAGGTGCAGTCGGTGTATTCTAAAGCTCCACTTGACAGAGCTACCAGAGAGGGCGGTAATGCAATGAGAAGAAACTATCTAATACAGGGTGATCCCCCTCCCCCGCAAATAAAAACAACAGGTTCTATTTTTTGTGCTGTTAGTCTGCATCAGTAATAGTATATATACAGGGTGACCCTTAAAAACAGAATTTGATTTCTGTTTTTTTTTTTTTAGGGGGGGGGTTAAAGGGGTCACACTGTATTACATTTTGATGGGGGGTGATAAGACTTTCAGACGACCCTGTAGATTTCCTAACTTTTCTTTATCGTTCATATCAAACTTAATGATAAGCCTTAACTTATTGAAATTTTTGTTCATTTATTTTGGGTTTATGACTGTATGTACCAATATACACGAGTGTACACACACACACGCATATATATATTTTTTTTCACCATTAAGTGGAGAAATACAAAGATTCGGCCAACACAAGTGCACATAATGATTTAACATTACCAGCATTTCTTAACAGCGTTGTCTTGAGGAAAAGTGGCTAACATGCTGCTTGGAAACCAATGGTAACAATAGCACTTTAAATATATTGCACGCTGTAATGAATAAATAAATACAGCTCTTTATTTTCAATTCTCCATTAGTAGAAAAAGAACTACCCACTATATATAATATTTACTGTGAGTACTGAATTTTAAAATAGCATTTAAAAAAAAAAAAAAAAAAAAAAAAAAAAAAAAAGAGAAAAGAAAGAAGAAAGAGAAAGAGAGAAAAGAGAGAAGAGAAGAGAAAGAGAAAGAGAAAGAGAGAAAGAGAAGAGAGAAAGAGAAAGAGAGAAAGAGAAAGAGAGAAAGAGAAAGAGAGAAAGAGAAAGAGAGAAAGAAAGAGAGAAAGAGAGAAGAGAGAGAGAGAGAGAGAGAGAGAGAGAGAGAGAGAGAGAGAGAAGAGAGAGAGAGAGAGAGAGAGAGAGAGAGAGAGAGAGAGAGAGAGAGAGAGAGAGAGAGAGAGAGAGATAAACAGACACACAAATATACAGAAAGCGACAAAGAAATATACAAGGGGACAGAGTTAAATGAAAATTTTACTTTTTGCATATTGAACTATTGTAATAGCTCTTAGTTAAACATATCAAACGTTGTAATAGATAAATTATTATATTGTAACAATTATGAGTCAAAGCAATAGGTAGGTGTGACAAGACTTTCGGACCACACTGTCCAACGAATGTGACTCCCATGTCGCTCAAATCACAATCTGGAGAACTCGTAACTCAATCAAAAATTCATAGAATGAAATACCTGACCGCATATGCTCGAATATTGCACCTGGTCATCATCCTAGATAAGTGGATCCTTCAGTTTTGATTAGGAAGAAAAAAATGGAAGCATAACAGGGAATAGAGAAGGGAATTAGGAACGAAGAAGCGATAACGCTCTAACTCATACGGTTATCGCATTCCTCGTTCAGTTCCGATTTCCCTGGTTGATCAATTTATATCAGCTTTGATATTTTGGGATCCAATATAGAATACTTTAGATTTTTCTATACTTAGCTGGATTAGGGACACTTGGTTCCTCATTGTTGATTAATTTATATCAACTTTAATATTTTTGGATCCAATATAGAATACTTTAGATTTTTTCTATACTTAGCTGGATTAGGGACACTTGGTTCCTCATTGTTGATTAATTTATATCAACTTTAATATTTTTGGATCCAATATAGAATACTTTAGATTTTTTCTATACTTAGCTGGATTAGGGACACTCGGTCCCTGATTGTTGATTAATTCATATCAACTTTAATATTTTTGGATCCAATATAGAATACTTTAGATTTTTCTATACTTATCTGGATTAGGGAAACTCGGTCCCTGATTGTTGATTAATTTATATAAACTTTAATATTTTTGGATCCATTTGACGTAACCAACCGATTGATTAGAAGGGTCAACTCGCCCGCCCGTCTAGCCTAAGTAAGGGCCAAAGTGGAATATTGCATGTCAGACTGCTCAGCTACCAGAATTCGGTCATTAAGTATCACGTCATAGAATTGTAGCTTTACAACTAGATGCTGGATAGTGTCATACCTAGTTAACACTTCCTTTTTTAGGGTGGAGTATCTTACACATTATAATGTCAGTGAACGTGTTATAAGTCCCGTCGACACGAAAATAAACTTAAAACTTTATCCCCGGAATAAGAAATCACTCAATAAGTCCCGGGCCTGACATATAGATGGCGCCACTAATAAACAAATCTATATGATTTTTATAAAGTATTAACCTTCAAATGTCACGTGTCAACATTTGAGCCCAATCGGATTAATAGTTAACAAATTTCAATTATTTAAGTGAAGAGCTCAGTCAGTAGAGCGTTCGGCTAGAAACCACAAGGTTCCTAGTTCGATATCGGTCCTCGCCAACTCAGCGTATGAGTAACACAGGGAAGTAAGAAATAGAGCCTTGCAACCGGACGGTGTTTTAGTGTCATACCTAGAGTTCTAGAAATGGATTCTTACTAGTGAATGCAGTTTTAGTGTCGTACCATGAACACTCTTACTAATAGCGCCACCAACCCATCCGCCTCCCCCGGACACCAATTAGTGGTACTAGTCAAATTACAGATGATGTTTTGCGATACATGTGAACAAATTAACTGACCCGCTTGCAGCTGTGAGGTACTATTCGATTACCTGACCGTCGTCAGGTGACAGTCAAGCCGGTGGGTGGCTGATCAAATTTAAAAACAAAGTCTGTCTCGTTTTTGGTAAGTGTCAAGGAGCTGATGGTGGCGCTCCAGCTCAGACGCAAAAAACAATCTCCTTGGTCTAGCGCTAGTGAAAAGGGGATAGACTCCCTCGGTGATTGGCTGATACCGACATTATGCCACCCCGACGACTTTACTTTTTTACTGTTGCAAATTTTCAAAACAATGGAAAAATCTGAATTTCGTGTGTTGATAAAGCGTTGCTTTCTGACGGAAAAAAATACGGTTCAAGCAAAGCAATGGTTTGCTCCATTGTGGGCAGCTTGCCGGATCTTCGTTTGGGCTGTCACCTAAATATAATACTGTCTCTATATTTGTCGATCGCCATTGTTATACGATCGCCATATAAACAGTCGAACACTCAAACTTTTTAAGTGGGAGAATGACCACTGAAATCGTAAAGGCCAAAGTGTCTCTCAATGACATTATATAAGCAAATTTCTTTGCAGCGTTATTCTTAACGCTTGTGTACTTTTATCGAAAGATCTGTTTCACCTGACCTTTATAGATCGTCCATTCTTGCCAGCAACGTTTCTCTTTCTCTGCAAAATAAATGGTGTGTGTACTGTTAAAGATGAATACTGGATTTCATCAATAAGAAGTTGAAAACAGGTAAGGTGATACCTGAAAAATGCATTTCTTGAGAGAAAAACTGCACGTACGCACATGCATGCGTGCGTGCATGTGTTTAGTTGTATACATTATTGAATACAAATAATACATACTAGTTGAAGTAAACATCTAACACTGGGTCAAGAATTAGATCACAGTTGGTGGGTTGGTTGTTTTACACCATTCTAAACAGGTAAGGTGATACCTAGAAAACGCATTTCTTGCGAGAAAAAACTGCACGTACGCACATACCTATCTATAGATATACCTACGTGCGTGCGTGTAGTTGTATAGATTATTGAATACAAATAATACATACTAGTTGAAGTAAACATCTAACACTGGGTCAAGAATTAGATCACATTTGGTCGGTAGGTTGTTTTACGGCGTTGAAAACAGGTAAGTTGATACATGGAAAACGTATTTCTTAAGGGAAAAACGGCACGTACGCACATACATGTGCGTGCGTGTATTTGTATACATTATTAAATACAAATAATACATACTAGTTGAAGTAAACATCTAACACTGGGTCAAGAATTAGATCACACCTTTTCATGCCATTTAATGCCCAATCAAGTCAATTTTAATTCAGTTTTCATACTATACCTACATTTGCTTATATGGTCACCCAACTAAGTATTGAACAGGCGCATCGCTGCTTAACTTCGCTAATCTTGCGGGAACCGATGCTTTTAGCGTGAGTTGACTGTAAGCAGATAACCTCCATTTATATACCAGCGGTTATGTATCTATAAGCGAAAGTACGTCACCACAGAATCACAATTCCCTTGATTATTTAAGTTATATTCTCGCTTATTAAATAACCATTATTTAATCTCAATCATCATCTTATCTATTAACTGTGTTGCTCTTAATCTCAGGCTGAGTTAGATTTGTCTCAAAATAGCCCAGGTTATTAATGCGTTTACAATCCGGCAATGTGTGGTATAGGTTTATTAAAAATCAATAACACTAACTAATCATTTTATTCTCAAACGTATTAAAGGCGATCCTGTGTATAAATTTATATAGAAATCAATTAAAACAAGATAAAAAATCACCAGGTCACGCTGACAGCAAGGATTCCCATGACTCATCACCCGTTGCGATAGGTCATTGCCCTGACAAGTCTTCCGCACGGCATCCAGAATCTGCAAAAAGCTGATTGATGTATATTTTTGGTTTAGATGGGTTTTCTTTCTTTGTCAAATGGAATATCACCCTTCGTGGGTTAATTAATTCAAAAGCCATCCTTGCAGAAGAATAGTAGTGGTGTTATTTAATCCATTGCTGTGGGTTCACATATTTCACAAATGTAAGAGTCCAAAAGTGAGCGTAATAGAGTGATTAGAGTACGAACTCACTTACCACGACATCACAGTCCAGCACGCAAACAACGACGCCTCGGAGACTCCCCCAATGTAGATTCTTACTAGACCGGTTGCCTAACCAAGGTTAAAGAGTCCGGTCTGCCCTAAAATTTACCCATAGCTGGAGGGAGAATTTGATTCATACCTTTCCCAAGGGTATTAGCGCTAAGTGAAAATGCAGTTACCGCGTCCAGGATTTGAACTCGTTGCGACGAGTCAATTTCCCATGACTTTAACCATTACACCACACGCTTCCGTGGTATAGCATCTTACCTTAGATGTGACACAAAGCCAGAAGTATGGGGCGCCTAATGAGAATCGAACTCACTAACAATGGTTTGCGAAGCAAGCTTGCTAACCATTACACCATGTGAGGTGCCCACGCTTCCATGGTATAGTTATTTACTAAGCTTAGCTTAGATATGGTACAAGGCCAGAAGTATGGGGCTCCCAATGAGAATCGAACTCACTATCAATGGTTTGCGAAGCGAGCTTGCTAACCATTACACCACGTCAGGTGCCACGCTTCCATGGTATAAGGTGTGTAAAAGACCACAGCTTATATTTATAGACTTTCCCAAACAGCAGGTGGTTAATTAACCAATCAAAAACGCCCAAACATGTATTCAATTTAGTATTTAACGCCGTTCAAGTATTGTACTAAAATTAATTGCTTGATGGACTGCTTTAAGGAAAGACCAACAGGATCAACAGACGAGGATTATATCTGATACATCTTTCTACTTCGAGGACAGATAAAGTGATAAGGATTAAAACTGATACTACATCTTTCTACTTCAAGTTTATGCCACAATTAAATCTCCACTACAAAACTGCATTTAACTAAAGGCCTAAAATGGCGACTCAAATCGTAACAACCACCAATAAAGTTAATGTGTAAATAAAATGTGAGAAATTATTTTACTAGGACAAATTATTAATGTCATAAAGATGATATCATTTTAAAGTCTCCATCAGTTTACCTCGCCCTGTCGTCTGGGGCGTTAGAATACACTGACTGCACCTCTGCAGAAGGGTAAGAATCCCCTCCCAATGGGGCCACCAGTTAGCCGTGGGTGGTGACCCGTGATGCTTACGGAGGGAATCCTGGTGGATGAACAGTCCATGGCATGTAACACAACTTTGGTCCTTACTTAGGCTAAACGTGCGGTCGGAAGGCATCCTCCTATTAATCGGCTGGTCATGTCAAACCCTAACACCTATATGAATGCCCCAACACTTTTTATCATATGGGTGCTAGAAAGCGGTAGCTGATGGTCTTCATGTCCTGGAAATGACGTTAAACTATCTGATGGTGAGGTTCCAATATTGGAGTTTGGGGGAATGTGGAGCACCTCTTCATCACCATTGCTCCCTGGTCCACTCTGATCCGGAGTGGTAGTACCTGTTAGGGTACCATCTATGGGTTGAATAGAAAAATATGAGTTTATAAAAAAAATTGAGTATCCATTAAGAATGGACATATTTCAAAACTTTGTCGGCATTAAATAACCCACTGAGGTTGAGATGCCGTAAACCAAGCCAAACCAAAATCAGTTTCGTCATCTGTCAACAGATTAATTTAATGTTCTCCGGGTGGTATCAGCACTTCTTTTGTGATAAAAATACTGTCATCGAGAAATATATCAGAATGACGCTACTAGCCCCATCATCATTGATATAATGCTGGGGCCCTTAGGGGTTTCGGTTCACAACATCCTCATCCAGGCAGGTGACCCGCAGGTGTCGATCAAATACCAGGCTATGGCCAGGTAATGAGCTCTCCAGAAATATATCCAAACCTGCTATCAAAGGAATTATAATGGCCGCTTTTAAGGCTTTAAAATATGAGCAGAGCTACCCAGCATTTCCCGGGATATACAAAGTTTAAAAATGTCATATGTATATTAATAGGCTTGTTCCTTAATCTTCCGACCGTTATCATCTTGTAACGCCTTCTGGTTAAGAAGGAGCCCATCCAAACCGTCCAAGATGAAATGCAAAAATGTAAATCCTGATTATCTGGTGTCGCTCAGTTCCCCGAAATCTTATTTCTTATGAGTGTCGTCACCTCAGCTAAATAATGGACCATTCCAAAAGAAGAAAGGGGAAGGGGCCGGGTTAGCTCAGTTGGTAGAGCGTTCGGCTAGAAACCGTAAGGTTCCTAGTTCGATACCGGTCCTCGCCAACTCAGCGTATGAGTAGCACAGGGATCTGTGCGGTAAAGTAAGGAGCTGATGGTAGGTCTGGCGCTCCACATCTGACGCCAAAACAATCTCCTTGGTCTAGCGCTATTGAAAAGGGGATAGACTCCCTCGCTGACTGGCTGATACCGACTTTAGGCCGCCCCGACGACTTTACTTACATAGAAAAAATATTATAAGAAAGAAAGAGAGTAAGGGAAAGATAAAGAGACAGAGTGAGCACATAGAAGCGGTTACTTAAGAGCTATTGCGAAGTAGTTCAATACGTAAAAAGTGTAATAATCTTGATTTAACTGTCTTTTTTCTTTCTTTTTTTCACTTGAAACAGATTAGCGTTATCGCAGCCTCTCTATCTTTCTCTTACTATTTTTTGTCTTAAATTTTTTCTGTGCAGCATGTTCTTTTCTTTTCCTTATTTCTTTTTAATAAAAATGGAATGTTCCATTCTAGCTGAGGTGAGGACACTCATACGAAATAACAATTCTGCAGATAAGTAACACAGGATTTACATCTTTGCATTTCAGTTTGGAAGATCTCATTTTTAAGCAAAGGGTGTTGCGAGATCATAACGCTCCGAAGATGAAGAAACAAAAGTACTAATATATACAAAACATGACAAAAAAGTATCAAGATGTTTTGTACTTTTTGACCCACCTTGTATTCTGGAAAAAAAAAACAAAAAAAAACAAAAAAACAAAAACGTTCCATTTATTGTTCATTTCTATCTTGGTAAATACAGGTTTTAAACTTGTTACTTTTTTGACACCTTGTATTCGGAAAAAAATTTTTTTCAGAATACAAGGTGTGTCAAAAAGTACAAAAAATCTCGATACTTTCTTGATATACCTTATATTCTGAAAAAAAATGAATGGAAAGTTTATTTTTTTCAGGATACAAGGTGTGTCAAAAAGTAAAAAACAATCTTAATACTTTTTTGACACCTTATTCTGAAAAAAAAAAAAAAAAAAAAATTAATAGACGTTATTTTTTTTTCAGAGTACAAGGTGTGTCAAAAAGTACAAAAATCTCGATACTTTTGTGACACACATTGTATTCTGAAAATAAATTAATAAATTGAACGTTATAATTTTAGAATACATGGTGTGTCAAAAAGCACAAAAAATCTCAGATACTTTTTTGACACACCTTGCAGATTCTAGTCATACAAGTGTACGTTTTCTTTGTTTTTTTATTCTTCTGAAAGCTGATCCAACAGGACACCGGATTCTTTTTTCTCCTGGTCTATTCAAACAATCTATCTGGAATTCATGGCAAAAGAATGAGAAGGAAAAAATGAATGAAAGAAAAAGATTACATGCTTAATTGTGTGTATTTAATAATACTATCGGTAAACCTTGAATAATAATGTCAAGGTTTTATCTTATTTGCTTGAAACGTTTGTGTTCAGAAGAACAATAAAAGACCGACAACAGCTGGTGAGGATTGGCTCGCTTGGCCTTCACAGTCGATAACATTCACATGACATTTCAAAGCAGTCGTCTTAGGTTTTTGCTTCACAGACCAGAAATAACCAAAAGACCAAATACAAGAAACAAAGAGATGAAAGCGAAACTAGGATACACACACACACACACACACACACATATATACACACACACACACACACACACATATATATGCATATGCACCACAATATATACACACATGCATACACATATACATATGCATACACATATACATACATATATATATAGAGAGATAGATATTAGTGTTTTAAATGTTATTCGCTCGAACAAGAGAATATCTTTGAGACATGTAATATAATTCTATGCCACGTAACATACTTGACTTTTACTTTCTTTTACTCCCCCCCCCCCAAAAAAAAATCAACCTTATCTTAGTTGGACTAATCAGTGTGCACACCACTATGTGCGTATATGTATATGTGCGTATATGTATATGTGTGTGCATTTGTATGCTTATACAAAAAATGAAAAGGTATTTTTGAACTTTCATAATCACACAATTTTAGATGTTTTAAAAATTTCCGTATTTTTTTTTTTGTTCTTCTAGAAAAATAATCATAAAAAGAAATATCGAAAAATACATTTTAAAAAAATCTATATATCAGTACTCGTGTTCCTTGACTGTACGACCGTTATAATCTTGCAAACCTCTCTGGTTTAAAATAAGACCGTCCAAATCGTCCAAGATGAAATGCAAATCTGGTGTTGCTTATCCACTGAATTCTTATTAGTGTCGTCACCTCAGCTACATAGACTATTCCGTTTGTATTATAAAGAAAGAAAGAAAAAGGAAATGCTACGCAGAAAAATGTAAGAAATAAAAAGAGTAGAGAAAAGATAGAGAAGGGGTGAGCGCGCGGAAGCGGTAACATTAATCAAATATGATAAAAAGAAGGAGAGAAAGAAAAAAAGAGTGAGGGAGAGTTAAATAAGATGATTGTACTTTTTGGTTTGGTTTGTTTGTTTTACGGCATATCAACCTCAGTGGGTCATTTAATGCCGACAAAGGTACTACCACTCCGGGTTAGAGTGGACCAGGGAGCAATAGTGATGAAGGGGTGCTCCACATTCCCCAAACCTCACCATCAGATAGAGTTTAACGTAATTCCCAGGACATGTAGAGCCTCAGTCACTGCCTTCTAACACCCATATGATAAAAAGGGGTTGGGGGTTTCCATAAAGGCAATAGGGTTGTGAAAATCATATAGGTGCTAGGACTTGACGTGACCAGCCGATTGATCGGAGGAGGCCTCTCCGACCGCCCGTCTAGCCTAAGATAGGGCCAAAGTGGAGTATTGCATGTCATGAACTGCTCATCCACCTGGGCTCTATCCTTAAGCATCACAGGTTGCCACCTACGGCCAACAGGTGGCCCCATTGAGGGAGTTTTACCCCTCTGCAGAGGTGCAGTCAGTGCATTCTAACGCACTCAGCCGACAGGGTGGTATACTTTTTACATATTGAACTATTTGTCAATAGCTCTTAAGTAAACATATCAAACGTTGTAATAATTAGATTATCATACTTTTTACATATTGAACTATTTTGGTAATAGCTCTTAAGTAAACATATCAAACGTTGTAATAATCAAATTATCATAATTTATAGGTCCTGCTACTAACATTCATACAAACTAACGTTTACTCTTTCAGAAAAAGTTATATCATTTATGATAAGTTTTATTAGGTTAATTAAAAATAGTGATAAAAAATCTCGAAATTAGTGCCAATCAAATGAATAAAACAAAACAAAAAAAAAAATGAAATTATTGAACTATAAAAATACCCATAACAAAAACAAACATTTTTAAAACGAGAGCTAATTTATTTATCACTAGTCACAGGTAGTACTTACCCATCCCTTGCAGGATGCAACGCACGATTTTAAGCAGAGTCTTATATAGAAACCAAAAATATAATCAAAATAAGTAATCTTTTTATATGCGTTCTTATTTAATTTCGTTAGTCTTTCTAATTTAATGTGTCATTGAATTATAACTTAAATACTTACGACCGGAGAGCGCATATTCTTGTTCATAAGAATAAAATTCAGTTCATGACAGAAAAATATTTTTAGCTTGTTACCAGTGGGGTGTTATTTGCCTAAAAATTCGAATTTTTTTACGTTTTCGAGTTTAACGAATATCCGGTTCTACGAAGGTTAGCAAGATATTTTGGATTAAAATTTCCTTCATAGTTTTTATTATTAATCGCAAAACAATTAATAAAGTTAACCTTCATGAAATTCATTTCCCCAAGGCGTTGATTTCCCATGGAATAAAGAAAGGTTCTGCATGTCTGTATGTTTGTACAACGACCGAGCTCACGTCTTTTCATAAGGTAAAATGGGCAAAGACGAGCAAAGACCAAAGTTCAATAAAAGTCACACCTTATTTTACTCCAAGAGAAGGGGGGGGTATGAAATCTTTTTATCCCTAAATTTCCATGAGAAAATCTAAATAAAAAATCTAAAAAGGTATAGATAGGAAATATAAAACATTGTTTTTTTTTTCTGAGGTGGACCGTCACCTCACTGCACAAATCAGCTTACCCACGCTGTGATACTCATAGGCTGAGTTAGCGGAGACCGGTATTAAACCAGGAACCTTGAGATTTCTTGGCGGTTGTTCTACCGATTGAGCTAAGCCAGACCCTTTGTACATTATATATATATATATATATAATGTTGTATATACATATAATATGTTGTGGTATTATATATATATATATATATATATATATATATATATATATATATATATACACAAATATATATAATGTGTGTGTATATATATATATATATATACACAAATATATATAATGTGTGTGTATATATATATATATATATATATACACAAAATATATATAATGTGTGTGTATATATATATATATATATATATACACAAATATATATAATGTGTGTGTATATATATATATAATATATATATATATATATATATTACACAAATATATATAATGTGTGTGTGTATATATATATATATATATATATACACAAATATATATAATGTGTGTGTATATATAATATATATATATATATTACACAAATATATATAATGTGTGTGTATATATATATATATATATATATATATATATATATATATATACACACAAATATATATAATGTGTGTGTGTATATATATATATATATATATATATATATATATATATATAATATATATAATATATATATATAATGTGTTTATATATATATAAATATATGAATAAGATATAATGAAAAAACAAACGATGTTTACAATTGAAATAGGCTCATCAGAAGAGAAAGTGTGCAAACCGTTTCGGGGCCCAATTCTCTTGACGGTTTAAAAAGCAACACTCGGCCCATCCTCAACTAATATGAGGACCCTATTGCATTATAATGTATCAACCGCACGTGGGTCGGTCATCAACAAAAATATTTCTTTTTCCCGTCTTATATTTTTGTTGATGACCGACCCACGTGCGGTTGATACATTATAATGCAATAGGGTCCTCATATTAGTTGAGGATGGGCCGAGTGTTGCTTTTTAAACCGTCAAGAGAATTGGGCCCCGAAACGGTTTGCACACTTTCTCTTCTGATGAGCCTATTTCAGTTGTAAACATCGTTTGTTTTTTCATTATATCTTATTCATACTGTCGGATTAATTTCCATTTTATTTTCACATATAAATATATGTATATATAAATATATATAATGTGTGTGTATATATACATATAATGTTGTGCGTATATATAAATATATATAATGTTGTGCGTATATATAAATATATATATGAATTTATGTATATATATATATATAATGTGGTATATATATGTATGTATGATATATTTCCAACGATACTCCATCTATCTTGCTATGATAGTTACGTATTTCTAGATTTACTTGCCGTTATATTTCGTGGTGTCTCTTAAATTTTTCAAAGATTAAAAGGTTAAGTATTTCCTGACATAATCCTGGAAGTTTCTCTCTTGAGGCAATGTTTATTAAAAGAAAGAAGAAAGGAAGTTATGAAGAATGAATTGAAACGAATAGAACATTTGACCTTTTCCGAAGAGGGAAGAATTAATTCTTGCTTAAATCCGAATGCAAAACACAAAATTATTCTATAAATTGTGTTATGATACGCCGCGTCGGAGACCCTGGTGAAAATATTGAGAAATACGAATTGGAAAACTTTTACAAGAGAGCATACCGGGTGGGATCAAAGTTTAGGTACCGGAAATGTATGTCGAAAATCGGGGGTCCCTTAAAGAGAGCCGATTTAGTTCAATCGGTAGAACCACAATGTTCCTGGTTCGATATCGGCACGCGCCAACTCAACGTAGCACAGCAAATGACGATGTTTTTTTTTCATTCATTCATTTATTTATTCTTGATAGGTATTCGGTATTTTTAAAGTTAATTTTAATTTTAAAAAAAATTCCATTTAACTCATACATGAGAGACTAACAGCTATAACCAGAGTGGACCTGAGAGTAATGCCAATGAATGGCCACTTCAGAGTTCCAGAATTTAAACCACACCACTAGATCCTGTTAGAATATTTTCGTATATATATATATTTACCAACCCCTCCGCACGAGCAGGATGCGACACAAGGTCAATTTCTTAAGCGGAGTTCAACAGGTTTGAATTCAGAGTTTTCCTTCTCCTAGACCAGTGGCCTAACCAAGGATAAAGAGCCCAGTCTGCCCTACTATTTATCCATAGCTGGAGGGAGAGTAGGATTCATACCTTTCCCAAGGGTATTAGTGCTAAGTGAAATTCAATTACCACATCTAGGATTTGAACTCGGGGCGACGAGTCCATTTCCCATGACTTAACCATTACACCACGCACTTCCTAAATATTTTTGGTATATAAGCCGTGCTGCCATCTGCCATTTAAATTTATAGACTAAGCGAGGTCATGTGGTTTAAACCTCAGCCAATCAACAGCCCGAATACGTGGCTGGTTAACTATTTCCTCGGCTGATATTGACAGACGATCATTGCCACTCATTGACGAACGACCTGCCAGACTGAGGGGCACAAAGAATCATAACCAATAGGATCATACCCAATATTAAGGGACATTAAGGAGCAAACAAAGGATCGCGCTCTGCTTAACACAAAAGGATCTCTGCTGGACAGCGCTCTTGCTTGAACCCCTAAGGATGGTGACACAAATCGTAACTGATCCTGTTTAAAATACCACTCTGGATCGGATTAAGCCTGGGAGTAAGCTAATTATACAAAAAGAACGCCTGCATATATCTTATAAATGGAGATAACGTGTTTGTTTGTCTGTAACCGAAACTATATCACTGCTCAAGTCACTATCCATTTTGTTATTATACATCACATTTTCCATGAATAATTTTTATTCAAGCCTCAATTATTAATAAAATTGTTTTTCATTATTAATACTGCTGGTCATATCTACGTACTAATAACATGCAATTGTACTTATATATACAACAAAATAGCAGTTTACAGTGTGAACGGCAAGCCTAATTTGCATATTGATATTTAAAATATGTGCTTAGTATTATTGATTTCTATTTATTTGATTTTATCTTAATGAATATGAGCAAAATTCTCAGATAAATCTTAAAAGAAATCAATTAACAAAAAGAAATAACTGTAATTTTATTCTTTATTTCCTGATTTAACTAACTAGTTAAATTAGAAAAATTTAGCAAGGAAAATTTAGCAAGGAAAGACGGAGGCAATGGAAGAGGAAGCTACAGCTGTTATATTTTTCGATTATATCCCTCTCTGTTTCAAATCCTTTTATCTGCATTCTTATTTAGTTTCTTTAGACTTTCTAATTTAATATAATATCTTATGACATTAATACTTGCACCCGGAGCGTGCATATATTTGCTAGTACATATTAAAAAATAAAAATAAAAAAACACGTAAATAATTCACGCTACACCAGATATAAAATTTATCAGTTATAAAACTCACACCTATGTAATAGCTAAAAGATTGCATCGCAGACTTCTGGAGAAAGTATAGTTTAAAATCGTAGAAAGAATGTAAACACAAAACCATTAGATATCTTTAAAAGAAATCTGGGCTTAAATAAACTCATTTTTAAGTTCAACAGAACGCTAGAGGGAAAAGAACGCTCAGTGAGTTATTGTAATTACAACTATTTTTGATGCCAGGATGATAAGCGGATATAGATCGCTGTGAGTGCGCATGTGCACAAAGTATTCACGGTCAAAGTCAAGAATTCTTTTTATAATAACGCATTTCATGATTGAATAGTTTTACGTCAGCATCCCTTTATAGTTTTCTCTTTTGTTGGCGAGTGCAGATTTGTTCAAAGGCAGACACACAGACAGATGCACTAGATCAATGGGGAGAGAGATGAGAGGGAGAGATGAAGGTAAAAAACGTACCAGAGAAGAGAAAAAAAAAAAAAAAAGAAAGACAGAGACACACGCAAACGTAGAGAGAGATAGATAGATAGATTAGATAGATAGATAGATAGATTGTGAGATAGATAGATAGATTGTGAGATAGATAGATAGATAGATATATTGTGAGATAGATAGATAGATAGATATATTGTGAGATAGATAGATAGATAGATATATTGTGAGATAGATAGATAGATAGATATATTGAGATAGATAGATAGATAGATATATTGTGAGATAGATAGATAGATAGATATATTGTGAGATAGATAGATAGATAGATATATTGTGAGATAGATAGATAGATAGAGATAGATAGATAGATAGATAGAGATAGATAGATAGATAGATAGATAGACGTAGCTGGGAGAAAAATGAAAGCAATATTGGGTTGTGGAGCGAAAATTAAAGTGTAATGGTGAAAAAATAATTACTGAAATCCAGAATACAAGACGGACTAAAAGATTTGACAGGAATCTCAAGATTTCGGGTTCGATACCAGCCCTCGCCAACAGCGTTTGAGTAGCACAGGGATCTGTGCAGTAAAGTGAGGAGCTGATGGTAGGTGTGGCGTCCCACCTCAAACACCAAAACACTCCTTGCTCTAGCGCTAATGAAAGGGAGATAGACTCCCTTCACTGTCTGGCTTATACCAACTTTAGGCCACCCCGACGACCTTCCTTTTACTTACATGTTTTTTTAAATACCTATCTATTCGCACCCCATGACCACTTCATTCTAGCACAAGTGCACATCATGAGAGAGTTTAAAGGCAGATAAAAATATACAGTTTTATGGCTTATTGTTTTCCTCAAACTTTCTGTAGTTTATTTCAACCTACAATAGGCACTGGCAGAAAAAATCGGATACTACGAGTTTTAAAAGCGAATTAAGAATAATTAAATCTATTATTTAAGGTTAATCTTTGTCTAAATCGATAAGTAGTAGCATAATAACCATCATTAAAAAAAGAAAAATATAATTACATATGCAGTTTATTTTTAAAAAGATTCAAAGCTATTTGTTTTGGTCAATTTCGACGCAATCCGCCATTTTCGCTGTTTTTCAATGGTTTTAGGCGCTTGTTTACAATTTTAACGTAACATTAGGGATGGAAAAAATTTACCAAAAAATCAGGTAATTATCCGATTTTAATGAAATTTTCAGTATTGATTTAACAATTAATGAATTTTATAATGCATCAGTTATTTCATTTCAAAACTTTAATTTAGTATTTTTGCTATGAAAAATTAATATATAAAATATTTAAAATATGAAAATCCTGATGTTAAGTTTAAAATGTTATATTTTTAGATTCTAAAAATAAATATCTACTTAATGCAAACCTTATTTTAGGTTCCAAAAGTAATAAGTTTTGAAGAAAAACTCGATTGAAAATGTACCCCCTCCTCTTTTTAAGCAGAAAAAATATCGATGTATAATTTTTTCTTTTATAAAATAATAGCCAATTAAATAATTAAAAATGAGTAAAAAAGAAATCTCCAAAAAATTATTTATTTATTATTTTTTTACATTTTATTTTTCGATTTTCGGTATTTATTTTCTCAGAAGCACAACCGTAATTTTTTTTTGTTTCTATTCATAACTTGTCTTTTATCTCTTTATTTATACTGTAATTAGTATAACATATGACCAACTCGAAACAATTTTACGCCCCCAGCATAAAGGGGGGTCAAAATTAAGTGACCTGAAAAAAATGAGAGGGTTTTGAAATAAAATAAATAATGCATTATAAAGATCATTCATTGATACATAAACACTGAAAATTTCATTAAAATCCGATAATTTCCTGATTTTTGGTAAATTATTTCTGTAGGGGGGGCTAAAGTCATTTTGTCAAAAACGCTTTTTAGGCTCTGTTTGCCAGTCCCTAACCTACAATGTATGTAATATTTCAAGGCTCACTATCTATTCAGAATTCATTCTATTCCAATAAAGTCGTAATATTATTTTAATCTGCAAGTACGTAGATCTTAAAACAGAGCTGGAAAAAGAAGGGTATAGCGTGTTTGTTAGAGCTGTGGTGGTTGGAGCAAGAGGATTAGTCGTGAGCTCTCTGTACCAATTTCTGGGCCAAGTAGGAATAAAGAGTGCAAAAGAACTAAGTGCATAAAACGCCCTACAGAAATAACGGAAAACAGCTCGATGTGGTTATGGAAAAAAAGAAATGTCCCGTGGAACAATTCGCAGTAAAAATGTCATCTCACCACCTGCTGGCGAAAACGTAATGCAATTCACGCAACATTTCCATAACACGCGCTATTTAAAAACATCTTTTCGCCGTTATTCACTTGTATATTTGATTATACGATACATTTGATATATTCCGTGGGACCTCACATCAGTGAGGGGAGCTGGGCCGGTGTGCAAATAAAACCGTTGAGTGGAAGGCCCCGAAACGGTGCACATTCTCTCCTGATGATCCCAAAACAAAATACATAACATATCAAAAACAAACAAAACAAAATAATGGAATTGAACTTCTCGTCGGTTTTGCTATTGGAATGAGAAACATTTTACAGCCTGCTCGCTTTATAGTGAGTTTCCATTACTTATCAAGTAACTTTCTTCTTCTGAGTAAGTAAAGTAAAGTCGTCGGGGCGCCCTAATGTCGGTATCAGCCAGACAGCGAGGGAGTCTAACCCCTCTTCAATAGCGCTAGACTAAGGAGATTATTTTAGCACAGATTCCTGTGCTACTCATACGCTGAGTTGGCGTGAGCCGATATCGAACTAGGAACCTTGTGGCTTCTAGCCGAACACTCTACCGACTGAGAATGAACTGTACATCAGTTTTTGTACTTTTGGGGGAGAACCACTGTGAGAGGTTTAAAGTAAGGCAACGAGTTAAATTAAGCTTCACGGGTCAATATGGTGAAAAACAATATTCATAGAATTCGGTATATCCGCGGTTTCGGCTATTTTAACACAATCCGTGGATAAAAGAGAACTTTATCGAAGAAATAGAACCATCTATCCGCGTATATTGAGTGGATTTTCAGTTTTAGGCAACATTTACAATTGAGAATTTGACTGGTTAATTGGTTGGTTTTGCGGCATGACAAGCCCTGTTGGATTATTTCATGCGCAATTCAGTCTCTTTCTCTAGCAATTATATGGTTATACTCTACACATTGCGAGCCACTGTACTGTGTAGCCCTCTTCAGTTGCCTTTAAACGGACTCGTAAACTTCCGGTTATTCAGAACTTAATCATTTATTTGAATCACCCGGGTAGAGTGTTCTCATTTCACCTCCATGCCTTATGTTGGTAAATATATAATATTTTTCTCAATTTTTGAGATGAGGCTTGATAATTAGTATTAATTTGATTATTCGGACTATTGTCCTCATCTTTATTGTTATCTGTACAACGTTTCGGTCGAGATGCCCTCCGGCCTTCTTCAGATATTTCTTGTCAGACTCGGGATCCAGCTCGCACTCGGGAACGTTATTGTCGTAATCGGAAGCCATCACAGAACTCAAACCGTTATTCAATCCACAGGTGTATCCTATTCTCATTCCGCTAACCATAGCTGGGGTAGAGGCGTTAAGCTGTGTTAATTATTCTATAACTGTTGCCCTTGACAAGGATTGAACCTGCAGCCTAGAGATAAGTGTCACTTAGAACTGTCTCAATCCAACGCCTTTATCCACTACACTATGTGTCCAATTGGACAATTCAGTGTGATGGGCCGGGTTAGCTCAGTCGGTAGAACATTCGGCTAGAAACCACAAGGTTCCTAGTTCGATACCGGTCCTCGCCAACTCAGCGTATGAGTAGCACAGGGATCTGTGCGGTAAAGTAAGGAGCTGATGGTAGGTGTGGCGCACCACCTCAGATGCTAAAACAATCTCCTTGGTCTAGCGCTATTGAAATGGGGATAGACTCCCTCGCTGACTGGCTGATACCGACTTTAGACCGTCCCGTCGACTTTACTTTTATAATCCTAATATCCTAAAATATATATTTTAGATTTACACCTCCACCCGCTATGGGTTGAATAGTAGCACTGCTGTTCTTCTATAAGGGTGGCTTTGATATTAAAATAACCCACGAAGATTGATATGCCATTAAACGAAGCCATACCAATATCTCGCGAGATTAATCAGTCTTATCTCAATATGCGATTAAAAAAAAAAATGCTGAATCATTTCAACATGTCACGTTTTCAAAATCGAAAATTCCAGCGACCCAGCTGATAACTCTCCAGATCCTCATAGTGCAACTGAGGGTGACGGTATCAACATCAGTGTCCGTATCTTTTCATGTCCATACAGAGACCGGACAACGACTTAATTAAATCGTATCCTGAACAATTCAAATCTGAGTGAAAGCATATCCGGTTTAGTCGATGCTGCTCGATGTACCGTAAGATTAGGAACTCTCCCGGCTATTACCGTGGGTTAATTACGTTGCTCTGAAGCCTCTGAGGAAATGTCATCCTCATCTTAGAATCTGACTAAAATCATCCTCTAAGGAAACTACGAAGAGAATGACGCAGTAACAAATTATTTTAGGCTTCGTTGCATAATATTTGCTAAAAGACTTCCAAGCGACATTTCAATGTACCAGTTTTCCGCTCTCAGCACTGGAAAATCGACATTGTTCAATAAAAGTTTTAATATAGAGTCCACAACAGCCGTCATACGAAAGAGCACGAGCTGAAAATACGCGCATTATCTCAATTGAAAACTAGATTAAGCCCTACAATAGCTGCATTTTTAACGATGTGTAGAAGGGCTGGTTGGATTTTACGGCATGTTAAACCTTGGGTTATTTTATACCAAATAAGTTTTTGTTTCATTCATTATTTTTACGTATTTAAAAATGTGTTCAACTTTTTATAACTAAGATTTTGGGATGTTTGTTTATTTTTTTTTTTAGAAGCATTGGTGAATAGAGTATATATTAATATTTATATTTTTGCTTGAAGGCAATTACAATGCGCATATCGCATAAAATTCGATAATTATAGAAGATAAATAATATTGACAAGTGAATCTTGCAAAGAATTACTCGGCGTGTAGAACATCGTACAGCAGCTGTTTCGATGTTCTACAGCTGCTGTACGATGTTCTACACGCCGAGTAATTCTTTGCGAGATTCACTTATCAATATTATTTATCTTCTACAATTATCGAATTTTATGCGATATGCGCATTGTAATTGCCTTCAAGCAAAAATATAAATTAATATATTTTTTATAACTAATTTTTTTAATCTATGACTCCTAGGTAGTACTACCCCGGGTCAGTTGACCTGGGAGTAATGACAATTAAGTTGTATTCCACACCCCAGCTAGAATTTGAACCTGACCCCTAGATGAAGATTAGCGTCATACCAGGACTAAGACCCTCAGCCACAGCCTAGCACATATAGAAAATGGTTGGGATTTTGTTATAAGAGTCGGGTTAATCCTATAGGGTCGGGACAATCATATAGGTGCTAGCCCTTGACGTGACCGACAGACTGATCAGAGAGGGCTCAATTGCAGTGTTACAAGTCATGGACTGCTCAGCCACAAGGATTCTGTCTTTAAGAATCATAGGCCACCACTCACGGACAAGAGGTGGCCACATTGGAGGGATGTAACTCATCTAGAGAGGCGCAGTCGTTTTTTTTCTACAGTCCTAGCCGACTGGGTGTGGTGTGTAGAGGGAAGTAGATATCCAGTATACCTTGAATAAAGAGGGGTCCGATATTTTCGGTCTATAATAAATGAATGAGACCCCCAAGAAAATACAGCCCGCAAAATAATATAACATCTAATTATCGTGAGCAAAAGAAAATTCTCAAAAAGAATATATATATATATATATATATATATATATATATATATATATATATATCCCACCAACACCTATGATAGGGTGTTTTTACTTAAGCTGTAACAGGGATAACATTTTTAAAAATTGAAATCTATTTCATCAAACGAAGGCGAAGTTTTAAAAAAAATTTGTGTGGCAATTTTTTATGTTAATTTGCAACTTTCACCACAATGGATAGGTTACAATTCCAAAATCAACCTACCCTATTTTACATGCTATAAAATCCAGCCAACCAACCAATCAACCAACCAAAGTGCTATCTCCTAATATTCTCTCTCTTATACATACAGACGAGTACTGACTACACGATAATTTTCTAACTTATTTTCCCACACTAATTGATTATTAAAATCTATTTTCTATTGTAATTAATTATTGAATTCAACTAATAATCAACATATAGTCGGCGGGGCGGCCTAAAGTCGGTATCAACCAGTCGGCGAGGGAGTCTATCCCCTTTTCAATAGCGCTAGACCAAGGAGATTGTTTTTTTAGCATCTGAGGTGGAGCACCACACCTACCATCAGCTCCTTATTTTAGCGCACAGGTCCCAGTGATACTCATACGCTGAGTTGGCGAGGACCGGTATCGAACTAGGAACCTTGTGGTTTCTAGCCGAACGCTCTACCGACTGAGCTAACACTCACATTAGATAGAAAAAAGGTGTTTAAAAAAAATTGAGTTTGAAATGTATTCAGTTCAGTTTACAGTCAATGTTTACCTAACTGAATATTAACTTCCCAATTGTAAGACCCTAAGTTCTAATTATAAGTAAGTTCAAATTATACCTAAGTATAAGCAAGACTATACATCTGCATTGGGGGTTGCTTAATCCTATGCAGAGGTGCAGTCGGTGCATTGTAAAACACTAGCCGACAAGGCTTTTAAACAATTGGTATGAATTTTCACGTTACAACATCCAATAGTGGTCAGCCATGATGCTTTCGTTAAAAAAAAAAATCATTCGTAAGAAATTTCCATAGTCTCAATGTGTTGGCAAAAGCATTCCCTTTGCACCAAGGAAATTGTATCAAATCTAACCAAAATTTTCAATGTTGAAAATTATCAGGTATTATTGGATCCATAAGATAAATAACAAATTCAATGTTATTTTACACGTTTTTAATATGGCTACACAAGTTTTTTTTTTTAAATTAACACAATTACATGGAAAAAAGTCTGGAACAAGACGTTCAATTTTTCAAAGTCCGTTTTCTAAAATGTTCCTAAAAGTTTCCAACGTATCAACTATCATGAGCTATTGCAAAATAATTCAATATGTAAAATGTATAATAATCTTGATTCAACTCTCTCTCACTCGCTCTTTTTCTTTCTTTCTATCCTTTTCATCAGGTTCGATATAAACAGATTAGCGTTATCGCCCCCTCTCTCTATCTTCCTCCTTTCTTTCTTAATATCTTATATATTTTTTCTGTGAAGAATGTCCTTTTCTTTCTTTATAACAAAAACGTAAGGGTCCATTATTTAGCTGAGGTAATGACACTCACAAGGAATAAGAATTAGACGGATAAGCGATACCAAACAATTAGCATTTACAATTTTACATTTCACTTTGAACGATTTGAACAGTCTCATTTTTAACCAGAAGGTGCTGCAAGATGATAACGGTCGGACAATTAAAGAAAACGAATATTTATTATAATGGAGATTGTGTGTTTTTCTGTCTGTAACCGAAACTAAATCACTACTCAAGTCACAATTCCCTTAGTTATTGACGTCACATTCAGCATGAATTTATCCTTATTTTAACTTCAATTATTAATAAAATTGTTTTACATTATTAATACTTAACCATATCTACATGCTAACAACATGCAATTGTATTTATATATACAACAAAATAGCGGTTTACAGTGCGAACGGGAAGGCTAATTTGCATATTGATATTAAAAATGTGATTTTAATAAATATATGCTTAGTATTATTGGTTTCTAACTGTTTGGTTTTATTTTAATGAATATAAGCAAACATCTCTTCAATGAATCTTAAATGAAATCCATTAACAAGAAAAGATAATTGTCATTTCATTCTTTACTTCCTCTTTTAACTAAATACTTAAATTAGAAAAAATAACAATGAAAGACGAGAGTGATGGAAGAGTAAATTTCAGTTCTATTTTTCGATTATATCCCCCTCTGTTTCAAATCTTTTTATTTGCATTCTTATTCATTTTCATTAGCCTTTCTAATTTAATACGATATTTTATTATATTAAAACT
This sequence comes from Doryteuthis pealeii, assembly GCA_023376005.1. Classification (NCBI taxonomy): domain Eukaryota; kingdom Metazoa; phylum Mollusca; class Cephalopoda; order Myopsida; family Loliginidae; genus Doryteuthis; species Doryteuthis pealeii. The sequence continues at coordinate 72,701,348 of CM042165.1, forward strand.
TAAATACTTGCACCGGGAGGGTGCATATATTTGCTAGTTAATATAATAGAAATTAAGTAAAAAAACTAGAAATCATGAATTTTGTAAGTGTTTAAGTTGTTTATGTGCCACCGTATTTTGCGCGTAAGTATACTGTTTCAATTTAAAAAGCGATATTCGTGGCATTTGAAATATTTCACGTATTCATTGAAGAAATTGTTATCAACCAAGCAAACACGTCTATGTAAAACTGCTACAGCTGTTCACTTTTCCCGCTTTAAACACCCAAGATCCCATATTAATTATGAATCATTAAGTCCCAATGACGGCTTGATGTAAGGCCATAGACCCTTGCTATAGAAACAACAGTTGGAACTTTAGTTTAATAGTTGTAAGGTATTCTACAAGAGTGTTTAGTTTTTTTACATGCGCAAAAACAAAGTGAAAAGAGACAGATTTTGATGTGCTTTCATTATTATTTGATGGAGTCGAATTATTTTCAAATCTAAGCCAACTTTTCCCATTTTGGGAAATTAAATCCAACTGGGAATTCAGGAAGTGCATTTTCAAAGATACTCGATACTCCATTTCTTTATAAGTATCAAAGAATTCCTCAACTATTTATTTACATGCATGAAATGTATTCCCCAGAAAGTTTGAGGATGTCCATTTGAAAGACAATTAATTACAGCAGACTGAGGGCATTCTCAAATTCCATATCCATTAAAAACTTCCTGATTTGTAGTAAAAAAAAAAAAAAAAAAAAAAAAAGATACCCAGGCTAGAAAATTCCGATTGCAATTTTGCAATCCGTGTCTTAAAGGCTATCTCGGCCACACATAATTATATGAGGAAAACACTTTGTTGGCAAATGTTATATGAAACCTAAAATTAATAGATTCCTACATGCAAAATGGCAACAACACTGGAATAACAATATCCACAATAAACTCTTCCTAATCAAACCCACTTTGGGAGACCGGAGACCAACATTAAAAAAGTCTAGAAAGGAACAAGTCATCGTGTCCCGATTACGCATTTGCCATACAAGACTAACACACTCCTATATACTCAAACAAGAACAACAACCACAATGTGAAACACGTCAAACACCTTTGACAGTTAAACACTTATTCATGGAATGCAGGTTTCTTGCTCACATCAGAAACCGTTATTTTAAAGCAAACAAAATTATACCATAGAATATAGACATGAAACAAATCAATACCATACAACATAATCCCCAATAATGCTAACACATTGTTAAAACCAATTACTAAAAAGTATAAATATAAATACACGATATGTATTACTTCCTTACCGTTAGGCATGACATAACCCCAGACGGGTTGATATGCCGTTAAAATCAATAAACACACAAACGTTATATGATTCATCAATTCAGGAGTTCTAATTCCCCTGACTCCCCTTGTTATTTACTTCATTCTTTCTTATTTTCCTGCATTCTGTTCAAAAATTCATTGAAATTCATATCTTATATTTGTGTGTCAGTCTTTCTTTTTTCTTCCGTTCATTTCCTAACACATTGAAATCTTATTATAATGGAGTGTGTGTTTTTCTGTCTGTAACCGAAACTATATTCCTACTCAAGTCACAATTCTCTTAGTTATTGACATCACATTCTCCATGATTTTATTTTTATCTAAACCTCAATTATTAATAAAATTGCCTTACATTATTACTACTGTTAACTATGTCTACATACTAACAACATGCAATTTTATTTATATATACAACAAAATAGCGGTTTACAGTGTGAACGTGAAGGCTAATTTGCATATTAATATTAAAAAATCGAATTTAATATTTATGTGCTTAGTATTATTGATTTCTAACTGTTTGGTTTTATTTTAATGAATATAAGCAAAATTCTCTTCAATGAATCTTAAATGATATCCATTAACCAGATAAAATAAGTGTAATTTTATTCTTTACTTCCTCTTATAACTAAATACTTAAATTAGAAAAAATAATGAAAGACTAGAGTGATGGAAGAGTAAGTTTCAGTTGTTTTATTTTTCGATTATATCCCCCTCCGTTTCAAATCTTTTTATTTGAATTCTTATTTAGTTTCATTAGCCTTTCTGATTTGATATATTTTATTACATTTAAACTTAAATACTTGCACCCGGAGGGTGCATATATTTGCTAGTATGTTTAATATGCATTCGTCCCTTCCCTTCTTTTTTCCTTTCTTCTTTCATTCTTCTTTCTTCATTAATTTTCAACTCTTGTTTCTTTATGCTATTTATTCTTTCTTTATCTTTCTCTTTCTAGTGTTTGGTTCGTTCACGTTTGTTCAGGAGACAATGTCTCTAGTAAAACAAAAAACAAACACCCCCCCCTAAAAAACAACAATTATTTTCAATTTGCAATGTTGTATAAACTTTAAGTTGGTTTTGTTGCAAATATAGCTGTTGGATACTTTTGTGTATATAAGGCCTGCTGTAATCCACCACTTAAACTCACAGACCCCAACAAAAATTTGATTGACATATCAAGGGACCCCTCCTTATATATCCCAGTCCACCTTGCAGTTGTTTTGCTGCTACTAATTATGTAATTAATGAATTCTGTCCAAATGTTTATGTAAAACTATAAAATAACCGGTAAATAAACAGTAAAGTAAGCATAACACGTAAAAAAAGAGCTGCAAATATGTAATATTAACTTACCAAGAGAGGCACAGAATCTCCAATATGCACTACATGCCAATAGAAATTTACTGTGAAACATATACTGCTAGAGTGTGTAGACTTTGTTCTAGTGCGAACAAAATACCACCAAGTAAGTTGAAAAAAAAAAAAAAAAAACAAAACTTTTCATGAAAATAACATCCAGGATTTTACATTTTCTAAAAGAAGTGGGATTGTACGCGAAAATATGAATAATTGAACAATAGTTAAAATCTATACATATATACTTTTGTTTTCTACCAAACTATCGCAATGAATCCAAAACTTAGTCGGCATTAAATAACCCACCGAGGTTTATGTGCCGTAAAACAAAACAAACCAAACCAAATCTTCCACTTTCTGAATTCTTTGAGCAACTTCAGTAGCTTTGAGGTCTAGTTTTTTAATAATATTTTCCACTCAATTCCAGGACAGATTTTCACCCAATTCGGTCATCGGTGCCAAGTCGGAGAATATCAGCATACAAGGTTTTCCAGTCTTTGGCGTAATAAACCATTCCGTACACATCTACAGGTTCCTGGTAACAGGTCGCAGTCTGGAAGACTCACCGAGCCCGACTCCAACGGGCTCACTACATAGTAGAAAAGGTAGGGGACCCGTCGGAGTCGCGCAAAGAGAGCCTTCTATTAGGCTTGGAAGCCTAGTGAAGAACTTTGTAAATATCCAAGGACTCGCTTTATACCAAAAGAAATGTGATATTCGCCACGACGACATCGGGGTTATTAGCTGGTTCTTTCATCTCGAATTCAGAAGTCTTTTTCTCTAGTTCAGTTCTACTAGTCGTTGAGTAACATTTTCGTGAGGCACAATGTTGAGTAACATTTTTGGTAACGTGAGGCACAATGTTGAGTAACATTTTTGGTACGTGAGTGAGGCACAATGTTGAGTAACATTTTTGGTAACGTGAGGCACAATGTTGAGTAACATTTTTGGTAACGTGAGGCACAATGTTGAGTAACATTTTTGGTAACGTGAGGCACAATTTGGCAGCTCCGGATATTTTTGTCGAGGGTGTGAATGTGATCAACCATACTGGACTGTGAGAGGTAGTGTTCGCCTGATACTTTCCGACTGCTTCTTATCGGATTTGTATCTGTAGCTTGGATGGGCGTTTCTGTTTTACGGCACTTCAACCCTATTGGAGGCGCGTGGCGTAATGGTTAGAGTCGTCGAGAATAGACTTGTCTCACCCGCATACATCGGATGCGCAGTGAATACCCCTTTTACACTTTTTTTATGATCGGCCATTAATCGTTTTCCGGATCTTCTAAAGAAATTCTTAGATCTAATCTTCCATCCTGAAAAAAGGACGGTCAGACACTGTCTTCATTCCTATCGATTTGTGGGGTCGCATATCTATTTCTTTGTTGACTATCTAAAGAATTTCGCTTGTTTTTTTTTTTTAATTCATTATTTTTTTAACCAACAAGAGTACATCGATTTTGAGTAGATAACAGCGTAGACGAAGGCCTACCAACACATCGACAAAAGCTTCTTAAATAGGTACACACACAAGCGTCGGAACTAGTCTGTATGAATAAAGTAATATCGACTGATGAATCATTTTCGCTGGAATAAAATTAATGTCAGAGTACATATATTGACTGGCTTTTTGTACTTTTGTTGAAATTATAAATTGTTGTATACCTCTTTCCTTACTTCTATTCTTCTTCTGGCGTCTTTGATATCTTAAGTTCTTCTAGCGTCTCTTCTTCGTCTTGGTGGTCGGTCGCACTTAACCCATTTCTTCTTCTTCATCAGTCTTGTTCCCAAGACATTCACCAACCACAAAACCGTGTTATTTTCTTAAGCTTTTATTTACTTAACTAAACATTTCATGTAACTAAACATCTGACTAACATAGGACGCGTATGCAGTGAGTACCAGTTAAGGCAGGACATCTCTTGCCTGACGTCTAAACTGAAACTGAGGACCCAACCAGGTCCCACGTGACTTCAAGTATTTCGCGGGCTTTCTGTACTATTCCATGGAAAGTCCGCCCGTGATATGAAAAGGGGCCATCCCTTTAGAAATACAGGGGATTGACAATCTTATGCAACCGCATAGATTATGTAACAAAATATCTCAGTTGAATAATAAAATTCCTAGTTATTTTGTTCTTTATGATATTTAATATATCTGAAAAATAATAATATAAACTAGTAGGACCTAGGGATATACTACAGTATGATAATTTAATTGTTACTGCATTTGATATATGTTTACTTATGAGCTATTGCAATATATTTCTATGTGTAAAATGTATAATAATTTTGATCTAACTCTCTCACTCGCTCTTTTTCTTTTCATCTTTTCATTATGTTCGATAGAAACAGAATAGCGTTATCACCCCCTCTCTCGATCTTCCTCCTTTATACCTTACTAGTACAAAATAAAAAACACCCTCCGGGCGATGTAAAAAATAGATTTTTGAAACATTGCCTGCGGGGTGGGAGTAAAAAATTCAGCGAGGGAGTCTATCCCCTTTTCAATAGCGCTAGACCAAGGAGATTGTTTTGGCGTCAGATGTGGCGTCAGATGTAGAGCGCCAGACCTACCATCAGCTCCTTACTTTACCGCACAGATCCCTGTGCTACTCATACGCTGAGTTGGCGAGGACCGGTAACGAACTAGGAACCTTGTGGTTTCTAGCCGAACGCTCTACCGACTGAGCTAATCCGGCCCCTTAAGTTAAAAACTAGAAATCATGAATTTTGTAAGTGTTTAAGTAGTTTATGGGCCACCGTATTTTGCGCGTAAGTATACTGTTTCAATTTAAAAAGCGATATTCGTGGCATTTGAAATATTTCACGTATTCATTGATGAAGAAATTGTTATCAACCAAGCAAACACGTCTATGTAAAACTGCTACAGCTGTTCACTTTTCCCGCTTTAAACGCCAGCCTCCCCCACATCTGACCCAACCGAGACCCCATATTAATTATGAATCATTAAGTCCCAATGACGGTTGCTAGCGCAAAAGATTGAAGACTTGCTAAAGTACTTGGGGTAATTCCCTCAGCTATAAACCATATTTATATAGTACTTTATACATGTAATTACTAGCTGATGAATAGGTGTACGTAGGGAAAGAGGTCAAAACTTTTTCTTAGTACTGATATTTACTATTTTTTTTCGGAGGCATGTTATCGAGAAATATATATATATATATATGCGTGTGTGTGTATATTTGGGCAACATTTTTTCATTTATGTGTGTTGAATTAAACAAAAGACATCTTCTGTTTAACAATTTTATTTTTGATCTTTTCGAGTTTTCTGGCCAACTTTTTAATATTTGGTGAAATTCGTGGATTAGACCACCAAAGTTCAGGTCCCGAGTACTTTCGGCACTTCAAAGTGCCATCATCAGAGGTGATGTGTTCCATTTTTTAAAAAATATATATGTGGAGGCTGGAAGAAGCAGAATTGATGGGAAAGGTGCTATAGGCATTTTAAAATGTGTGTACTGCATTGGAAATTAATTTTGTTTAAGGATGGTTTGTATTGTTTTATGTATAAAGCTTCTAGTATTTGGAGTTTTTGTTTATATCTTTCTTTGTGCAGAATGTGTGTATTTTCTGTTAGGATATTTCAGTAATTAGAGTGGGGGCATGCATGTAATTTTAGGTGTTGTGAAATGGCGCTATTATCTGTTAACTGGAGGGTTAGACGACGTGACAATGTGGTTGAGGTGAAGCCGATGTATGTATTTTCATTTTCTGGGAGACTGCAATCTCCTAGGGGACATTTAAATCTATATACTACATTGGTCTCATTAAGTCGACTTGTCTGGGGAGTGAAATTGTTGCGAACAACGAGGTTAGTTGTTTTGAATATATATATATCTCAACCCCACCGCACGAGCAGGATGTGACAAGTTAAAAACTTTTATGCGAAGTTCAACAGGTTTGAATTCAGAGTTTTCCTTCTCCCAGAACGGTTGCCTAACCAAGGTTAAAGAGCCTAGCCTGCCCTACTATTTATCCATAGCTGGAGGGAGAGTAGAATTCATACATTTCCCAAGGGGATTAGCGCTAAGTGAAATGCAATTACCACATCCAGGATTTGAACTCGAGGCGTCGAGTCCATTTCCCATGGCTTTAACCATTACACACACACATATATATATATCCCCAGACATCCTCACCACCAGATCCAGTTTAACATCAAACTCAGGAGACTAAGATCAACAACCACCGTCTTCTAGCAAATATATGATAAAAAGGTTTGGGGATTGCCATAAGGGCAATAGGGTCGGGATAATCACATAAGTGCTAGGACTTGACCTGACCAGTCAAGGGCCAAAGTGGAGTGTTGCATGTCATGGACAGCTCAGCCACCAAGGTTCATTCCTTAAGTATCACGTGTCGCCATCCACGACCAACTGGTGGTCATTTAGATAGATGTTACACCTTTTACTGGTGGTCCATTAGATAGATGTTACACCTTTTACTGATTTAGATACCCTTTTACTGGTGGTCCATTTAGATAGATGTTACACCTTTTACTGGTGGTCCATTTAGATAGATGACACCTTTTACTGGTGGTCCATTTTAGATAGATGTTACACCTTTTACTGGTGGTCCATTTAGATAGATGTTACACTTTTACTGGTGGTCCATTTAGATAGATGTTACACCTTTTACTGACAATCAAAAGTCCCCATAGAATGCAAAACTGAGACTGCTAAGGAAAGAATATTGAAATAATCTGAAAGAAGTCTTCCACCCAAATACCAGAAATATATAAATATAATAAAAAAATCATGAAGAAAGCAAATATATTGAAAAAGTTATTGAACACAAATCATAAAATCCCCCGTTACAACCAACAACTCCAAGGAAAATCGATGCAAAAGAAAATAAATGAATAAAAAAAAACAAAAAAAAAACACCCGCCATCAATTAGTAAAATGTCTATAAAAATGTGTCAGAACAACAATTCCATTATCACACAGGTAACAAAATAAATATAATTTCGGCGTAAAATGATCAATAGGGGTTGACAAAACTGCCGTAAAACTCAGCAAATATTCGAGAGAGATAGATAGAGAGATAGAGATATATAGAGATAGATAGAGATAGATAGATAGAGATAGATAGATAGAGATAGATAGAGATAGATAGATAGAGATAGATAGATAGAGATAGATAGAGATAGAGATAGAGATAGAGATAGAGATAGAGATAGATAGATAGAGATAGATAGAGATAGATAGAGATAGATAGAGATAGAGATAGAGATAGATAGATAGAGAGATAGAGATAGAGATAGATAGAGATAGAGATAGATAGAGATAGAGATAGATAGAGATAGAGATAGATAGAGATAGAGATAGATAGAGATAGAGATAGATAGATAGAGATAGAGATAGATAGAGATAGAGATAGATAGAGATAGAGATAGATAGAGATAGAGATAGATAGAGATAGATAGATAGAGATAGATAGATAGATAGAGATAGATAGATAGATAGATAGATAGATAGAGATAGATAGAGATAGATAGATAGAGATAGATAGAGATAGATAGAGATAGATAGATAGAGATAGACAGTCACTGAGACACAGAGAGTGGAGAGACAGAGACACACACAGACACACTCACAGACAAAGAGAGAAATATAAAGAGAGAGAGATTGAGACAGAGATAAATAGATAAATAGATAAATAAAGAGAGATATATAGATGGACAGAGAGAGAAAGAGAAGAGAGAGAGAGAGAGAGAGAGAGAGAAGAGACAGACAGAGACAGAGAGAGAGAGAGACAGAGACACACAGTGAGAGAGACAGAGAGACACAGTGAGAGAGACAGAGAGCGAAAGAGAGACAGAGAGCGAAAGAGACACAGAGAGAGCAGTTACAGTGAGTGAGAGATGCAAAAATAGAATCTGTTTGAAGCGTTAGTAAAAGTTACGGTAAGAATGTCGAAGTGTGTGTGTTTTCGCCCGACTTAACAGTCACGTGGTGTGCGAAAACATGTCAGTGTCAGTAGAAAGCGTCAAGTGCTCTTCAGACCACAAGAGATGACGATGACAACACATACGACTGAAATCTTTTGACAGATCAGAATAAACATTTGGATATAAATCTTGAAAAGAACTTTCAATGCTACAAAATGATAACAGCATAAGAATACACAGGCTTATCCAATACAATAAGAACTTGATTTACATATGCATGAAAACACACACACACATTATATATATATATATATATATAATATATATATATATATATATATATATATATATATATATATATATATATATATATATTATACACACACACACAAACAAACATGCTAATTTTGTGCCTTTGAACAGCCGTATTATGGAACTGTGAAACGTTACGTTCAATTACCACTTGGAGAAAGTCCTTCAGAACACACAATATCAACTATGCATATCTCCATATATATATATATATATATATATAAGAGAGATAGAGAGATGTAGTTGTAGAACATTTTTTCTCTACCACGGTTTCGGTGTTCAAGGTACGCCTTCCTCAGGAGAACTCTTCTCTCTTAGTTTTCTACAACTATAAATGCTCTATATTTGACGCAATATATTGAACCCTTTTGGATTACCTATTAGTGCTACTACAATGAAAACGTGGTAGAAACTGTTGATGAATATATATATTATTCCAAGGCACAAAATTAGAACTATCACACCAATGAAGAGATGACATTAGTCATACTGACTAACTGCGAATAAACAAAGGGGTGGGTGAAGCAGTTATTAATGCATAACTGTCTTCCATATCAATTCGGCGCTAATTGTCATGTTAATGTTATTATAATAGAAATTGTGTGTGTCCGTAACCGAAACTACGTTACAATTCCCTTAGTTATTTACTTTATATTCTCAATGGTTATCAAATATCATTTGTTAATCTTGATTAGCTTGTTATTTATTAACAACTAGAAGTGGCCACCCAGTGGCAGAGGGGAATAATAAAACGTTAGTCTCGCTGATACATTGTTTTGATCTTACATAATTGATTCATGTTTTAATCACGAATGCAACCATTGGCTTTATCTTCTGTTACTATTCAAATTCTGATTTTTAAATATCTTCACGAACATAAATAAAATCATTATTTTTGCACTTTATATATGTATAGATAGATAGAAGACTATTAGGTTGAGATAGATTTGCCTCAAAATAGCTCATCTTATTATAATGGAGATTGGGTCTGTGACTGTAACCGAAACTATATCACTACTCAAGTCACAACTCTATTAGTTATTAACATCACATTCTCAATGATTTTTTTATTAAACTTCAATTATTAATAACATTGTCTTACATTATTGTTGTGGGGTTTTAGGGGTCAAATAAGAACAAAACGACGGGTAACAAATGTAGGAAAATGTATTAACAAAAGAGTAGACAATTAGAGAGAAGTGGGAAATACGTCCGACAATAGAGTTATGAGCTGACTCGCATTGGCTTACTCTACAAGCCATAATTGTCCCTGTTACTTATAGTAACCATCGGCGCATTCCATTAGTCTATAGGGTATATCATCTATAACAATTATTAATACTGTTAGCCTTATCTACATATTACTAACATGCAATTGTATTTATATATGCATCAAAATAGCGGTTTACAGTGTGAATGGGAAGGCTAATTTGCCTATTGATATTAAAAATTTGATTTTAATAAATATGTGCTTGGTATTATTGATTTCTGTTTGATTTTATCTCAATGAATATGAGCAAAAATCTCGGTGATAAATCTTAAAAGAAATCCGTTAACAAGAAATAACTGTAATTTTATTCTTTACTTCGTATTCTAACTAAATAGGTAAATTAGGAATATTTAGCAATGAAAGGCAAGAATTTCAGTTCTATTTTTTGATTATACACCCCTATGTTTCAAAACTTTATCTGCATTCTTATTTAGTTCCATTAGCCTTTCTTAATATAATATCTTATTACATTAAAACTTAAATATTTGCACTCGGAGGGTGCATATATTTACTAGTATTAGTAAAGTGTTTAGAACCCTGCGATGTATGTTATATATCATTAAGAAATAAGTTTTTACACATCAGTTCAGTGCAACGACTGATGAGACTTGAAGTGTAAAGCATCACCTCTGAAGAAACTCCACAAGGTGCCAATTCCGTCTGTGGCTTGAAGCTAGACTGAAATATTTATATTTCTGTCCCTCCATAACTATCCAAGAAATTCTTACGCAAGATCCAAAGATTGGTAAATATATCCAGTTCTATTTTAGTCTGTTCCTACGATGATTCAAGGAAATCTAACTGTTGACTGAACGGAACTTCCCGTCACGCTTTGCACCGAAGTTACTTCCGGAAAGATGTCTCAAATAAGATTCATTAGTTCCAAGAGATGAAGTTTAACTGAATAAATAAGTCAGTGTTTCCCTGGTTTCGCTGTATATTTCACAGATCGCTCAAAATCAGTAACTGCAATTAAGAATGATTTTTTTTTATCAAATTTTATTTGAGGATGATTAACATCAAAAACCTCACTAAAATCATTGGTTTCCCTCATATGAACAATTTTAAGCCTATGCAATCTTATATATATATATAAAGTTAATCCTGATGAATCAGAAATACATACTAATAGGTAGATTTTTGCCCTGATGAGCTACTAAGCGAAACTATTAGTAGGTATTTCTGACTCATTAGGTTTAACTTTATTATTTGCTCTGCTTAGGTATGGAGCACTTTTTATATTTTAACTTTAGACAATCCTAGCGGTTTATACACACACAGACACACACACACATATATATATATATTTTTGCCAAGTGTTATAGTGTTAATCGATTATTTCCGGTTGGTGCGACCCTTTCGTCTTGGGGGCTGGCACCTGGTGATTTTTCAGACTGGTCATTTTCAGTTCAAATTTGTTCTTTTATTTATTACGCTTCTCATATTTCTTATCAAGTGGACTCATCTATTTTTCCTTATAAAGAGTGGGGTCTCTTTGGGTACATTAGGGTAACCTATGGTAAAATATGGAATGCATCAAGCAGCCAGATAAACAGCTTCCACCAGGTCAGAAACATAGCCACCTCCTAAAAAGATAAGATGAATTGAAACCCGATACCATCACAGGGATCAAAAGAAAATGTATAAAAGCAATGCTGAATTTATCTGTATACCATTTTCAATAAAAATGTGGTCCGACGAAGTTTATGGGTATATTCAGATACCTATGGGTGGGAATGGTACCATAAACGCATAATACCCGATTTTTAAGCTTTTTTTTTTTACTAATTATATTGCTTTGTTTATAAAAATTAAACATACCGCTAAAAATCGGACCTGAACTCTAACATTTTACCGTTGGAAGAAAGGACCAGCTTAGAATCATTCTAATATCAAATTGCGTGGTATCCCACCTACGAATATATAAGTTTAGGTAGCGTGGACATGGAGTCAACGGTGCCTGGTTACTGACAAGATCGCTTGGGCGAGAAACTGTCAGTAACCAGGTGACGTTGAATCCTTGTCCACGCTGCCTTAACTTTAGATATATATAAAGTAAAGTCGTCGGGGTGGCCTAATGTCGGTATCAGCCAATCAGCGACGGAGTCTATCCCCTTTTCACTAGCGCTGGACGCAGGAGATTGTTTTTTCGTCTGAGGCGGAGCACCTCACCTACCATCAGCTCCTTACTTTACCGCACAGATCTCTATGCTACTCATACACTGAGTTGGCGAGGGCCGGTATCGAACAAGGAAACTTGTGGTTTCTAGCCGAAAGCTCTACCGACTGAGCTAAGCCGGCTCTGTGTGTGTATATATATATATATATATATATTTCCATTTATCTTTTCAACATATCTGTCGGATTCATTTCCATGTTCTTTACTCACACACACACACATATATATATATACATACACACACACACACACACACACCACACATACACACACACACATACACACACATTACACACACATATACACACATTACATACACATTACACAATACATTACACAATACATACACACATACATACACACATATACATACACACACATACACACAATACATACACAATACATACACACAATACATACATACACACACAATACATACACACAATACATACACACAATACATACACACACACATACATACACACAATACACAATACATACACACATTACACATTACATACACACATTACATACACACGAGTATATTAACTTTGTACAATTATTACTCGATGTCAATCTTCTGCCTATAAATTGACTTTTCAAAATTCCACCTGTGCAATAGAATATGTCTGGTAATTTTGCTTAAATCTTAATTAATTTGGTTGATGTCTAAAACTTATCTAGCATCAGGTGATTTTTGTGAAATGAAAAAAAAAAAGGCTTAGAATTAAAACAATACCGTGTCCTAAAAAGAATACTCCGTTGATGGGGTCTTACTCGTTTGTAGATGATGGAGTAGAGATATTCTAAACCCCGTCGATAGGGTAATCTTGTAATTTTACACTTTCCTTCTATGTTCATTTTATTTCTATATTTACCAATTCCTCCACACGAGCAGGATGTGACACACAAGGTCAATTTATTAAACCGAGTTTAACAGGGTTGAATTCAGAGTTTTTCTTCTTTTAAACTGGTCCCTTCATCATCATCATCATGTCGCGCATGTAGCACGGGTATCGACAACAATCTTACGCCAACCCTCCCTATCATTCATTGCACCTGGAAGCTCCTCTGCGGAACAGCCAGCATCTTCACATAGTTGGTCGATGTAGGTCCTTGCTGGGCGCCCCACACTTGCATTACCATGTGTTGGCTTCCACAGGAGAACGTCGCTTATGAGTTCATCCTTACTTCTCCAGCAGTGTCCTGCGTGCCTTGTCCGTCTCACTCGGATAGTTTGTAAGATGGGGGCAGGTGACCGTACAACTGTTTCCTTGTGGGGTGCTGTTCCCATGACTTGTTCAGCACTGCTCGCAGCATCCTTGTGCAGCTCCCATCTAGCTTATTCTCAAGACGTTTAGTTAGGGTCCAGGTGGTGAAGCCATATAACAGCACCGACATAACCACAGCCTGGCAGAACTGTCGCTTCAGCTTGTTAGGGAGTCCCTTAGGCATTGTTAAATAGTCCTGTCAGCCCTACTATTTACCCATAGCTGGAGGAAGAGTAGTTGGATGCATATCAAATAACCCTGTAACCGTTGTTAAAAGTTTAGTTTATTTTGCTTTACGGCATATCAACCTCAGTGGGTCATTTAATGCCGACAAACACTTGAAATAAATTCATTCTTGATAGATAATCAATTTTGTTTATAAACCCATGTTCTTCTATTGAAACCATATATGGGACCCTGGCAGGTACTGCTGTTCCCCTGCGTGTAATAGCTGTATGTGAAATACAATCAGCCTCGTCCATGATTTGAACTCTGGTCAACGACTCCATTTCCTACCACTGTAACCATTACACCACGCGCTTCCACCTAGTTTTATTTACGATGTTTTGGCTATGTACCCTCTGCCATTTACCTGTTGGTATTTGATTTAATCAATTGTTGGCAGCTTGTATCTAGTGTTCATGATCACGGGATACCAGCAGTCACTTGAGGAATAAATATCCAATTAGTGATACTCGATCACTCCCCCACCGCCGCGTACTCTGCTATACCAACATCCTTCATTTATTAACCCCCTCATAACGGTAGAATAAACAGTGCAAACAAACTCACATACACAAGAAGGCTGTGATTAGTTGTCACCAAACAGTGCAAACAAACAGGAATACTATTGTAGAATAAACATCATACTCACCTTCACAAGAAGGCTGTGACTAGCCTCCAGTCACCAGAAAATAAGACAGAGTATCTGAATACATGCTGTACCAACTGCCAGAACACAGTCAAGTGTTCACATTAAAACCAGCAGCCAATGAGAATTCTACGAATGGACTTGGCCCAGATACCCAAGTGGAATAGCCTAACCTGCTATTTATTAACCCTCATACCGGTAGAATAAACAGTGTAAACAAACAGATGGAATATATATATATATATATATATATAGTAAACTCCAGACACGTTTTTCGAGGTATCACCTCTCATCAGTGCAGTTATACCATTTTTAGCAGCTACCTCTGGCCGGGTTCGAGACCCAAACGAACTTACGCTCGCCAAACCTCTTACCCATACGGCCACAATCAGCTGCCAAGTATAGCAGGCTATTTAATCGCTACATTTCTAAGCGGAAATGAATTCACCAAGAGGTCTCAAACTTTGTAAACAAAGTGATTTTATATATATATATATATATATATATATATATATTCATTCAATAAAACAATTATTGTAGAATAAACATCATACTCACCTTCACAAGAAGGCTGTGACTAGTGTCCAGTCACCAGACAATTAGACTGAGCGTATCTGAACACATGCTGTACCAACAACCAGAACACGGTCAAGTGTACAGTATATATGAATAAAAGTGTCCACATTAAAACCAGCAGCCAATGAGAATTCTACGAATTGACTTGACCCAGATATACAAGTGGAATAGTCCAACCTGCTATTTAAACCACCTACCAAGTCTGTATTCTCGGGACTGACTCAGCTTGTAACACAGCTTGATACTGATCACTCAACACAAATCTCTTCACTAATGAAGCAAATACGAAATCTTTTATCCGGATGTATAAGATGATGTATTTAACAACATAGAAATGAAGAATGGGTGGAACGTTATTTCTTTTCAGAATACAAGGTGTGTCAAAAAGTACAAAAAAATATCGATACTTTTTTGAAAGACCTTATATACATAAAACAAAATGTAATTAATGGTTTCATGGTTGGATTTTACGGCATGCAAACACTTGTTGGGTTATTCTATGCCAAATACGTTTTGTTTTATTCATTCTTAAGGAGTACTATTTTTTTAACACATTCTAAACTATTTTTTTCAATTTAACCCAATGATGGGACTCTAAAAAGGTACTACCACTCTGGATCAAAGGGGAAGTGGGAGTAATCGTGATGAAGGGGTACTCCCATTCCCCAAGCTCCAGAACAGGAACTTCACCATCAGATAGTTTAATGTTATACCAGGACAGTAAGACACTTAGCAATCACATTCTAGCTCCAATATTGAAACTTTACCATTGAATGCAATTTAACGTCATACACAGAAAACTAACCCTCAGCCACCCCCTTCTAGCACCCATGTGATAAAAAGTTGGGGCTTACCATAGGGGCAATAGCGTCGGGAAAATTTTATATGTGATAGGGTTTGACGTGACACGGACTGCTCAGCCACCAGGGTCCTATTCTTAATCACAGGTCGCCACGCACAGCCAACAGGTCGCCACATGGGGGGGGGGTCTTACACCACTGTAGAGGTGGAGTCGGTGTATTCTAAAGCCCCAGCCGACAACACTAAGAGCAATTGCGATAAAGAGGTACTCCACTCACACCGGGGCTCCAAAATTAAAAAGCTTTACTATTAGATGCAGTTTAACGTCATACCCAAGACACTACCCTCAGCCAGTGTCTTCTAGCACATCTAAAAAGGGTTAAGAGTTTGCCATACGGGCAATATGATCGGGACAATCCTATAAGGCGATTGATCGGAAGGGGGTTCTCCAGCCACCCGTCTAGCCGAATTAAGCGGTGTGTTGCATGTCATGGACAGCTCTGCCATCAGGAGTCCGTCCTTAAGTATCACTGAACGCCAACTATGGCAAACAGGTGACCCTATTGGGGGATTTTAATCCTGCAGAGGGGGAGTGGGTGTATTCTACAGCTCCAGACGACAGACAGGCGCTCCGTGGGGGATGTGCTGGATAAATACGTACATTGAAGTTTTTGGAGGCAGTTGGTGTCATGGTTAGAGTCATAGGAAATGGACTCATCGACTCGGGTTCAAATACTGGACGAGCCTGTTTACATTTCACATAGCGCTAATAACCCCGGGAAAGGTATACATCCGATTACTCTCCTTCCAACTATGGGTAAATAGTAGTGCGGACTGGGCTCTTTAACCTTGTCTAGGTAACCAGTCTAGAAAAAGGAAAACTCTGAATTCAACCCTGTTAAACTCCTTAATTAAATGACCTTGTGTCCCATCCTGCTCGTGCGGAGCGGTTAGTAAATATATACATTGATAATAGCAGAAATATATTTGCAAAATAAAACAATTCGACTCTGAAAGATATTCATACATCATTTCGTGAGACAGGAACCCGGTGAAAAATGATTTATGAAGAATGAAAAAGCGTTGTCCTATTCTATCAATCACAGAACAATTCCTTAGTTTTTAACCAGAAAATATCGCACCTTCGATAAAATGAACCAATAATATAAGAAAAGACAAATGACACCTAACCATCTTTGACGTCAAGGAATTTTTTTTTTTTTTTATTATCGCTTTAAAAAAATATAACAAAAGGAAAAATCTCATTTAGCATAACGTTTAAAAACCTGATATCTGTGGTTAAAAAATGGCGAGGCAAATCGGCTAATCTATTATCTCGCCTGAAAAGAAAGAAAAATCCTCCTGACGATGCCGTAAACCAGTCTGGCAAACAGCTACATCAATGGACGTTTATTTTTCAGGCAAACATCGACAACTTTCTGATCATATTTTCAACGGAGAACATCTATCTTTTTCTCCAAAAAAAATTCATGATATATTTATCCAATCAAAATGGGAGCATTATCTATATATTAATACGCTTGTTCCTAAATCTTCCGTCTGTAATCAACCAGCAACACCCTCTAGTTAAAATTGAGAGTCAGATTTGGATAATTTTCACCTATAGTTAAAATTCTAAGCATAAAATTGTGCGTGCGCATTATCTGAAGTGAACTTAATTGTTATTAAGAACACATTTTATGATATTTTTGTGTTAAAGCATGCAGTTGTATTGTTTTGTCGAAACGATTCTAAGATTTGTTTATTTCGCACGGACACATTCAAAATAGCTACCGTCTTGTTTCAAAGTGAAAGTCAGTTGGCTAGCATACTTAATTGTTATTAAGAACACATTTTATGGTATTTTTGTGTTAAAGCATGCAGTTGTATTGTTTTCGAAAAAGTTTCTAAGATGTGTTTATTTCGAACGGAGACTTTCAAAATAGCTACCGGCTTAGTTCAAAGTGAAAGTCAAGGGAGGTTACTCTAATTGCCTTGTTTGCTAGGAATTTTGACAACTAAAGATGAAAATTAACCAGAATTGTTCAAGATGCAATGCAAGAATGTAAAGCCAGATTATCTGGTGTCGCTTAATCGCATATTATTTGGCTCATTTTATTTCACCCAATTTAAAAAATGAAACGTTCCAAATGGTGTCGAGTCGTTTAAATACCCAACATAAAATTAAAAAAGTTACATGTTGGTTTTATTCGCAATATTGTAATTGGGAATTACGGAAGACATTTTGGTAATAAAGAATTGGCGTTTGAGAATATGTTGGCTCGATTCGAAGTTGATCTTGTTTAAGGTGTTTTTTGTTTGTGCAATATGTGTGTTCCATCACCAATTTATTCACTAATTCCACCCTAATATAAAAAAAATGGCCATACATTTGGAAAGGATAGAAAAGAAACTCGTTAGAGAAGAAATGTCTGTCGAGTTCAAGAAAACTTGCATAAAAGAAAAAATGCTATCAATATATATGTGTGAATAAAAAGGCCTTAAATACCATGGGTATCGTAGTTATGGACCATTTCCACTCGTAACCACGATACCCATGGTATTTAAGACCTTTTTATTCACAAATAACTTTACTCTGTTTACAATAATTAAACATTGAGCTCTCATACGGAACCTGAACTCTACAACAAACTACTGGTAGAGAATTAGGACCAGCCTAGAATCACCTTGTACCAAGAAACTTGGTACCGCACTAAATATATATATATATATATATATATATGCTATACATTGCTTTTTATACCTATGCTGATTTATCGGGCTTGTGTGTTAGAAAAACTTGTCCATATATTCAATGAACTTGAGTGATACGTAAATGTGATTTTGACACACATAGTATTACTGAGCTTGCTAATCAACGAAGCCATTTTGCCCCTAAGGACGTTAACAGTAGCAAAGTAACTGGGTGTTATGCGGAAACATTTGTATTCAGCACATAAGTGCCGCTAAGTGCCCCAAGCAGTGTCCATGCAAGCCTGGGAATATGCATTCAGTAGAATATCTGGAAAAACAACCACAATGCATTACAATGGGAAGATGCTCCGGTGAAAGATTTTTACAAATATTCAGCCCTTAATCGATTTGAGGAAATAAATTATTGAATATATAAATGGGAAAGAATACAAATCATTAACAGTAACGTATCTAAATATGGAAACAGAATATATATATATATATATACAAGGTGTGTCAAAAAGTATCGAGATTTGTTGTACTTTTTGACATGCTTTGTATTCTGAAAAAAAAAAAAATTAAAGTTCCATTCATTATTCATTTCTATCTTGGTAAATACAGCTTGAATCTCGATACTTTTATGACACCTTGTATTTTGAAAAGAATTAACGTTCCATTCATTGTTCGGTTCTATCTTGGTAAATACAGCTTCAAAATCGGCACTTTTATGTCACACCTTATATTCTAAAAAAAAAATTAACGTTCCATTCAGTGTTCATTTCTATCTTGGTAAATACAGCTTGAATCTCGATACTTTTATGACAAACCTTGTATATAATCTATTCACAACAAATAATGTTTGCCTCTCAAACTCTTTCATGGGGCCGAAGAGGTGATAGTCAGAAGGCAAATATTATTCCAGTGATGAGGAAATGAAATCTGTAGTGAAGAAGTGGCTCAAAGAACAGTCAACAGAATTTTACGGAACAGAGATACATGCTTTCATTCGAAAGTGGATCACTACCATTGAGAGAAGCGGTGACTATGTGGAGAAGTAGGGATGTGATCCACAGAGAGAAAACTTCATTTTGATGTATGATACATGTTTCTGTGTTGGTAATTATAACTGTCCTAAACAAAATGGCATTACTTTTTGACTCGCCCTCGTAGATAAAAACGGGGTAACATGGGTCTGACACTAAACTATCTTGTGATAAGGCTCGAAACTCATACTCTAGGGCAGTGTGTGTGGAATTCCTTTCATTGCTATTACTCCCAGGTTCACCGATCCGGAATGAGGAGATATGTTAGGGTCTCATCTATGGATCAAATAAATTTGGAAATTATGCGTTGTTTTTTTTTTAAATGTAACCGGTGACAAGTACTTCGGGTCACTGCGTGCAAACAGCTGCTCGGTGTAATGACCCTTGAAGATTTTAATGTCTCCAGAATGAAGAGTGGAGCGTTCATTCACCTGCAACGAGTTGGTTATTAAATGCATTGTCCAGGTGACGAAGATGAGATATGAAATCCCCCTCTAATCGGGTTAACGATCCGATTATTTATATCAATATGGAGAGAGAGAGAGAGAGAGAGAGAGAGAGAGAGAGAGAGAGAGAGAGAGAGAGAGAGAGAGAGAGAGAGAGAGAGAGAGAGAGAGAGAGAGAGAGAGAGAGATGAAAGAACGCGAGAGACATACAGACGGTCATGGAGACAGTGAGATACACAGTCTTAGAGTTAGATAGAGAGGGAGAGAGAGTGATTATATATATATATATATATATATATTATATATATATATATATATATATATATATATATATATATATATATAGAGAGAGAGAGAGAGAGAGAGAGATAGAGACAGACAGACAGAGAGAGAGACAGACAGACAGAGATGGAGAGAAATAGAGAGATGGCGATAGAGAATCTGATAGAGAAAGGCAGAGAGAAATAGAAATAACCATGATAGATAGATAGAGAGAGAGAGAGAGAGAGAGCGAGAGAGAGAGAGAGAGGAGAAACAGACAGACAGTGACAAAAACAGAGTTAGACAGAGAGAGAGATATAAGGGGGCTCTGAATGACGGCTTAAAAAGAAAGCCTACCAACTACTTAAGTCGGTCAGAATAATAAAGTAGGTGATTATAAAAATAAGAATAAACAAAATAAAAAAAAAGTTGTTTATTATCAATTTTCCATCATGGCGTCAATCGGTCAAACGTTATGAAGAGAAAATCAAGTGACAACATGACACCTCAACAAATCTAACACTTCCTCGAAATTAAAAAAAATGTCTTAAATTGTTTCAACTGGACGAGAATCGTAAAATACGGAGAAAAGAAGATTTACAAACACGACATCATCGAAATTGAATTGACTCAATAATTTACTCTGGCTTTTACAGTTTTTTGGACATCACCTGTAGCTAATCAAGAGGTGAAAGTCTTTCTTGATTAAAAAAATTGTTTTCTCTTTTGTAAGTATAACCGAAATATCACGTGTCTCCCCCCCCATCTATATATTAATACGTTTATTATTTAATCTTATAAGTAGAAAAAAAAAAGAATATTTTTCTTTTAATATTTTTTTTAACGAATTTTATAGGTCGTTGATCGAGTTGTCCTTACTTGCAACATTTTTATTCGGAAGACTTCAGATTTTCTAAGAACTGTTCTTTTTTTTCATTCTTAAATGGAAATAATTAAAAAAAAAAATTCGAAGGCAATACAATGCGTAAAAAATAAAGACAAAAAGATGTTTTATATGTCTAATCGATTTCAAAGCAAAGCTTTATCATCAGAGTTTTTTTCAGAAATGACGTGCTTATGTTTTTTTTATTTGTGTGGTTATAATTTCTCTTCATATTTCCTTTCCTTTTTTTTTTCCTCTCTTTCTTCTTCTCCTTTATGAATGGGCGAATAACTAATTTCTTATTTCTCTCTTCCTTTTTTTCTTTTTTAAAAGTTTGTTGAGAACAAGGCTGACATCTGGCAATATGTTGCGACCGTGTGGACATGTCAAAGTTTTTTTTTGAAAACAAAAATTAACAAATTAATAAAAACCGTTAATAGAAAATTTTTTACATACTTAGCTTTTGTTTCGCTTTCACCTTTCATTTCTTATTCTTTCTCCCTCTTTTTTTTGTGTTATTTCTCTTTTTCTTTTCTTTTTTATCCCCTTTGTTGGGTCACACACAATAAGTAAAATCAGAACCAGAATTATGAGAGGCTGTTTCGTTTTTTTTTTTTTATGGAAGATGCAAAAGAACATAAATCTAAATATAAAAAAAAGAATAGTTTTTCTTTTAATATCTTTTTTGCGAACTTTATAGGACGTTGATATGTTCCATATATTGTTAAAAGCCCTCTAGAAAAATTTGACGTATATTTTTGTGTTATAATAGACTCCTGAGGCTACAAACAAAAAAGGTACCCCCAAACGAAATACAAAATGGGGTCGGGTTGCTAGATATGAATTGCTAAAAATGCCGAACGAAAACAGTTGCACAACTGTAATGCACATCTATATATTAATACGCTTGTTCCTCAATCTTCCGACCGTTATCATCTTTCAACCCTCTCGTTAAAAATGAGACTGTCTAAATTGTCCAAAAATGCAAATCCTGATTATCTGGTGTCACTTAATTGCCGAATTTTTATTTCTCATAAGCGTTGTCACATCAGCTAAATAATGGACCATTCAGTTTTTATCATAAAGAAATGGAAGAAATAGGACACACACAGAAGAAATATAAGAACGAAAGTGAGTAGAGAAAAGATAGAGAGATAGGGTTAGCGCAAAAAGCGATAAAGTGAAGCGAGAGTTAAATCAAGATTATTATACTTTTTACATAGTGAACTATTTAGCAATAGCTCTTAAGTAAACATATGAAACATTGTAATGATTAAATGATCATACTGTTGTATATCCACCCATAGCCAACAAGTGAGTCAATTTCGAGAGTCTTAACCCACTAAAAAGGTACATTCAGCTTATTCTACAACTCCCACTTTTTATGAATCTGCATATTTAATTTGAATATCTAAAATAAATGAAATACGAACATTTACGTAAGTACATTGAATGATATTTCAACCCTACTTTTCTGGATGTAAGTAACTTTTCGGTCTTAAGTGCTAGTCCAATTCACCTTCAGCAATTGAAGGTATTAATCTAATTTGTGATATTCCTGTCCATCGGCGTTTACTTCTAATGAAATACCTTGCTCCTCCAGCAGAAATATTAACTGAAAATTCCCAATTGTATTATATGAACAAACTTAAATTATCTGTGGTGATCCAACTTATGCGTATACATTCTTACTAGTGTCGTTATCTGAAAGATAACATCTTAGGTAGAGACGAAAAGTACCCCACCCACATAATTTCAATAACCTTCAAATATATATATATATATATATATATATATACGCTTCCTAAATAAGGGATGGCGGCCTTTACATACATAAGGATGTGTGTATTAAAATTTTAAAAAAAAACAGTTAAAAAACCCTTCACATTCTGTGAATGACTATAGTCTAAGGATTAAGGTGTCTGACTGATCCTAAATCGATCAGATTTCAATCCGGCAGTAGGTAGCTTACAAATGTCTAGCCACACTGAAGAGACTTGATAAGTCGAAACATTGTCTGGATAACTACTATTATATCTATCTATATATATATATATTTATATTTTATTTATATTTATTAAATATAACTGTTTATACGAAGGTTTTAGTGAGCATCTACCTAAGGTTTCAGGCTTTGCCTTCGTCAGGATACCATTTAATCCCTCTGATGTGTCTGCAAGTTCACATTTTACGGTTAAAACAAACGTAAAAGCTTTGTATAAACAGTTATATTAATAAATAAAGCTCTTACATTTGTAATTGATCACTTTATTTTCCTTTATTTCATCTCGGAAAAATTACCAATATATATATATATATATATATATATATATATATATATTATAAAAGCACGAAGTGATATCGCATGCAGTATTTCTGCAATTATTCTCGATTCCCTATAACGAATCCCACCAACCGTTTTATATTTGTCAGGAAATGCCAACGGCACAATGTGGATGTTAAATTATAGATACAGTCTTCTCAGAAGTATTCCCATCTGTTAACAAATTCATGCTTAGATTGGCTACATTTCTCGTGTTTTACATATTCTAAAACATTTCAACCATTGTAAAATTGTAATATATTTTAGACAAACTAAGTCATATCTGACGATTCGTACATTTCCAATAAAAATACCTGGAAGCATATATTAAATATTCCAATAAATTTTTTATTCACACGGCCATTTTACAAGAACCAGTTTCCTGGCAACGAAAACAGTACTAATTTTGCGTTTATTTTCTATAATTTCAAACTATAGTTGAAAAAATAGTTGAACCCTAAGCGGGACTTATATATGCCGACTGCATACTCTGCAGAAAGGTAAAAAAGCATGTCAGTAACTGCATCCGGTAAAAGCTTTCGGGAGTGTAGACTCTGAACTGTCTGTTATGGTCTCCTCTCTGGGGGAAATAGATCTATTGAAAAAGTATTAGCATTATTTTCGATAATTTCAAAAATTAATACTTATGTGCTATTATAACATAATAACAATAAAAAGGTACTGTTGAATAATATTGATAAGGATATCATGGATATCTTTAGATGTCTAAATGAAATATGATTTGGAGTAAAGGTCTATAAAAATTAAAATACCATTGATACAGTCTAATATATATTCAGTAATTTTTGGAATTAGACACAAATAAATGCTGAAATATTTCTAACATACTAAAAAAGTACTTTCAGTATTTGCAATTGGATTTAAAATTCTACATAATCCCTATTATATAATTGCATATTATATATATTTACCAACCCCTCCGCACTAGCAAGATGCGACACAAGGTCAGTTTTTAAGCGGAGTTTTAACATTTTACTTTCAAAACATTAGTTGTTACTTTATTTTTGTGGGGGTTTGAAATTTATTTTAAATTATAAATATAAGGAAAAATGCATTAAAAAACAAAAAAAAAAAAACAAACAACACAAGGTATCTTGGAACAAACGAATCTACGAGCACAAGGGAGACATAAAACCCAGTCAGTTAGACAATGCATACATGAAACATTCAATTTCAAAGAATCTAAAATATTAGTCAATATACACAACAAAAGACTCAGAAAAAAATGTTGAATCTAGCATCATTTCCAATTATGACACCATTGAACAGAGACCTTTTTTTCAAAACACACACACACATATATATACATACGTGTGTTAGATTTTATTATATGTGTGTGTGTTTATTTATTCAAACACACACATAAAAACTACTACCATTACCAACTCTTACACGACCCATATATATATATATATATATATATATATATATATATATATGTAAATCTACATACATATGAAAAAGTTTGCAAAAAAGTGCTCGACGCTACTACTGAAGGTATGAAACCAAGAAAAGTAATGAAAACTAGAAGTTCATATATTAGGTAGAATCATACTTTTCCGTCAGATGTTTATGCACGAAATGAAACGTAAAATAAAGAAAAAAGAAAAAAAAAGAAAGAAAGAAAAAAAGAAATCCACGACAGTTTCGCAAAGGAAATACTAAATATTATTGTTGAATTGAATTAAATTGTTGGCACCCATCCGTCTACGAGAGACGATGGTGTGGTGTCCATTTTTTAAAACTACGTAGCCTGAGCGGGTTCATATGGAGGATGAGATGTTTCCCATGAAGTCAATCCCCCTATCCACACTGCCACTATGACCCAAAGGAAAGGTACGGAACCAATGCAGTTTGGAAGCGGCAGAGTCACAGGAGTTGCTGGGTAGCACTGGATTTCAGCATCACATCACCTTAGGGACTTCGGCTCCTGATTTGTTTTCGGAGTTTACTCCCCATGTCAAGAAAGACTAAATATAAACATGCAAATAAAATGGTTGACGAATTCAAACTGTCACTCTTAAAATGAAAATTAATAAATTAATACATACCTATTGATGACAAGGCAAAAAAGGTGGATATGAAAAAGAAAGAAAAAAAACAATGATTAGAAAAAAGAATCTCACATTTATACTTTTAATAAACAAAAAGGGGTTATTTCCTATAAGTCTAACATAATCAAAGGAGAACCACTCTTGAGTAATAAATTATTTATTTATTGATCTACTAGGAAAGAAGACGGGGTTAGGGTTAAGGGTTAGTGTTTAGGATTAGTTTAATGGGAAAATAAATAATTTATCAGTCAGAGTGGTTCCCCTTTGATCATGTTAGACTTATAGGAAATAACCGAAAAAGGCGAGTGATCATATCTAATTAGAAGACAGGTGTATATTATTTTACCTTATCATTCTGGAAAAAATAATTGCATGCGGCAAAAGAGGATAAGAAATAAATACTCTTGTTCC
This sequence comes from Doryteuthis pealeii, assembly GCA_023376005.1. Classification (NCBI taxonomy): domain Eukaryota; kingdom Metazoa; phylum Mollusca; class Cephalopoda; order Myopsida; family Loliginidae; genus Doryteuthis; species Doryteuthis pealeii. The sequence goes on from CM042165.1 coordinate 72,727,363, forward strand.
TTAATCTTGCGACCCGCTATAATCTTGCAACACCCTGTCGTTAATAACGAGACCATCCGAGTCGTCCAAGAGAAAATGTAAAAATGTAAATCCTGATTATCTGGTTTTGCTTATCCCCCGAAATCTTATTTCTTATTAGTATTGTCACATCAGCTAAATAATGGACCATTCTGTTTTATTACAAAGAAAGAACGGGGAGGAAAAAGGATATGCGATGCATAAAAATATAATAAGAAAACTAGGGGAAAAAATAAAAAAAAGGCGATAAGCACTCGGAAGTGATAACGCTATTCATTTTTCAATCGAATATAGTGAAAAGGAAAAAGGTAACAGAGTGCTAAGCTTAAACACGTTTATTATACTTTTTACTCATTGAACTATTCGCAATAGCTCTTAAAGAAAAACACAAAAAAAAAAAAAAAAAAAAAAAAAAAGACACCCAAAAAAGAAAAAAAAAAAAAAAAAAAAAAAGACACCCAAAAAAGAAAAAAAAAAAAAAAAAGAAAAAGACACCCAAAAAAAGAAAAAAAAAAAAAAAAAAAAGACACCCAAAAAAGAAAAAAAAAAAAAAAAAAAAAGAACACCCAAAAAAGAAAAAAAAAAAGACACCCAAAAAGACAAAACACCCAAAAAAGAAAAAAAAAAGACACCCAAAAAGACAAACAAAAGAAAAAAAGAAAAACAAAAGTAAAAAAGACACACAAAGAAAAAAAGAAAACAAAAGTAAAAAAGACACACAAAAAGAAAAACAAAAGTAAAAAAGACAAAAAAAGAAAAAAAAAAAAAATGAAAAAAAAAAAAAAAAAAAAGAGATAAATCTCCACTGAAAATCTATTTAATTTTGAAATGAAATTGTTCAATAATAAAAAAGAATGAATTCTTTTTATCTTGTCTATTGTTCATTTAATTTCAAATGAGACAGCTTCATATTCTACTCAACTTTGTTGCGTCATTCCTTTATTTGAATAGATTTCTTTGCATTCTTGAAAAGACCAATTGTTAAGAAGTACCGAATAATTAATCCTATTACTCCAATTTCAGACATTTGTCTTCGTAACTCAATAACTAAAAAAAAACAAAGTTACGGACCTTATTGAATTTTGATGCCCCATTACGTATTGACTAATCGGTTTGATTTCTGAACTGTTCTCATTGACTTGTTAATCTACCAGATCATGATAAACCCAATCAAAACTTCAAAAGAAAAGAAACATCTCATCAATTTATGAATTAAGCCGTTTAATTTTTAAAGTAGTTTTATTAATTTAAAGATGTAACCAATCCATCTTCCAAAGAAATCATTACTGAATCGAATTAGTCTCGACTCAGTCGTAGAGTGCTCGGCTAGGAATCACAAGGTTCGATATCGACCCTCGCCAACCAGCGTATGATTAGCACAGGGATCTGCGCGATAAAGTGAAAAGCTGATAGTAAGTGTGTCAGATACTAAAATAATCTCGTTGCTCTAGCGCAAGTAAAAGGGGATAGACTCCGTCGCTGTCTGGTTGATACCGAGTTTTTTTTTTAACTTTTTATTGATATATAAAGTCGTCGGGGCGGCCTAAAGTCGGTATCAGCCAGTCAGCGAGGGAGTCTATCCCATTTTCAATAGCGCTAGACCAAGGAGATTGTTTTTAGCATCTGAGGTGGAGCGCCACACCTACCATCAGCTCCTTACTTTACCGCACAGATCCCTGTGCTACTCATACGCTGAGTTGGCGGGGACCGGTATCGAACTAGGAACCTTGTGGTTTCTAGTCGAACGCTCTACCGACTGAGCTAACCCGGCCCCCGAGAACTTCTCTTGTCTTATTTTCCAACAAAATGCGACAAGCATTTACAAATTTTACATCCCAAATGACTTATAATACTTAAATCAAATATTACTAACAGGACCTGTGGATATACCACTGTTTAGTAGTAATGGATCTAAATACTAGCTTGTTAACCATTAAACTTTCAACCTAGAGGCACTTGAGATCCCAGACCCTACATTTACATACACACATACATACATACACACTCAAGTCACGAGAGGAAACTGGACAACTTCCACCTCAGATGCCTACGCCGCATCGTACACATTCGCTGGCAAGACAAAGTGCCCAACACAGACGTGCTTGACCGTGCAAATAGCTTGTTCGCCATCATCTGCGAGATGCGCCGGCGCTGGCTTGGCCATGTCAGGAGGATGGACAATGACCGCATCCCCAAAGACCTACTGTATCAGGATTTACATTTTTGCATTTCATCTTGGACGATTTGGACGGCCTCATTTTTAACTAGAAGGTTTTGCAAAATCATAACGGTCGTACAAATAAGGAACATGAGTTTTATTAAATAGATTCATATTCCACAGCTTTTTAGGTAATAAAGGACTATTTGCTCGTAAATTCCTACCATAAAATAAACTGAACCCCTATTTTATGTCCGTGTTTTTGTATTAAATGTTTTATTTTTCTTGCACCCGTTATGTTACAATAAAAAATATATTTCCTTTATTTATTTAATATTCACTTCAATGTGTATATTCTAAAAGTTTTTATTTTGTGAGAATGCTTAGTTTTAAAGTGAGGCTCGTTTTACAATTTAGGCATAAATTGGATCCTCCTTTTATGACCGTAATTTTGATTCTTCGTCGACGATGATTAAAATCTGACGTTCTTATTTTAGAGTACCAAAGCCAAAAAAAGAAATAACAAAAAGTAATATTCAACTTTTTACTCGTAAATTCTTGCCATAAAATTAGGCTTGGGCATTTTATGGTAGGAATTTACAAGTAAAAATTTGAAGTGTAAAAACGAACCCCCACTTTAAAACTAAGCATTCTCACAAAATAAAAGCTTTTAGAATATACACATTGAAGTGAATATTAAAATAGATAAAGGAAATATATTTAGTATTGTAACATAATGGGTGCAAGAAAAATAAAACATTTATTGCAAAAACACGGACATGAAATGGGGGTTCAGTTTATTTTATGGTAGGAATTTACGAGCAAATAGTCCTTTATTAACGCTTTTTAAAGTCTTTGGCAACGTCCGAGTCTTTCTCGAGTTTGTTTCTTTCTTTTGTCCTAACTGAGATTGGAAACCCAGTTGAGCAAATTGGCGGTGCGGGGGGGGGGGGGTATGAAATTCGACTATTTGGACATTGCACGGCACTAGGAATTTGATAGTCTCAAGGCGACAAGTTAAGATTCAACGTTTTACACGAGACGTGCGTTCAAACTTGTTTCGTCAATTTATGTTATGTTTCATTAAGTGCTAAATGTGATAAAGAAAAGAAAAGAAAAGAGAGACGAAGAATCACTTTTATCAGAAATTAAAATTTAACATTAATAAAATAAAATCTACTTAGAGAACTGCTTTATTGATTGCATTCACTCTTCGATAATTTAAACGCAATGGAAAGAGAAAAAAAAATGATTGAATGAAAAAAAAAAATAAAAAACAAATAAAACAATACTTAATTGAACATTACTAATTGTTAAATAATGATATTTTGTGTTTAATTCGACAATCTAGTTCAATTTTATTTCCCATTAAGGCAATTAAAAACAGGTACTGTACTAGAAGATGGATTTTTTAATTGTTAAAAAAAAAAAAAAAAAAAAAAAAATGACAGAAAAAAAAAAAAAAAAAAGACAAGGAAAACCCAAAAAGCAAAGAAAGAAAAAAAAGAAAGAAAGAAAAAAAAAAACAAGACAAAAGGAAAAAAGAACACAAAACCAAAACAAAGAACACAAACCCAAAGAACACAAAACCCAAAGAACAAAACCCAAAAAAAAAAACCCAAAGAAAAAAACCCAAAGAAACAAAACCAAAGAACACAAACCCCCAAAAAAAACTAAGAAAAAACTAAGAAAAACTAAAAACAAAAAAAAAACAAAGAAAAAACAAGAAAGCAAAAACAAAGAAAACAAGAAAAAAAAAAAAAAAAAAACAAAGAAAAAAATAGACCTCTATCAATCGTTTCTCTACTCTTTCTTATTTTATTTTGCTGCGTAGCATGTCCTTTTCCTTACCTTTCTTTAAAAAAAAAAAAAGAAATGGAATGGTTCATTATTAGATGAGGTGACAACACTTATAAGAAATAAGAAATCATGATTTACATTTCATCTAGGACGAATTGGACGGTTTCATTTTTAACCATACGATGTTTCAAGATTCTAACTGTCTGAAGATTAAGGAACACCAGTATTAATATAGAAATTTTAGATGTAGCCAGATTCTATGCATTTTTGCGTCCCCGTTTATTAAAGTTCTTTCATTAATTTTAATTGTGCCCAAAAGCAAAGCTAAGTGCTAATTGAAGAAATATTTGGAAAAAGGCAGACATTATCAATTTACATGCCGAATAAAGAATTCGATGAGCATTTAAAAAATCTCAGTCTTAGATTTAAAAGATAAAATTCTACAATATAAGAATTTTACATCATAACAAGAAATGACATTGGAAACAATTTTAGAAATACAAGGTGTGTCATAAAAGTATCGAGATTGAAGCTGTATTTACCAAGATAAAAATGAACAATGGATGGAACGTTAATTTTTCTTCAGAATACAAGGTGGGTCATAAAAGTGCCGAGTTTGAACACGTATTTTCCAAGATAGAAATGAACAATGAATGGAACGTTCATTTTTTTTAGAATACAATGTGTGTCAAAAATATCGAGATTGAAGCTGTATTTTACCAAGATAGAAATGAACAATGAATGGAACGTTAGTATTTTTTTAGAATACAATGTGTGTCATAAAAGTGTCGAGTTTGAAGCTGTATTTACCAAGATAGAAATGAACAATGAAATAAACGTTATTTTCTTCAGAATACAAGGTGTGTCAAAAAGTACAAAAAATATCAATCTTTTTTTGACACAATTGTACATTGGATATCTCCACAAAATAATCGGATCTTTCCATTTCTCTTTGAATAAAAAAATAAGTTGAAGAGGAACTTGTTTCATTTCAGATTTACAGCCTCGTTAATCACCCATTTAGTTTGTGTAATGGTTATCGTCGTTGAAAATGGACACATCGAGACGAGTTCAAGTTCTGAACGCGGCTGTTTGCATTTCAACTTTTGCTAATACCCTTGGGAAAGGCTACAAATCCAACTATTCTCCTTCAGGTTTTGGGTAAATAGTTGGGAAGACTGGGGTATTTCGGTTTAGCTCAGTCGGTAGAGTGTTCGGCTAGGAATCATAAGGTTCTTGGTTCGATACTATGAGTAGCATAGGAATCTGTTCGGTCAATTGAGGAGCTGATGGTAGGTGTGGCGCACCACCTCAGATGCTAAAATAATCTCCTTGGTCTAGAGCTATTGAAAAGGGATAGGCTCCCTCGATGTCTGGCTGATACCGACATTAGGCCGTCCCGACGACTTTACTTTTTTATGGTAACCAAGTAAAGGAGAAGGAAAACTGAATGCAAACCGAGGCCCCTTCCGTCTCGCCTCTTCTCGTTAGTCAGAGAGCTACTTTGAGATTTTTGAAAAATTTCAATGAAAAAAAAAAAAATTCTCAAAACAAGTAAGGATCGAACCTAAAACACTGGCTTGCAATGTTTTCAAGATCGAATATATAATAGCTGATTTTAAAGCAGTTTTTTTTTTTTTACGCTGAATCCAAAAATCATCCCACTTTACGGCATCACTATTTTTCATTATGGAGATCTCACTTTTCGGCATAAACTTTGACCCTACCTCCTCTGGTGTGTCCATGTGTAGGAGTCCACAGTAGAACGTTGAGGATACAACGGCTGAAACGCGAGTATAGGATACAACGGCTGAAACGCGAGTAGGATACAACGGCTGAAACGCGAGTAGGATACAACGGCTGAGCAACGGCTGAAACGCGAGTAGGATACAACGGCTAAACGCGAGTAGGATACAACGGCTTATGAATAGGATCGTCAGAATACAGTGAATCATAATTCCTCTAATCAAAATTTGGACGAATATTTTTATTTTTTGGCTACTTAAATTCAAAATTTCAATAACCAAATATCCCCGTCTATATAATGGAAGAAAGCCTTTGTATCGGATTTTGCAATTAAGTCGAAAACTAGCCCGTATCTCACTTTAAATTCTGTGTCACTTTCATCCTTTTAATTCTCCGGTCGTATTTATTGATTTATTTTATTTAAGTCACTTTACAAACTCACTTTTCCCTAGTCCCAGTTATCTACCCAGAGCTATCTCATCAAAAATTTAGACAAATATTTTTTTGCGCTTCTTGAATTTAAAGTTTTAATAACCAAATATTCCCGTCTATAAAATGAAAGAAAGCCCTTTGTATTGGATTTGCTCCTTTAATTCTTAATGATATAAATTTCATGAAATTTATTAAACCGTTCTTTATGAATATTTACAATGGATGTCATTTCTCCGACAAATGGCTGGCCGTTGCTAAGAGATGACATCTAAGTACACAATGAAGAAATTATCCGTCATCTTCGAGTCTTTTGTATCAGCTCGAGTAGCTGAATGAAATGAAAGACAGCAAATTTACAACGAATGAAAATGAAGGGATGAGTAAGGTTCGATTTCTTTAAAAAAAAAGAAACTCAAGTACAATGAGTTATTAATCGGGAAGAGCTTTCCAACGAAAAAGCAAATATCAATCAGCTTTCAAAAGGAAGACAAAAATTCAATGAAAACTTTAAAAGGGATTAAAAAAGCCATTTTTTTCATTCATTTAATATTTTAATTACAAAAATGGGTTATTTCCTAGTTGAGTAACATGAGTGGCACAGAAAAAACAGAACCCAAATTATTTATTTATTTTCCCATTAAACTAACCCTAAACCCTAACCCTAGCTGGAATTAAACTTTAAAAAAAAATTAAAATTAACAGTTTTATTACAAAATGTGTGGGTTCTGTTTTTTCTGGGTCACCCTGTAATATTATGTCACTCAACTAGTTGCTTATTGTTAGCATCAACCGAACTGCGAGGGAGTCTTTCCCCTTTTCACTAGCGCTAGACCAGGAAGATTGTTTTGCTGAGGTGGAGCTCACCTCCCAGATGCATTACCACACAGATCAAATTACCCAAGCTATGCTACTCATGCGCCGAATTGAACGAGACCGGTATCGAACCTGGAACCTTGTGATCCCAGGTGGCTGCTCTACCGACTGAGCGAAACCGGTCACCTTTATGCAATATATTGTAAAAAGATACATCTTAGTGTCTGGCAGATCACTTAAGGTCCGTGAACCACAGTTTGGGAATCGCTGGCCTACTGATGACATTGCCATTCCCAATATTGATTTCTACTACATTTGTTTGTCGAGCAACAAAGTTCCTTTTATCCTTGTGTGTGTGTGTGTGTGTGCTACTCATGCGCCGAGTTGGCTGGGACCGGTATCGAACCTGAAGCCTTGCAAATCCTAGATGGTTGCTCTACCGACTGAGCTTAACCGGTCCCTTTTATTCAATATATTCCCCCCCACCAGACTATCAATTACCCTGAAGGCACCACTTTGAACCCACAAACTACCGCAGCCCTGTTGACAATCCCCCTTCCTCTTCCCCCCTCACACCTTTCGACGCATCCGACCCCCTTCTCTTCTCCCACTCACCTTTTTAACATAAACAACTGTAGTCTGAGTGTCTCAAATAAATTCTGAAGAAGCTTCGTTACCTACCTAGGCGAAATATCAATTGAATGAAGTTGTTTTGCGTTTTATTCGCATTTCCTCAATTTTCAATCACGTTGTAATAAAGATAACTTTTTAGTGTCATGCCTAGGATACCTCTTTTTTTTTAAAGCGGGTGGAGGGAGGTTTTTACGCTTCTTACAGTTCCACATTACAATGCGACGTAAGCCAGCACATGGGTACGCCAGTGTGAGCTACGTTTCTGTGCGGATACAGCGAATGATGAGCGATAGGGACGGATGGAGAGAGATTGTCATGGATATCCGTGCTTCTTAAAGGATAAAGAAATCGATGGCATTTGTTAAGTGACATTCAGAAGAGCGCTTTAAGGATTTAAAGCGATATATCAATTGAATGCAGTTGTTTTGTGTTTTATCCAGTAATAAAGATACTTTTTAGTGTCATGCCTAAGATACCTCTTTTTTTAAGCGGGTGGAGGGAGGTTTTTACGCTTATGTAGGGGATACAGTCAGCACCGACCCCAGAAAAAGTAAGTCGTCAGGGCGGTCTAATGTCGGTATCAGCCAATCAGCGAGAGAGTCTACCCCTTTTCAATAGCGCTAGACCAAGGACATTGTTTTTGCGTCTGAGGTGGAGCGCCACGCCTACCATCAGCTCCTCACTTTACCGCACAGATCCCTGTGCTACTCATACGCTGAGTTGGCGAGGGCCGGTATCGAACTAAGAACCTTGCGTTTTCTAGCCAAACACTCTACCGACTGAGCTAAATACATTAAATTTTTTGATAATAAAAAAATGGAGTTATATTAAAAGACTAAGGTTTTTAAAAAAAATCAGACAATAGAAAGAAGTAGAGAATTAACAAACAAAAAAATATTCTGATAAAGAAATCAATGGGAAAACAGTTGAAAACAACATTTGGAAACTTAAGTGACAAGTTAAAGTAGGTGAAATTCAGAAGAGCGCTTGAAGGATTTAAATGAGTGACGAATGTACCTCTTTAAATCTCCCTTTCCCTTCTTAATTTCTAGCCTAACAGTTAATCAGCCCCCCCCCCCCGATTTTACCCGTCAGACAAATGACTCCCACTATCAAGCTCTCCTTTTACTACATTTATTAAAGACATGTCAGCAGCCAGCAGCCTACATCATCACACTGCCAATTATTTGTTTGTTGGGATGAATGAAACATTACTGAAATTTGAGGGACGCAATCTTTTCTTTATGACACTTTAATATCCCATCATTTTTTTACGTGTCTATGTAGTTAAAAGAACGAGTAAATATTGTTCATTTTGTTTCTCTATTCGATTCAAGAGGTCGTGTTTTTGTAGTTTTGTTCGTAGAAAAATGTCAAGACTAGCTTGCAATGTGGCGACTTGAAGCTTTTACGGTAAATACAAACGTAGAAATTGGTGGGATATTAAGTGTAATAAAGACCGGTAGGTTATTTCCTATAAGTCTAACATAAACAAAGGGGAACCACTCTTGACTGATAAATTTATTTATTTTCTCATTAAACTAACCCAAAACCCTAACTTCTTTTTTCGTAGAAGATCAATAAATAAATAAATAATTTATCAGTCAAGAGTGGTTCCCCTTTGTTTAGGTTAAACTTATAGGAAATAACCGACTGGTATCGAACCGTGATCCTTGCGAATCCCAGCTGGCTGCTCTATCGACTGATCTGAACCGGTCCCTTTTATGCAATATATTCATACCGGACTACATTGCATCACAAAAATTTCAGTAATTTTAACACAACAAAAAATAAATAAAATAAAATAAAAAATAAATGACTTTTTAAACAAATATTTTACGATGAAAAATTTCACCACCAGCCCTCAAATGAATTATTGAACCACAAATATGTTAGAATATCGTCGTAAGATACATCTTTTGAATGCGTACAGGGTGGTCGTCAAATGCACTATCTTCATCACTGATTACGGGTCCTTGTGCATCATATCGGCTCCGATAGCAACCCCAACGTTGTTCTTTTTGATATTCTAATATATTTGTGGTTAAATAATTCGGAGGGCTGATGGAGAAATATTTAATCGTTAAATATTTTTTTAAAAAGTCATTTATTTTTTGTCGTCATGTGTTATGTACCGTAAAAGAACGAGTAAAATAGTTCGTTTTGTTGCTCTACTTGATATTCTAACATTTGTGGTTAAATAATTCATCTGAGGGCTGGTGGAGAAATATTTAATCGTTAAATCCAGTTTTTTTTCAAATATTTAATTAAAACGCAAATCGATTTGGGCAATGATAAAACTAAATTGCACAAATATTTTTCCCGCTAAAAATCGCGCTTTTATTAAAAATATGAAAACCAATAAAATCTTAAAACATTTAATCCTATTTTTATTCATTTATTTTTCTTTACAAAGTACCTCCGTGTCTTCTTAGGGAAAAGGTCCTTGTACGGAATAGCCCAGATGAAAACTTAGATTAAATTTGTTTCAAATTGTACAAAGTAATATATAAAATATGATGTTTACATTCTTCATCCAGGCAATATCAATTTTTTTAATATGTTTTAAAGTTTATTTTTTATAAATAATATTTTCTTGAAAAGTATTTCGTGTAATAAATTTGGAAATTTAAATGTTTTTAGTGAACTTTTAAAGACGGGGTTTAAAATATTTACATTCTTGTCGAGAAAAGACTTGGGGGAGGGGTAAAATATTGCTTTCATATCGCATTAACTTTTCAAATATTTTTTCATCATACATGCTGTTAAAATTTTAGATTTGAAAGAAAATTGGTCCAGTAACAAAATATCATTTTTTTCTAAAACACCAACAAATACAAAATGATGTCAAATTTTGAAACATCCTACATATTTTCATGTAAGAGGCCAATATAAAGATAAATAATAAATAAATAAATAATAAATAAACATGATAATTAGTAATTGTTTTAACATTTATCCTGCTAAACATGCAAACAGTAATGCGAATATAATTCCTAGTTAAATTTGAGAAATTTACTCATGGAGAATATACCAATTTTGCGATCCTCTGGTACAATCAAGAGTCAATTAACTATCTTTTCAAGGGTAACAAAGTTTCGGACCATATTACCTTTAGGCACCCCTTTTTGATCTCGATTAAGAAAGGACATTTTTTTCATTTACACCGCCAATATCCGGTTGTTTTAACAGACGATTTTTAGATTGAAAAAATAAAACTAACCCTAAACCCTAACAAACAACCGGATATTGACGGTGAAAATGAAAAACATGTCCTTTCTTAATCGAGATCAAAAAAGGGTGCCTAAAGGTAATATGGTCCAAAGTTTGTTTCTGTATATCAATCTCAAGTGACTAAGAAGACTGGTCAGGTAACAATGTGATCAATACAACATCAAACAATCAAGTGAAGTCCCTCTGTCATTTGAAGTCTATACGAAAGGCGGACCTGCATATCCTTGAAGAAAGGTATAGGTTCTCGCCAGGCGCAGATCTCACCTTCGGTATTTCATATTGGACACTGACCTCTAGCCGACGCCATCCATGTGAGTAGAGGGCCCACCTCAAATATTCCCCCCCCATACATTTGAAAGTAAATTGGCCCAGTTACAAAATGACCATTTCTTTCTTTGGTGTTTTACCAACAAATACAAATGTCAATTTTGAAACATCCTACATATTTTCATGGAAGAGGACAATATCTTATTATAATGGAGATTGTGTGTTTTTCTGTCTGTAACCGAAACTATATTACTACTAAAGTCCCAATTCCCTTAATTATTTACGTCAAATTCTCCATGATTTCATTCTTTTAAACCTTCAGTTATTAATAAAAATTGTTTTACATTATTTATACTGTTGACAATATCTACGTACTAATAACATGCAATTGTATTTATATATACAACAAAATAGCGGTTTACAGTTTGAACGAGAAGGCTAATTTGCATATTGATATTTAAAATTTTATTTTAATAAATATGTGCTTGGTATTTTGATTTCTAATTGTTTGGTGTTATCTTAAGAAATATAAAGAAAAATCTCGTGGATAAATCTTAAAAGAAATTTATTTACAAGAAGAAATAACTGCAATATTATCCTTTTTAACTAAATAGTTAAATTAGGAAAATTTACCAATGAAAGAGGGGAGTAATGGAAAATGATGGAATAGTTAGTTTCAAAGTTGTTCTATTTTTTGATTATACCCCCTCTGTTGCAGATCTTTTTATCTGCATTCTTAGTTTCATTAGCCTTTCTAATTTAATATATTTTATTATATCAAAAATTAAATACTTGCACCCGGAGGGTGCATATATTTGCTAGTGAAGATAAATAAATAAATCATAAAAGATAAACATAATTAGTAATTGTCTTAACATTTATCCTGCTAAACATGCAAACAGTAATGCGAATATAATTCCTAGCATAAGTAGTTCGAGTTGAGAAATTTACTCATGGAGAATTTTCTGAATTCCATGGTGTATTTTTTCAACTAAAATAATCAGAAACGAAGATTCTGCAACTTCTGGAATTATTATTTTATTCCTACCCTTTCTATGCCTACGATTTTTTTCTCCATTTTTTTTAACAATTCAAACTTTAAGATCTAAATTTATAATTCAATAGATATTAAGTTTTGTTCTAGAAATATATAAAACTTTAATTAGTAAATATAATTAGAGTAATAAATTGTAATAAATTTGGAATTTAAATGATTTTAGTGAACTTATTAAAACTGTGTTTGTACATAGCACAATATAGATGAGGACAACAGTCTGAAAAATAAAAATACATCATCAGGGTATATATAAATGCGTCCTGGCCTCCTGCCCTAAAAAACGGTAAGCGGTGCCTGCTCAAAATCCAAACTGCGATACTACTCGGTCGTATTTATTTAAAAATACTTCATTTTTTAAAAATTAAAATAAAATGGAAATACCGAAAAATATATTTTTGAATTAAAACGACGTGAATTTTTTAAAAATTTAAATATAAAAGAATATCTAAATATTTGAGTTTGTTTAATATCTTGATTGTTTTTGTGACGCTTTCAAACCGCTAAAAAATATTTTAATGACGGGGTTTAAAATATTTACATTTTCTTGTCGAGAAAAGACTTGGGGGAGGGGTAAAATATCGATTTCTTCGGAGGGTAATGCTACGGAGAAGTGGAGTATCCTAAGTAAAAATGAAGTAGAACAAGATAAATCACTCCAACAAAAACAACGGCAGCTAAAAGAGACCGAAAGAAAAAAACGAAAAGAAAACACCTTGCCTCGTATCTAAAGTTAAACAGAATTTCCTTGCAAGAAATTGCCGGTTTTGCGACCTTGGTTTGGAAATACGAAATTACAGTGTACTAGTCAAAGATCCCTATTGTAATTCTATGAGCACGATTGTGTTCCATAGGTACCACCATTCAGTTTAGGCCATCTTGAATAAAACAGAAATAAATATTTCCGAACTTTGTTTATCAAAAATCTCGTAAAAAAATTTAAAAAAGATCGTACAGAGTTGTTACAAAGAAAAATAGTTAATTCAAAGATCAAGTTCTTATCGTAACTTGTTTTTAGCTACATTAAATTTCAGTTGATCTAACAGTGCAAAAATGAAAACATTGTTTTTCAATCATTATTTTCGTAAGCTGATAAAAATTTAAAAAATCATCAGGAGTTTGTTTAATGTTTTTTCTTTCGAATGGAAAATTTTTTTCAAGAAAATATTAACTTTTCTGCAAGTTTCATTGTGTTAAATGTGAAGGGGGGGGGGGTAATTGCACAGGGTCAAATTGGTGGTACCTAGTGTTCCATATAGATATATTCAAACAGAAATTCTTAACTCGTATAAGTAAACTTCTAATACACTAATTAAAAAATGACGAAAGATTCTATTCATTAATATCTTGAAAAGCAAAAATAAAACATTTTTATACATTTCATCATAACTCGCGTGATCACTTTTACAACAAGCTTAGAAACAATAATAAAGAATAAACATAATTTGAGAAGCATGGTTTTATTTACCAACAGCTTTAACAAGTTAGCTATAAGAGCATGGATTTTAACACAAAATTTATATACCTAATTAATAGATAAAATTCATTTAAAATACAAAACGCCTAATTTTAAGTTGCAAATTTCATATTTTTAGATTCTAAAAACAAGTATTTATTAAATTTATTAAGGTTAATTTAGTATTGTTATGTAATAATTTTGAAAATTTTTTAATGTATTAGTTAGGAACGTCACCCTTTTAAACAGAACAAATATTGATGTATGGTTTTAAAAAAGTCTCCAGATTTTCTTCTTTTCCATTTTTTTTTCTCCAGTTTTTCGGTACTTATTTTCTACCAGACTAGCTCCCTTAATTTTTTTCTTCTATTGGCACTTCGCTCTTTTGTCTTTCATATATATAAGGATAGAAGAAAAATGGATTTAAAATCCAACAGTGTAATAAGGTATCAAATTTGAAAAAAAAAAAAAAAAAACAAAAAAAAACAATTAAGTCAAAGATCGACTTACAGACAGCCGACGCTAAAGCATTTCGGTTTTAATCAAACCATCAACGGGGCTCAACTTGGTTAATACTTGTAAATCACACGAAAAGAAAAAATATTCACCTGTCAGCCATTTTGGGAAAATCTCGGATCCAGTGAAGCAGGGAAATGGAACCTCGCGACCAACGTCCGGGAGAATCCAAAAGTCGATATAATATCCAAAATAATTTGTCGAAAAATTCATAACTTTGGAATGGCCAGGTATAAATCAGTTAGAATATGAGAGAATGGAGGAGAAATCCATGTAGCGTCTGACGAACAAAAGTTCCCGGATGTAACAATGCAGCACTTATATATTTTTTGTTCAAATGACAAAGCCACGCCTGACACGCGCGATTTTGAAAGACGTCACGTGGGTATAATTCAATTAGAGAGATTTATGAATATCAAGGACATAATTCATGAGGCGGGATTATTTTTTATTGTCTTTGACAATGTTCTGGTTTGTTCAAATAGATTTTTGATTCTGTTTATTTAAAGAGCCGTGGACATGAAAATATCGTGTGTGTAATATATAATATATATATATATAATATATATATATATTTATATATATAATATATATATATATATATATATAAGTAAATAAACAGTGTTTATTTGATATGGCTTTTAGCCACAATTTTTTTGGAGGATATGTGCTTAATTGAAGTCATAACTAATTTTGAAAATTAGTTAATAATTAATGAATTTAGGTGGGCATATATGTTCAAATGTATGGCTAAACAAATCGAGAAAATGTCAATTCTTGAATGTACATTTCGACCTATTAGTTCTCATCAGCAAGGTTATAGACATGGGAGACTGCTCCGTGTGTGACTCGAAACCTGTCAGCTTGGCAGTCGAGGTTTCGAGTCACACATGGAACAGTCTCCCACGTCTATAACATTGCTGATGAGACCTAATAGGTCGGAAATGTAATTCAGGGATTGACATTTTCTCGATCAGTTTAGCCATACATTTGAACATATATGCCCGCCTAAATTCATTAATTATTAACTAATTAATGTTCAAAATTAGGTATAACTACAATTAAGCACATATCCTCCATATATATATATATATATATATATATATATAAGATATGTGCGGTTTTGTGCCACAACCAAGAAAACCTTTTAAACCATCCTACAACTAATCAGTTAAATAACGCTTTAATAAATTTTGATTTAATTTACACTTTTAAAAAGAATTTAAAACCTGCAAATAATTTCTCACATTAAATAGAAACGGAATTAAATTTTGGTTTGGGATGTTGCTTTTTTTTTTTTTAATAAAAAAGCCAAAAACATTGGACATTTTCAGTGACGTGTACACAGACATTAAAAAAAAGGCAAAATTCTAATGAAATCTAATAAAACTTTCATATTTCTTTAATAAGAAAGTGTGTGTGTAATGACGCCAATTTATTTCCAAATGCTTGGCCATTGCTGTCCATTTCAAATTGCTAATAATCGTCATACCCTAATTTTTTTAAATTTGATTTTAATCTTTGATTTAAAAAAATCTTTTATGGAAAATGAGTAAAAATAGGGTGTGGATTTTATTGGTCTTTGCTGTTTCCACTATTGCATAATCTATATTGTCAATCCCTTATATTTCTGAAGGGATTGCCCCTTTTCATGTCACGGGCGTTACTTCCCATGGAATATTACAGAAAGCCCGCGAAATAGGTGAAGTCACGTGGGACCTGGTTGGGTCTCAGTTCCAGCTTGGATGTCAGGCAGAGAAGGCATATCTGCCTTAGCTGGGGCTCACTTGCACACGCTCGCTGTGTTTGGTTAGAGTTCGATACCGGCCCATGCCAACTAAGTGTATGAGTAGCACAGGGATCTGTGCGGTAAAGTGAGCAGCTGATGGTAGGTGTGGCGCTCCACCTCAGACACAAAAAAATCTCTTTGGTCTACCGCTAGTGAAAAGGAGATAGACTCCCTTGCTGTCTGTTTGATACCGACTTTACTACTTATACCTGAATAAGATTTTAAAATACTACCCATTTTTACATGGGCGCGAACACCTTTATCTAACGACAGTGGCCGATGCGCCAGTATTTCAGAGCCAAAACAATCACCACCCACCTCATCATACTCTTTTATACACTTTTGTTATAAACTGTATTACATTGTGAACGTGTCATTGATTGAGCCTTTCCAGACTTTCTGTTTGCTTTTGATTTCCCTATTACAACGCGTCTTCAAAGAAACGAAAGAACATGTGTACATTTTTCTATTGGTCGGTAGTGGGTGGGGCACACACACACATAAACGAACCAAGGGGCGTTAACCTGGCTTGTGCGAGAAAGAAGCAGTTTCAGCAGTAGATAAATCGCACCGGCCTATATTTATTTGTAACTAATAGGACCTACTGATATACCACACTATGATAATTTACAACGTTTGGTATGTTAACTTAAGAGCCATTGGTAAATAGCTCAATATGTAATACATATAATCTTGATTCAACTGACTTTTTTTCTTTCGTTTCATCTTTTCCTTCGGACAGTTACGAATCCAACTCACCCTCCAGCTAGGGGTAAATAGCAGGACAGAATGGGCTCTTAACCATGGCTTGGTAACCAGTCTAGGAGAAGGAAAAAATCTGAATTCAAACCTGTTAAACTTCCGCTTAAAAAATTGACCTTGTGTCGCATCCTGCTCGTGCGTAGGGGTTGGTAAATATATATAAATAAAGTAATTAATGGTTAAGGTAATGGTATTGAACAGTGTTTTTTTTTTTTAAAGAATGGTTAATAAGTGTTTTGTGAAAAAAATATTTGAGGAGGGCTGGAGTGGCAGTGTCTAATATGAAATACGAAGGCGAGATCTTCGCGTGACGGGAATTTATACCTTTCTTTCAGAATATGCGCAGGTCCGCCTTTCGTATAAATAGACTTCAAATGACAGCAGGGACTTCACTTGATCTTTTGATGTTTTACTGAATTGTAAATAAAATTTTAATTATGCTTTTAATTTCACCATATGGGTCTAAGTAGGGCATCACGCACGGAGAGACAGCGGATTTTTTGGTGAAAGCAGTAGTGCAGGCGATGAACGACTGGTTATTTGTATGGATCGGTCGGCAAGTGAGACTAGCTAAGATAGAACTAAAAGATAGAAGCATTTGATCATGGAATAGAGGTGCTTACACTCTTTTGATGTTGTACTGATCACATGTCACCTGACCAGTCTTGGTCACTTGATATTGTATACCAATCAAAGCGTTACCCAAACATTTGAGATTAATATACTGAAAGATACTTTGTTACCTTTGAAAGGATTGTTAATAGACCCCTTGATTGGACCAGAGGTCGCGAAACTGACATTGTTTCGCAAGAGCTAGGATATTTAACCACGGACTATGCCCCTGTTTCTTTTTCTCCCACCCCATGGTCGAAAGATTTTTCGACAGTTTAATGGTTAAATATTTCTCAATGATCATCTAAAGAGTGAATATGTATGGGGCATCCAGCGAGGACTGAATTCGCTATTTAATACTAATGGATCTGACAGCCTAGCTTGCTTAACATTACACCATGATGGGACACCCTAAGTTTTGAATGGGAGTATAGTTTGCAAAATTGTTGTAACCTGACAAATGAGAAATAACCAAACGGAGGTTGGAAATGAAATGGAATCTTTATAACATTAAAATGAGATGTTAAGACTATATAAAGATTATGAAGTAGATAATTGAGAATATAAAGTAAATAGCTAATGGGTTGTGGCCTAGTTTCAGTAACAGAGACAGGCACATAATCTCCATTATAATAAGATATGAACAAAGTGTTACATCACAACGCTGCGTACAATATGTAAAGTTGAAAGAGCAAACGGCAGTGACGCATTTAAGCGAAATGTTTTGGCATTGGGCCAACCTCAATGAAGCCAAAGAAATTATCCGTATCAGATATAGGTATAATGTAAGAGACGCAGGCTGACGCTGACTCTCAACCCTCCAAATAAAAATTCATTAAACTTTAGTAGAAAATTATCCTTTGGCTAATGTGTAATATATACATATATATATATATATATATATACATGAGGAAGAATGAATAAGGAAAGAAAGAATAGAATGGATAATAAAATATGAATTTAATCAATATCATCAGAGTGAAATTTTATTTTGAATGAAAATTCGTTGGGGAACAACGGAGAATTTCTTTGGAGATATATATCTATATATATATAAATAACGGCTAAAAAACGCCAATTCCTTTCACTTCATTTATTTTTTTGATCTCATATACAGCATTTCATTTTTCTCCAGATCCTCTATCATATACCTTGAAAAAGGGTGAACGTTCAACCGAAATATCGGAATTAATCAAACCAGGAACAGAACAATTGAATATTAAAATTCTGATTTTTGTTCTGTTTTGTTTTGTTCCAATGCTTCAAAAGTTCAATTACCGTCGAAAACAAACGGTTAACTCAAATACAAAAAAAAACCCAAAAAAAACAAACAACGTTCATATAGTTTTGGTATATACTTAATTGCATGGAAGCTTATCAGCTACCATATGGTTTCATGCTCGTTTAAAAAGTAAGTTTCAGGCGGTAAAAGATTTTGAAAAAGATGTTTATGCAATTAAACATATGCCAAAAATAATATATTCGTTATTAATATTTCTCTATCATTGATATTGAGCACTCTTTTATAATACTGTATATATTAGCTTACTTTGTTTAGTTATCAATCATTTCACCTCTAAAAAATCTTTAAAAATTAAATTATTTTCGAGAATTTCGTGTTATATTTCGGTACAGATTCTATGTTTTAATTAAAATTCTAATTTCTAAAGCATCCTTAAAAATAATCGTAATAGGAGTGATGAAATTTGAATAAACCTATGGTTGGTTGGTTGGGTTTTACGACCTGGGTCAGGCCCATTGGGTCATTTTATGCCGAGGAAGTTTGTTTTATTCATTCTTGATGGGTTAATTGGTTGGTTGGGTTTTACGGCATGTCACCCATTGGGTTATTTTATGTCGAAGACGTTTTTGTTTCATTCATTTTTGATGGGTAATCTATTTTAAACATACTTCTAAACTCCTGTTTTTCTATTAAACCCATAACAGGTAGTACCACTCCGGGTCAGAATGGACCTGGGCGTAATGGTAATGCTCCATGGTCCACTCTGACCCGGAGTGGTAGTACCTGTTAGGGCTCAATCTATGGGTTAAATAGAAAAACGTGTTTATAAAAAAAATTGAGTATCCATTTAGAATGAATTTATTTCAAAACTTTGTCAGCATTAAATGACCCACCGTAAAAATTTCCGTTTCTTCCTTCATTGCCTAAACTGATCATGTGACGTATTTTGGTGGTACCTAAAAGGTCCCACGTGTAATCTGAACATTAGCTACATAAATGAGAGGAACTTCCCTTTTTGTTTCACTTTGAGGAAGTCTTAATAACAATTAAGTTCATTTCAAATAATGCGCAAGCACAATTAAGAACACATTTTATGATATTTTCGTGTTAAAATATACAGTTGTATTGATTCGAACAAATTCGTATTTTCTGTGTAGATTTACGGTGAAATGAAAATGGCCGACCAAAACATAAGGCTTCCTCAAAGTGAAACAAACAATTTTACATGCTGTAAAACAAAACAAACTAAACTTAGCATCTAGGTAAACTGGACCATATCAAAGTATATTTTCATGTAGAACCAAATGGTAAGATACATTTCAGTATTTGTGGCATTTTCTGTGAGGGGTGGGTTGGTCTAAATAAACTACCAAACCAGTAAATGCAGACCTTCAGAAATATCTACATATATTTGAGCACTAGAACAATTCCTATTAAGAAATGTGATCAATATGTTGGAGCCAGCGTACTTATATGGGAATACGAACTGCAACATCCGCCTTTAGCTGTAACATGGAAATTTAACATCTGTGAATATTAGAATAGCTGGTACTTGTCCAGAAGAGCTAGCTAGGGAAATTCTGCTATTCAAAATCGTTCAGTCGGCCATTGTTCTTTACCGCCAATATTTCCTCAGTGGGTTATTTTGGACAACAACCAGAATTTCTATATATAATTAAAATTCTCAGGTTTGTATGGAAGCATAACCTAGAAAAAATGGCATGAAGAGAAAAATGGAAGTCAGTCTGACTGTGTGAAATATAGTGAAAAATTTGGAAAAAAAAACCAGGTTCAAATAAAATGAGTGATATTTTTTCAGTCAACGTTGCAGTGTTTTAATTGTTTAGTAGATCTTCAGGGCTTTTGTTGATATAAGGAAAAGGAAAATTTATCACAGAATAAGGAGACTGTGATAATTTTTGTTGATCAGTAATTTTTTTCTGTTGAACAATACTTAGAAATGCAAGTTTGAATATTGTAATTGAAAGATTTTTATGTTGGGTTTACGTTCACACTAATCATTTCAAACTTACCTAAATTATCAGTATAACGAAGGTAACCAGGTAATAATTATGACATTTTTATTTTTTTTTTTTTTACTCTTGCCTCATCTTTATAGTGAAATATGAAAATGCAACCTTTCGGTCGTTGTACCTTCCGGCATTCTTCAACATTGTGTTTTTTAAAAATATTTTCTCTAGTTATATTTAAAAAAAACCCAGAGACAACAGCCCGAAAAAGTAAACATAATACATAAGTCGAAATACGGAACTGAAAACAGATGAAAATCTATCAAAATCTGTCAAGAAAAAGAAAAAAAGAAAAGACAAAGAAAGCCACATCTACATCTTATATTTTTCTCTTATATCAGATTAAAGCGCGAGGAAGCGCGTGGTGTAATGGTTAAAGTCATTGGAAATGGACTCGTCGCCCCGAGTTCAAATCCTGGATGTGGTAATTGCATTTCACTTAGCGCTAATACCCTTGCAAAAGGTATGAATCCCACTCTCCCTCCAGCTATGGATAAAATAGTAGGCAGACTTGGCTCTTTAACCTTGGTTAGGCAACCGGTCTAGGAGAAGGAAAACTGAATTCAAACCTGTTAAACTCCGCTTAAGAAATTGACCTTGTGTCACATACTGCTCGTGCGGAGGGGTTGGTAAATATATATATATCAGATTATTTTAAAAATGTATAATATCTAAAAGTGCCAAACGGTTATGACCAAGGAACCTTATCAGTAAGTTGCTAACAATCAAGTCTCACTAAAAACACCGGTTAACGTTGATTCAGTGGGGTTAAGTAATGATAAGCCTGTTCAGTCCTGAGATTGGTGACTAGCCTAAAAGAATGGAATGTATTGTTCTTATAATAAAATTTAAGATATCTTTGTTCAGAATAACTAATAAATGAAAATAGACGTTTTTTATTCGGTAATGTATACAAGACCGGTTTTATAACTGCGCAAGTGTCCCTGCTAGAGAGACACGCAAACTTCCTTTATAAAATGTAATATTATAAAGATAGTTTTATTACTGAAAAAAACACAAACAACTTATAAAAATAACAGGGGAAGGTGGGATAAAACGGACCATCCATTTTAAACCCAAACAGAAAGAGAGTTCAAAAATCCAACTCCTGAATGTCACTAAATTATTTAAAACCTTCTCATGTACCTAATTCAATTCTATGTAGAGACAAGTTAAGACCCTCTCCCTAACCAGAAGGGCCTGTCACCCCAAAGTCTAAATCTGGCTGTGAATATACACGATTATATACACTCAGTATTTTAGAAAAAGCTTATAAATTTTTAAATCTAATAATTTAACCAAAACTCATTAAAGTAATCTCAAATATTAACAGCATGAGACAACTCTAAATGTTTAAACGTCTTTCTCTTTCTAGTGAACTAGAAGCGGCTACCCAGCATCGACTAGGTAGAGGCAGGGGTCAAAAACCTTGGTGTATTGATGTTTACATTTGAGATTTACAAATGCTGGACATTTCTAAATAGAATTTCAATGCTATTTCTATGTATATTTTATTTTAAATATCTTTGAATATAGATTAAATCTTCATAATTTTGCCCCAAAAAATCAAGAACAGGTGATATTTACTTTGTATATAGATTTACTTTGTCGTTAATTGTTTTATTGTTGTAGTTTCATTCGAACATAGACTGCTCTTTATAAATGGCATTTCTTTACAAAAAAAAAATAAAATAAAATATCAGTCCTTTTTATACTTGATTAAATTTGAGAACATTTGAACAAGAACAAGTTATATCATTTTTTCTGAAACACACACATATATTTATAAGTCAATGGAAAATAAAAAAAAAAAAAAAAAAAAAAAAACGAGTACTAACTTTGACTATTTGAAAAACAAAAAACGAGTGAGTTGGAATATATATTAGTTTATCAAAACAAAATTATATGTTTTAATGTTAGGGTTGGTTGGATTTTACGGCATGTCAACCCATTGGGTCATTTTATACCAAAGAGGTTTTTATTTTATTCATTCTTGATAGGTTGATTTGGTTGAATTTTTTGGGTCATTTTACTTTGGCTATTGGAAAAGAAACCGAGTGAACTAGAATATATATTAGTTTATCAAAACTTAATGTTTGACCTTGGATGATAATAATATCAAAAATAACAAAATTACAGGAAAAGTCGAAAAATAAACGACGTTGAGAGCAAGCGGGTCCCTCCCACTGACAGCAACCATTCTTAATGTCCAAGTCTAACTAAAAATGAAGTTTTCGCCTACTAATCTTCACAGAAAGCCACCCCCACCATTTGGAAGAGAGCCACAAGAATCTCTACCGGCTGTGGATGGGTTTAACTAAATTTGGCAAAACTCAAAGTAGCTCACTGATTTGAGGAAAAGGTACTGACCGGTATTCCAGTTGAGATCCGGTCCTAAAAAAATCCGCCAGTGTACATCCAAACTGAAACGAGTTATTTTAAAAACCAAACCGGACAAATCCAGTTTATATAAAAGCATATATGCAAATTTTTGTGTCCCCGGTGGGCGATACCATTTACTGAATTGGTAGGGAGGGAGAGAGAATAAGCAAACAGATAGTTATCTGCGACTTTAGTACATAATTAAAGTTCCACTCAAATCTCTACACTGAAACCGAATCGTTTATTTTTGTATAATCGCCGATGCCTCGGTTAATAAGGAAGTATTTACCCGACCTTTTAGCCACAGGCAGGATGAATCCCAAATATGGAGCATCTAGCGAGTATGTAACTCATTAGTCAATAGTAATAGATCTATTAGATAAAATATATTAGATTAGAAAGACTAACGAAATAAAATAAGAACGCATATAAAAAGATTACACTTATTCTAATTATACTTTAATTGAATTCTGTATAAAAATAATTCATAGGATTGATTTTAATACGTTGGAGAATAAAACAATAATATTAGAGATCAATAAACCCTGTAATTATTATTAAACCCGGTTTTGTTAAAACCGTATGCAAATTAACCATACAATAAATGATCTAAATCTTTATTTCAGTGATATATAAGACATATTGCAGGATTTTAAATGCAATTATAACGTAGGCTGTTTTGAGGCAAGTCTAACTCAGATTTTCATAGAGACTTCGTTAATAAATACGATTTTTTTCTATATATATGATTTTGACTTCAAATTAAATACTAACTGATAGATGTACGCATCAGGAGGTTATTGTGACGTAGTTTCGGTTACAGACAGACAAACACCGAATCTCTATTATAATGAGATGTGAAATTCAAACAGCCATTTTCTGTATTTGAACTTGGGTAGCCGAGTCCCCTTCCTATGATAATAACCATTACACAATGAGCACCTACAGCTATCATCACAAGGCACGAAGAAAATATTACTGCCCGAGAGAAAACAAATTTCCTTAGAATGATAAGCTTTCTTGCCCAGAGAGGTAGTTACTCACAAATTTGGAGATGAAAGTTTTTGGTTTGTTGTACGGCATATCAACCTCGGTGGGTCATTTAATGCCGACAAAGTTTTGAAATAAATTCAATCTTAATCGATACTCATTTCTTTTATTAACACATTTTTTTTATTTAACCCGTAGATTGGACCCAAACAGGTACTACCACTCAGGGTTAGAGTGGACCTGGGGCAATGCTGATGAAGGGGTGCTCCACATTCCCCCTAACCTCCATGACTGGAACCCTACATCAGATAGAGTTTAACGTCGGGACATACCTTTCCCAAGGGTATTAGTCCAAAAGTAAACATAATAGCGCGACGGGAGTTCGAAATCGCTTACCACGATGTTACAGACCAGCACGTTAGCCACTACGCTATGGGGACTACCCTTACAGAAGTAGAAATTTGGTCTATATTATATTCTGTGAGTAGAACACTCTACACAGTGTAATGGTAAGCAGACTATTTTTAGTGAGTTTGGTTGTCACTAAGTGCTCCAAACTTCGGGCCTTGTGCCACAACTACCTAGGCTTAGTATGTAACTATAACATCTCACGTAATACCTTTGGGAAAGGCATGAATCCAACTACTCTCCCTCCAGCTATGGGTAAATAGTAGGGCAGATTAGGCTCTTTAACTTTGGATAGGCAACCAGTCTAAGAGAAGGAACACTGAATTTGTTGATTATTTCGGCATACAAAGTGTGCTGTAGGCCACCACTTAAACTTAAACAATCCGCGTGGGCGCGTGGATTCAATATGCCAACCAACACGCTGGAATGCGTGGTTAGTTAACTATTTAATCGCTAATCTTAAAAGCCGTTCAGTTGCTGGTATTCAATACGGACAAACGGATCAACAACCAATGACTCTGTTTAACACAAGGATTCTTCACTGAGGAATAACCAAGGATTCTACCCTAAGGAACAACCAAGGATTCTACCGAACACTAAAGAATACAAGGGATCTCCACTGTAAAGTGTTCTCACCTGCAGCCTAAAAATGGCCACAAAAATCGTAACAGAATTCAAACCTGTTAAACCCTGCTTAAGAAAATGACCTTGTGTCACATCCTGTCCGAGCGGAGAGATTGGTAAATATATATAACGTCTCACTAGATTAGATGATCATTTAAATGTTACATATTAATTGGATCCCTATTACTTTTTAAGGTAGTATAGAAATCCTTATGGCGATCAGTGCAGCTGATGGCCTTGAGAGTGAGTGACAATGCTTGACCTCACTCTGACCTTGCCTTGCGGAAAGGGACCGTGGGAATCGGAAGGCAATAGAAGCCCTTCCGGTTTAAGGTGTAAGGAACTCAGTAAGAGTTGCAGGTAGTTAGTTGCAGTAAGTCAGTTGCAGAGTTAGAAGCTAGCAAGATGTGACTCTCAGCGCGCATTTGTCTGGTTTTGGGGGTTCCAGAATAAACTAACATCCAAAGTAAATCGAAGTCTTGTTGTTATTACTAAAAGCTAACAATGACACAAGGCTTCTGATAAGAAATGGTCCCCAGCAGAACCAGACACGGAATCCCCATACAAGAAGACCAGACGAGACCTGTAGAAGATATACCCGACCATTAGAAGATAGAAGACTAGACAGAGAAGAAAAGAAAAGGCGCTACGTAACATAAAGAGATTTCGATTCTTACTTGGTGTCCCATAATTTCAGCCTAGCTCGATGACCATTATACCACAATACGTTTATTTGTGTCACAACCTAGAAGTAGCAAACGTGTTGGAAAAAAAAACCTACCACAATATCTTTATTTAGTTGCATAATGATGTTATGTTTATAGATAAATCATCAACGAAAATGTCCCAGGTTATTTGCAGTTGAATAATATAATATTTATTAAGGCCCTTTTAACAAATGGAGAGAAAAAAATGCTGTACTTTCATAATGCTGTATAGCCATTAAAACGAATGCGTAATGAACAGACATCTTGACAGAGAGTCGCCATAACAGCTTGTTTGGCCTCTTGGTACGTTATGTTTGATTTTTTTTAACTCTCTGTGTGTGTGTGTGTGTGAGTGCGTGTGTGTGTGTGTGTGTGTGTGTGTGTGTGTGTGTGTGTGTGTGCGCGCGTGTGTGTGTGTGTGTGTGTGTGTGTGTTGAACCAGAAAGAAAACCGCACGGAAATAGAGATAGAATCAAAGCAATAGATAGTTATTACTGACTGATGAATACTTCATTTTTTTGTTATCGAATATGAACGGTCCCTAAAATTAGCAAGGGTTATAAAGGAACAATAAAGAAAATAGTTCTTTGTTTAATCAAAAGGTCTGATTAATCTAAAAATAAACGAGGCCAACAAAAGGGGGAGATAACTCGGTCCCTATTATTTATTGATTAAAAGAGAAAGGAAAACGAATAGAGTAAAGAGCGCAGAGAGAAGGAAAAAGAATAAATAAAAAGACCAGAGAGAAGGAAAAAAACCCTGAAATAATATAATCAATAAATTTAAGAACATTTGCTATTGATTTTACTCTGGTTAGCTAAGTTTGACACAAGGACAATGGTTTTGATTTCTTTTTTTAATGCAAAGAAAGAAGTAAGGAAATACGAAAGAAATAACCAAGGTAATGAAATACAAAGAAAGAATTAAGGAAATACGAAAGAAAGAATTAAGGAAATAACTAAGATAATGAATCACACTTATTTAATGGTAAATCAACCTTCATGGGTTATTTCATGCCAAAACTATGCTTGTAGATGATCATTTTGGGGAATGCTTAGTAAAAGTATAAACACCCTGATTCCCCACCCCCCGCGAGGTATTGGTTAAATAGTACCATTAATTTTCTTCTACTAGGATAGTTTTAGCATTAGATAACCCATGAAGGTTTATATGCCATTAAACATAATAACCATTAAGTTTTTAAAAAGTAGGCGGACTGACCTATTGTCGGCATACGAACAACGAGGGAGTTTGTACCCTTTTCACTAGCGCTTTTGCTAAGGTGGAGCACAAGACTGACCAGATGCTTTAACGCACCGATCAGATTATCTAATCTGCGCTACTCATGTGCTGAATTATTGAGGACCGGTGTCTTTCGATTACTAGGCGGATATTCTACCGACTGAGGTAATTGGTTGGATGGATGGTTGGTTGGAATTTACGGCATGTCAGTTTTTATGGTTATTTTATAGCGAAGACGTTTTTTTTGTTCATTCCCGTTGGGTATTCAATTTTTTAAAATTTATATTCTTAAACACATTTTAAAATCTATTTAGCCTATAGATGAAACCCTAACAGGTACTACCACTCAGGGCCAGGGACGACCTGAGAGTAATGGACATTAAAAGGTACTCCACACTCCCCTGACCTCCAGAATTGGAACCTCACCACCTGATCCAGTTTAACCGACTTAGCTAATAAAAACTTAGTATTTGTAGTGTAGTATATGCATTAGAATGTATTACTATAAAAAGCTTATAACGAAAGTATTGTGCTACTAGCGGGACCTGTGGGTATACCACAGTAAAGTCAAGTAAAGTCGTCGGGGTGGCCTAAAGTCGGTATCAGCCAATTAGCGAGGGAGTGTATCCTCTTTTCACTAGGGCTAGACCAAGGAAATTGTTTATTGCGTCTGAGGTGGAGCACCACACCTACTTTCAGCTCCTTACTTTACCGCACAGATCCCTGTGCTACTCATACGCTGAGTTGGCGAGGGCCGGTATCGGATTCGGAACCTCGTGGTTTCTAGCCGAACGCTCTACCGACTGAGCTAAACCATACAACAGTATGATACTTTAATTATGACAACTTTTGATATGCTTAATCGAGAGCTATTACTAAATTGTTCAATATTTAAAAGGGATAATAAACATGATTTAACTCTCTCTCACACATTTTTCTTTCTTTCCTTCTTTTCATTGTGATCGATTGAAACAGATTAGCGTTATCGCGCCCTCTCTCTATCTTTCTCCTACTCTCTTTCTTTCTTTCTTTCTTATATTTTTTTCTGTGTAGCATGCCCTTTTCCTCCCTTTCTTTCTTTGTAATAAAAACGGGTGGTCCATTATTTAGCTGAAGTAACGACACTCAAAAGAAATAAGAATTCTGCGGATAAGCAAGACCAGATAATCAGGATTTACATTTTTGCATTTCATCTCGGACGATTTAGACGATTTAGACAACCTGATTTTTTTTACCTGAGGGTGTTGTAAGATGATAACGGTCGGAAGATTAAGGAACAAGCGTATTAATATATAGATGTGCATTTCATTCGTCATTTTAAGAAGTTCATCTCTAGCAATCAAAACTCATTTTTTTTCGGAGGTGGGGTGCATTTTCCCTTGTAGTCTTAGGAGCCTATTCTAACATAAAAAATACGTCAAAACTTTCTACATGGATTTTTAACAATACTAGCAAATATATGCACCCTCCGGGTGCAAGTATTTAAGTTTTAATGTAATAAAATATTGTATTAAATTAGAAAGGCTAATGAAACTAAATAAGAATACAGATAAAAAGATTTGAAACAGAGGGAGTATAATTAAAAATGGAACAACTGAAACTTACTCTTCCATCACTCTCGTCTTTCATTGTTATTTTTTCTAATTTAAGTATTTAGTTAAAAGAGGAAGTAAAGAATAAAATGACAGTTATTTATCTTGTTAATGGATTTCATTCAAGATTCATTGAAGAGATTTTTGCTTATATTCATTAAAATAAAACCAAACAGTTAGAAATCAATAATACTAAGCACATATTTATTAAATTCGATTTTTTAATATTAATATGCAAATTAGCCTTCTCGTTCACACTGTAAACCACTATTTTGTTGTATATATAAATACAATTGTATGTTGTCAGTATGTAGACATAGTTAACAGTATTAATAATGTAAAACAATTTTATTAATAATTGAGGTTTAGACAAAAATAAAATCATGGAGAATGTGAAGTCAATAACTAAGAGAATTGTGACTTGAGTAGGAATATAGTTTCGGTTACAGACAGAAAAACACACAATCTCCATTATAATAAGAGATATGAAATATATCAATGCACTATAAAATTCGTAAAAAAAAAAAAGGATCTTAAAAAAGATATTCTTTTTTCTATTTAGATTTATGTTATTTTGCATCTTCCCCCCCCCCCGAAAAAAAAATTAAATAAATAAATGAATAAATAAAAACAAAACAAAAACCAAACAGCCTGTCTCATAATTCTGCTTTTGATTTCACTCATTGTGTGTGACCCAAATAATTTTTTTTAAAATTTTCTTTTTTAGGAATAAAAAAAAGAAAAGAAAGAACAGAATTGTTAGAAAGATCTGAAGTCTTCCGAATAAAAATATAGCAACTAAGGACATCCATTAATGGAAGAACAATGTTGAAAATGTGTCAGTATCTTTCGGGGGGGGGAGAGGTGGGGGGACAGAACTTCGTTTCGCGTCAGACAATTTCTTGTCATTACCCGCTCAACATTTTCCGAGCAGCAGCAGCAGCAGCAGCAGCAGCATTCCCATCATTATCGGAGCGGTGTTGTGCAGATATTGTCTCCGATTGAAATGTTGATCTATCGGCGTGGATTGTAGGTCATTATGCAAGGAAGCTTCTCTCTCTATCTATATCTCTCTCTCATTCTCTCTCTCTCTCTCACGCCCACACTGTTGGCATATTGAATTGTCACCATAGTATCATGATTGATTTGAAACGGGTGAGACAGAAGTATTGAATGAAACCCAAGAAAAGAGGGGGAGGTATTGAACAAATGAAAGCAGAGAATTAATTTAAATCTCTCTCTCTCCCCCCCTCTCTCTCTCTCTCTCTCTCTATATATATATATATATATATATATATATATAAAATGTGTGTGTGTGTTTTATTTATATTATGGAACATTATATAAGTATATATTTGTACCATGGAACAGTATTTATACATGGACACACACAGACACACACACATATATATATATATATATATATATATATATATATATATATATATATGTGTGTGTGTGTGTGTGTGTGTGTGTGTGTATTTATTTATATTATAGGACATTATATAAGTATATATTTGTATTATGGAACAGTATTTATTTATGGACACACACATACACACGTATATATATACATATTCATGAACATTATATAATATTTTTGGATGTTTGTTTATTTTAGAAACGTTGCTGAATAAAGTATATATTAAATTTTTACTTGAAGGCACTTACAACGCATGTATCGCATAAAATTACCGAATTTTATGCGATACATGCGTTGTAAGTGCCTTCAAGTAAAAAATTATAATATATATATATATATATATATATATATATATATATAGGTTTGTATGTGTGTGTGTGTGTGTGTGTGTGTGTAAACTGTGCGTCATTTGCACGGCATTTCGTTAAATCATATATCTACCGGTCGGGGCAAACACCGAATTGAGTAGGAAAACATACTTTACAAAACTGAAATCTATTCACTATATGAACATGTAGTTAATTCCTTTTTTCTGTCGAGCGTGAATCTAAATCAAGAGGACAAAAGACAAATTAGTGATTTTGCAACTTAGAAAAGGCAAAGACGTTTTACAATATTTCTTCGTTTGTGCATCGAGGTGAAAAGGAGACTGAAAACTGCCGACTGAATTTGCATGGACAGACGCCATGACACAACCGAGAAAACATTTTATTTATTTACAGGTGTTTCTCTTGTCGTTGACGGACCGAAAAGAAATCGATTCCTGCTGTCAAATGCTGTAATTCATACCTGTTATCATAACAAGCAGTAAATCTATCTATGTATAGATCAGTCGACTAGGGACCATCATGTAGGAAGCGCGTGGTGTAATGGTTAGTCATAGGAAATGGACTCATCAACCCGAGTTCAAATCCTGGACGTGGTAATTGAATTTCACTTAGCACTAATACCCTTGGGAAAGGTATGAATTCTACTCTCCCTCAAGCTATGGGTAAATAGTAGAGCAGACTGGGCTCTTTAACCTTGGTTAGGCAACCGGTCTAGGAGAAGGAAAACTCTGATTCAAACCTGTTAAACTCCGCTTAAGAAATTGACCTTGTGTCACATACTGCTCGTGCGAAGGGGTTGGTAAATATATGTAAGGTTCCAGGTTCGATACAGGCCCTCGCCAACTGAGCGTATGCAGTAGCACAGGGATCTGTGCGGTAAAGTGAGGAGATGATGGTAGGTGTGGTGCTCCGTCTCAGATGCCCAAAACAATCTCGTTGGTCTAGCGCTAGTGAAAAGGGGATAGACTCCCTCGCTGCCTGGCTGATAATGACTTTAGGCCACCACGACGAGTTTTACTTTTTATATATTGATACTCTGGGCGCCTGAAGTGGTGTAATAATTAGCGAGCTAGATTCACAGAGCATTGGTAGTGAGTTCGATTCTCATTAGGCAACCCTTACTTCTGACCTTGTGTCACATCTAAGCTAAGCTTAGTAAATAGCTATACGAGGTGTAATGGTTAGCGAGCCAGATTCGCAGACCATTGATAGTGAGTTCGATTCTCATTAGGTACCCCATACATCCGGCTTTGTGCCATATTTAAGCTAAACTTAGTGTTAGTGAGTTCGATTCTCACTGGGTGCCGCATCTAAGCTATGCATAGTAAATAACAGTATATTAATGTTCTTGTTCCTTAATTTTCCGACCATTATCATTTTGCAACACTCTCTGATTAAAAACCAGACCGTCCAAATCGTTCAGGATGAAATACAAAAAGATATATACTGATTATCTTGTGTTGTTTAGTCCCGAATTTTTATTTCTTATGAGTTTATCCCCTCAACTAAATCATCGACCATTCCGTTTTTATTATAAAGACATAAAAGTAAGAAAAGGGACATGCTACACTGAAAGGTATAATAAGAAAGAACGAAATATAGATAGTAGGGGGAATAGAGAGAAGGGTGGAAGCGATAACGCTAATCTAATTCAGTCAAACATAAGGAAAAGATTAAAATAGAGAAATAAAAAAAGATGTGAGAGAAATGATTATTATACTTTAACATATTGAACTATTTATCAATAGCTCTTAAGTCAACATATTAAAGGTTTGTTTGTTTGTTTTGTTTTACGGCATATCAACCTCAGTGGGTCATTTAATGCCGATAAAGTTTTGAAATAAATCAATCCTTAATGGATAATACAATTTTTTTATAAATACATGTTTCTATTTAACCCATAGATGGGACCCTAATAGGTACTACCACTCCGGGTCAGAGTGGACCAGGGAGTAATGATGATGAAGGGGTGCTCCACATTCCCCAAACCTCCAAAACTGGAACCTCAGCATCAGATAGAGTTTAACGTCATTCTCAGGACATGTAGACCCGCAGCCACCGCCTTCTAGCACCCATATGACAAAAAGGGTTGGGGATTGCCATAAGGTAATAGGGTTGGGAAATCATATAGGTGCTAGGGCTTGACGTAACCAGCCGATTGATCGGAGGGGGCCTCTCCGACCGCCCTCTAGCCCAAGATAGGGCCAAAGTGGAGTATGAACTGCTCATCCACCTGGGCTTTATCCTGAAGCATCACGGGTCGCCACCCACGGCCAACAGGTGGCCCCAGTGGCGGAGTCTTACCCTCTGCAGAGGTGCAGTCGGTACATTCTTACGCCCCAGACAACAGGGCGTCATATCAAAGGTAGTAATAATTAAATTATGATACAATGGTGCATCCACGTCCTGATAGTATTCATAATTGGGAAGAGTTTGCTTGTCGGTCCACTCGAGGTGTCGAAACGTGTCAATACATATTTACCCGGTGGCGGCTATGGTGTAATGGTTATCACCGTAGGAAATGGACACGGGTAAGATGTGATACGAAATCTAAGTAAATATATTTATCAACCCTTCTGCACGAGCAGGATACGATACAAGATAAATTTCTTAAGCGGAATTTAACAGGTTTGAAGTCAGAATTTTCCTTCTCCTAGATTGGTTACCAGACAATATTAAAGAGCCCAGTTTCTCCTACTATTTGCCGATAGCTGGACGGAGAGTAGTTGGATACATACCTTTCCCAAAGGTATTAGCACTATGCAAACATATGTAATTCAACCAATCTCGTCCAGGATTTGAACTCAGGTGGGGTCAAGATCGCAAGTATAGGGCACCCAAAGAGGATTGAACTTGCTATTCAGTAGAAATTGATCTGCGAAACGAACTTGCTAACCCTCATGCTAAGATGCCTTCATTTTACCAAACGCATCCTTCCCGAGTAGGATATGACACAAGCTATCAAGTATGGGGCATCCGGTGAATATTTGTCATCTTTTGTATGCACATTTTTAAACATTAAACAGTTGGTTTGGTTGTTTGCTTTAATAGCATATCAAACCTTGTGGGTTATTTAATGACACATCTTGTTTTAATACATATAATTGTTTAAGAAAATAATCTTCATTAACTTCATGCGTATGAATATATACTAGTGGTTGACCCTCAGCCACCACCTTCTAGTAACTTTATGATAAAAGTGGTAGGTGTTTGCAATAAAAACAATTTGAAGGATCGAAGTGGAATGTTGTATGTCATGATCCGCTTAGTACCCGGGTCAAAGACTGATCAGGTACCATGATCCACTTAGTACCCGGGTCAAAGACTGATCAGGTACCATGATCTCCTTAGTACCCGGTCAAAGACTGATCAGGTACCATGATCCCCTTAGTACCGGGGTCAAAGACTGATCAGGTACCATGATCCACTTAGTACCGGGTCAAAGACTGATCAGGTACCATGATCCACTTAGTACCCGGATCCCGGGTCAAAGACTGATCAGGTACCATGATCCACTTAGTACCCGGGTCAAAGATCAGGTACCATGATCGGGGGTCAAAGACTGATCAGGTACCAGATCCAGTCTCAGGCATTACGGGAACAACACCATCAGATAGAGTTTAACGTCCTACACAGGACAATAAAACCCCCAGCCACCGCTTTCAAGCACTTATATGATAAAAAGGGTTGGGACTTGCAACATAGACAATAGGTTGGGACAATCATATGGGTGCTAGGGCTTGACGTAACCAACCGATTGATCGGAGGGGGTCTCTCCGATCGCCCGTCAAGCCAAAGTGGAGTGTTGCATGTCATGGAAGGCTCAGACACCAGGTTTCCTTGCTTAAGTATCACGGATCTCCACCCACGGCTAACAGTGGCCCCATTGGGGGGGGGGTCTTACCCCTCTACAGAGATGCAGTTGATGTATTCTACCCCACCCGACAGGACTGCGGTCCCAGTTGACAGAGCGATGTACCAATCTGACACCTTTAGTATACGCATACTTGTACATCTCAGAACAGTAATAGATAAGGCCCTTCGTAACTAGGCAACCATTATTCCCTTGTGGTTTACAGCTTCTTGCATTAACTCCTCATCTATCATTGAAGATAAACAGATTCTACGAGAGATGTGTTTATTGGATAACGGTAGTTCGAAATTTAATTTGGAAGTAATTATTCGGTATGGAAGCCTTACTAATGTGCCGTTGTGACAGGTAATAACGAGCTTAGTAAATGGCTACGAGTGAAAGAAAATTTGATAGCCAAATCCATCGTTTTTATTAATAAGTGTTTATACGAATGTCTAAATGCAAACTTTCTAATGTTAAAAGACGCGACTCACAACTTAGAAAATGGAGAACCAACCTCATTTTGGGTTTCTGTGCCCTCGCCTCTTTCTATGAAACTATCACTTTCTTATTACATGGACAGGGCGTACCATCAGTAAGTGTCATCTATGCTTATAGGCCGCGGTGGTATCAGTGCTACTGTATGGCTTCACCACTTGGACCTTGATGAGACACCTGGAGAATAGGCTGGATAGGAGCTGCACAAAACTGCTTGTTGCAAAAGAGGGTTATTATTTTGCAGAACCCTCTGGGTAAAAATGAGACCATCCAAGCATAAGTGCAAAAATGTAAATCCTAATAATCTGGTTTTGTTTATCCGCCGAATTCTTATGACTGTCGTCACCTCAGCTAAATAATGGACTATTCCGTTTTTATTATAAAGGAAAGAAGGGGAGAAAAATAACATGCTATCCAGAACAGATAATCTGTTTCAATCGACCACAGTGAACAGAGAGAGAGAGAGAGAGAGAGAAGAGAGAGAGAGAGAGAGAGAGAGAGAGAGAGAGAGAGAGAGAGAGAGAGAGAGAATTGAATCAAAATTATTATACTTTTACATATTGAAGTATTTTGCAATAGCTCTTAAGTAAAAATATCAAACGTTGTAATAATTGCATCATCACACTGTAGTATATCCATAGGTCCTGCTAGTATTCAATTTATTTTGGTTGGAATGCTACAATGAAAAAAATTAATAAGAAAGAAAGAAAGAGGGTAGGAGACCGAGAGAGGGGGTGAACACACGGAAGCAATAACGCTAATCTGCTTCAACTGAACATAATGAAAAGGAAAGAAAGAAAACAAAGAGTGGGAGATAGATAAATTATGATTATTATATTTTTGCATACTGAACTATTTATAATAGCTCTTAAGTAAACATATCAAACGTTGTAATAATTAAATTATCATACTATGGTGTATTCACAGGTCCTGCTAGTTATAGAAATAATTCTAAAACATACGAAAAGAACAAAAATATATACTTTTTTTCAAAAACTGTTACACTAAGATATACATGATTGTCGCTGACCGAGAAACGTATGGCGGATGTGCTTATATTGAAACTACCACATAACTTTTTTGGAACATAAATGTTTTCGTTTTGAATTCAAATTATTTTCAGCTCCTCTCTCGATGAGTCCGGAGTAAAACAAGCTCTGAAGATGATTTTTATAAATCTTAATATTTTTCAATATTAGCTATGAATATGATATAAAATGTTTTCACTTGAACAGCATATTGTGTTGTCTTCATATCCTTTTATCTATGATTATACTTCTTTTTTTGTTACATATATGCAATGTTGTAATTAGTTTTTAGTGTGTATATTGCGTCAATATTGGGAAAATTGAATAAAAAGTCGATTTCTAATCATGTCTCTTCGTAATTATATTTCTTAATCTTTATTATCTTTCATTTCTTTTCCGTTTTGAAACGACAGAACACACAAAAGAAAAACAAGAATAAAAATAATACTACTTACTCTCATTAACACTCGAACCCAAGCCAAGAAGAAGAAGAAGAAGAAGAAGAAGAAGAAAGGAAAATATGCGAACAGAAAGAAGAAGGAAGAAGAAGAAGAAGAAGAAAGAGACGAGAAGAAGAAGGTGGAGCAGAAGAAGAAGAAGAAGAAAGAGAGAAGAAGAAGACGAAGAAGAAGAAAGGAAAATATGCGGACAGAAAGAATACGAAGAAAGGAAGAAAGAAAGAGAGAAGAAGAAAGAAAGAAAGAAGAAGAAAGAAAGAAAGAAAGAGAGAAGAAGAAAGAAAGAAAGAGAGAAGAAGAAAGAAAGAGAGAAGAAGAAAGAAAGAAAGAAAGAAAGAGAGAAAGAAGAAGAAGAAGAAGAAGAAGAAGAAGAAAGTAAAATATACGGACAACAAAAAAGTATTTGGCATAAAATGACCCAATAGGTTGACATGCCGTAAAATCCAACCAACCAACCAACCAAGAATGAATAAGACAAAAAACGATTTCGGCATAAAATGACCCAATGGGTTGATATGCCGTAAAACCCAACCATTTTATTCAAGAATGAACAAAACAAAAACGTCTTTGGCATAAAATGACCCAATTGGCTGATATGCCGTAAAATCCAACTAACCAACCCATCAAGAATGAATAAAACAAAAACGTCTTCGGCATAAAATGACCCAAATGGGTTGACATGCCGTAAAATCCTACCAACCAGCCAGCCAACAACTGCCAATCGGTCACTGTAAGATAATCAACCATACGCCATGTTTAGGCACAGGCAAATAAATAATTATTAACTTATATAAGTTATAAGTAAATAAAAAGAGAAAACAAAATCGAATTCAAACGTTATTCTTTTTTTCTTTTGTTAAAAAATATATCATATATTCTTTTTTTGACTGATAAACATTTCTTTGGTTTTTGTAAAAACAACAACAGCAACATTTCAGGACTGGAATGATCGATTTTGTTTTTTGTTCTTTTGTAAAAATCAATTCTATATTTCTTGAACGGAATAGTGAAAGTGTTTGATATAAAAGAAATAGGGAATTGTCTACATTGTATGTGCGTGTGTGTGTGTGTGTGTGTGTGTGTGAGTGTGTGTGTGTGTGTGAGTGAGTGAGTGAGAGAGAGAGAAGAGACAGAATATGCTTGTGTGTACATATGCGTGCAGTTTATTCTGTTTCATGGAAAATGTTGAATAAGTTCATTGTGTATGCGTATGTGTGCGTCTATGTGCGCATCAGAGAGAGAGAGAGAGAGAGAGAGAAGAGAGAGAGAGAGAGAGAGAGAGAGAGAGAGAGAGAGAGATGTATGTGTATGCGTACGTGCAGTTTCATGGTCAATATCGAATGATTCCATTGTGTGTGTATGTGCTTGTGCGTATATGTGTGTGTGTGTGTGTATGAGAAAGAGAGAGAGACAGACAGAGAGAAAGAGAAAGAGAGAGAGAGAGAGTAAGTATGTATGTGTGTGCAGTTTCATGGCAAATATTGAATAAGTCCATTGTGTGCGCGCGTGTGGTGTGGGGTGTGTGTGTGTGTGTGTGTGTGTGTGTGAGAGAGAGTGTGTGTATGTGTGTGAGAGAGAGAGAGAGAGAGAGAGAGAGAGAGAGAGTGTGTGTGTGTGTATATGTACGTGCGTACAGTTTCATGGTAAATATTGAATAATTCCATTGTGTGTGCGTGTGTGCGTGCGTATGTGTGTGTGTGTGTGTGTAAGTGTGTGTGTGTGTGTGAGAGAGAGAGACAATGCGTGTATATGTGCATGTGTATGTGTGTGTGCGTGTTCATATGCGTGCAGCTTATTCCATTTCATGGTAAATGTTGAATAAGTCCAAGTCCATTGGCGTCAAGCTTCCAGATTTTCCCGTATCTTACAAAAGCAACATGACTTTTTCGTAGATCAAACAAGTCTGGCTTGCTTACAACCAGTAAAGCCAGAATATTTCGTTAAAATAACAACAAAACAACAGCACAACAAAAACAAAAGAAAAATGTCTTTCTTCTATCTGATGCATCATCACAATGCTATTGTAAAAACAATCTCCTTGGTCTAGCACTAGTGAAAAGGGGATAGACTCCCTCGCTGTCTGACTGATGCCGACCTTAGACCACTGATGACTAATGCTAAATCAAGTCATTTTGATTAACAAAAGATTCAGGTTGCTTATAGATCCTGCTGTTGCTTAAATAGTCACCCATTTAAGTATTGAACAGGCTCATCGTTGTTTAACTTCGGATCTAGCGGTAACTGGTGCTTTCAATATGACTTGAACGCAAACCTGTAATTCCTAAGTCAATCACCATCTTTTATTTACGAAGGTGAGTCAAAAAGTAATGCCATCTTGTTCTGGACTGATAAATTACCAACACAGGAACATGTATCATATGTCAAAATGAAGCTGGTCCTCTGTGGATCACATCCGTACTTCTCCACATAGATGAATCAAAAAGTAATGCCATTTTGCTTAGGGCATATACAATTACCCACACAGGAACATGTATCATATATCAAAATAAAGCTGGATTGTGGATCACAACCTTCCTTATCCACATACTCACCGTTTTTCTTAATAGCAATGTTCCACCTTCGAGAGCATGTATCCCCTCCGTAAAATTCTGTTGACTGTTCTTTGAGCCACTTCTTCACTACAGATTACTAACTAGATTTAGCGCCTTCAGACTATCATCTCTTCAACCCCATGAAAGAGGATTTGAGAGGCAAATGATGATATCCACACCCCTACTATACATAGTACAGTGAGCGTTTGAGGGAATCGCAAATTAGGCTTATGCCAGGGCGTAAGAAGTAAATGGAATGTGATAATTTGCATTGTTATGTAAAGTGTAATATATTATATTTTTGAAGGCAATTACAATGCGTATATAAATATTTGTTCTTGATAGGAATCTCATTGCTATCAAATTGCACATTTTCCTAACTCTCTCTCTCTCTCAAATACACAACATTTATATATAATATATATACTAGCAAATAATGCACCCGGGTGCAAGAATTTAGTTAAATTTGTAATAAAATATGATATTATTAAGAAAACTAATGAAACTAAATCAGAATACAGATAAAAAGATTTCAAACAGAGGGAGTATAATAAAGATTTGAAAACAGAGGGAGTATAATAAAAAAGATCAACTGAAACTTACTCTTCCATCACCTCGCTTTCATTGTATTTTTCTAATTAAGTATTTAGTTTATAAGCAGAATAAAGAAAAAATAACAGTTATTTTAATCTTTTATGGATTTCATTAAGATTCATTGAAGGATTTTGCTATATTCATTAAAAAAAACCAATACAGTAGAAATCAAATAATACGAAGCACATATTATTAAATTCGATTTAATATCAATAGCAAATTAGCCTTCCCGTTCACATTGTAAACCGCTATTTGTTGTATATATAAATAATTGCATGTTGTCAGTGTAAACATGTTTTAAAGTATTAATAATGTAAGACAATTTTTAATAATTGAGGTTTAGATAAAATAAAACCATGGAGAATGTGATGTCAATAACTAAGAGAATTGTGACTTGAGTAGGAATATGTTCGGTTACAGACAGAAAAAACACAATCTCCATTATATAAGTATATATAATATATATATATATATATTATTAGTATTTAAATTAACAAAGAGAGCATGCACTTAAAGTAAAAATTATTCTTTCATATTGACAAGTTTTTAATTGAATTCTATTGTTCAAACATGGCTGCGCTTGTCGTCTGTTATTCGGTGCTGAAAGGTTAGAAGGGACAAAAACTGAAAAAGGAAAAAAATCAAAAAGATAATAAAAAAACAATACGTGGAAACTTTTGCGAATTAGAAGAGCTGAATATTGATGCAATTAACTGGAGAGAAATTCAGAATCTATAAGTGGAGAGGTAACAATAATGAGAGAGTTTTATAAAGTGTA
Source organism: Doryteuthis pealeii (assembly GCA_023376005.1). NCBI lineage: Eukaryota > Metazoa > Mollusca > Cephalopoda > Myopsida > Loliginidae > Doryteuthis > Doryteuthis pealeii. The sequence continues at coordinate 72,767,384 of CM042165.1, forward strand.
CATTAAAGCTAAAAATTGCAGCTAAAAAGAGAGGACACCGGAAAAGATGAAACAATGGCTGAAGCAGACGATGTAAGGGAGGGGTGTTATGAGAAATAGACAATGCGAGAGAGAGAAGAGAGAGAGAGAGAGAGAGAGAGAGAGAGAGAGAGAGGGGGAGGGGGGAGAGAGAGAGAGAGAGAAAAGAAAGAAAAAAAGAAAGAAATATACGACAGCAAATTAAGAGAATAATGACGATGATTTAAAGAATACTTCCGTTTAAAATCTAAAGCTCATTATTGAAAGATTATTTTATGTACAGTTCTAACGACTAACTCTTTTCATTATATTAGTAACTTCGCATATATATATATATATATATATATATATATATATATATATATATATTATCACGTGTGTATTTTTTCGCGAAAAAATACACACGTGAAATCGACTGCAATTAATCAATATCTTGATTAATCTAGTGGATTTAACCCTGAAGATCCTTATGTTGAAACTCGAGTAGGTTATTACTGTGTACCTTTATGATAATAAATTTTCTCTACTAACGTATCGAGTACTTTATATTTATTATATCGCTGTCTTATCATTGTGAAACTTGCATCAACTAACCATTGTGATCTTTTTCACCGGTAAGTCACTTTTTCCACAAATACCATATATATATATATATATATATATATATATATATATATATATATGAGAAGTAAATACACAAACGATGTGTTTTGATATGGTTTTTTTAGCCGACAATTTTTGGGAGAATATGTGCCTAATTGAAGTCGTACCTAATTTTGAAAGTTAATTAATTAATAATTAATTAAAGTCGTATGTGTCGTATGCCCGCCTAATTAATTAATTATTAATTAATTAACTTTCGAAATTAGGTACGACTTCAATTAAGCACATATTCTCCCCCCCCAAAAAAAATGTATATAGATAGATAGATAGATAGATATCAAATTATGAATTTAAAAATTAACAAAAACGTTTCAAATTCATAGTTTATCTTACTTTAACCAAGGTTAAAGAGCCAGTCTGCCCTACTATTTACCCATAGCTGCAGGAGAGTAGGATTCATACCTTTTCCAAGGGTATTAGCGCTAAGTGAAATGCAATTACCACATCCAGGATTTGAACTCGGGGCGACTAGTCCATTTCCTATGACTTTAACCATTACACCAAGCGCTTCCATTTGAGCAATCGTATAGGAGAGAAACTCTCAGTAACCAAACGCCGTTAACTCCATGTCCATACTACACTAACTTATATATATATATATATATATATATATATATATATATATAGAAAAGATGTTGATCTACGTAGGCGCGCTCCCTGCCTTTGTTGATATTTTTGCGAGCGAGAGGAGTGATTCTAGCGGCAAATGCGAACAAACAATCTATCCCGCTCAGCTATTGACGAAAAGCGCTCGGAAAATACTGTCCAGTGCATCGGAGCGACATCTGGACTAACCAAGCAGAGGATTGTAGCATCCATCCAGCCGTAGCGTTGGACGCTTGACCTTAGTGAAATGACTTCCAGCCATTTTTTCTGATCGACTGGAAAGTCAACAGTGGAAAAATCCAGAGCAGTTTCCCTTCCCACCAAAGTTCCGATGGGAAATAGATCCGAAGGGGGGGGAGGAGGAGGAGGATAGGGAAAAGAGAGGAGGGAGAGGAAGAGCTCCGAGTAAAATTACATAATGTTAAAACAGGGCAGAGTTTTTCCGAATGGAAAAAGCGATCGATGAATATATAATCGAAACCCATGATTGTGTTTGTTTGTCATCAGATGCGTAGGCAGAGAAGAAATAATAGAATTTGGGTTAGAACGACCTTTGACCTTCTAATATTTACGGAGGAGTAATTTCTGGAGACTCTTATAATGAATTGCAAACACAGGGAAAAAAATGGAGGGCAGAGAATTATCTCTCAATAGAGTTTCATTGCAACTGTCTATACTTCATATATATATATATTATATATATATATAAAATGGGTACCCATTTTATAATAAACTTGCTCTGCTCCGTATTGAGCACTTTGTATTTGTTATATCGCTGACTTACCTTCCTGAATTCTGCACTTCCTAAACCATCGTGTCCATATTCACCGGTAAGTCACCTTTCCTTTTATATATATATATATATATATATATATATATATATTTCATTCAGAAATACAATCAACCCATCTCAGTGTGCAAATATCGATTTTCGAGGATCATTCAATAATTTTTCTTTGATAATTTTTTTCCATAAATGTAAACTCTGCATTGTTTGGCATTGGTTTATAGAAAAAATGGCAGCAAATCAAACAGAGTGTTCCACGCCTTAAAAGAGGTATGTTATCAAATTTTGCTGGCTGAAAAGTGCAAACCATGTGGAATTTATAAAAGAATGTTTAATGTGATCGAATACGCATGTTTTTACTGAAATGAATGCTTACAGATGGGCTAGGAGAGCTAAATTAAGATTATTATACATTTTACATATTGAACTAACTTAATAGCTCTTAAGTAAAAATAACACACGTGGTAATAATCAGAGTGGAAACACACTGACTCTCTGGGAAAGAAAAAAATCCTTGTACAGCAGTCAGTAAAGAGGGTCATGCTGACATATCTCTAGGGTTTGAAAGGGCTCATCCCTGTGAGAATATTTTGTGATATAATTATTTACTAAGCTTAGTTTAGATGTGGCACAAGGCCAGAAGTATGGGGCGCTCAATGAGAACCGAACTCACTAACAATGATCTGCAAATCTAGCTTGCTAACCATTACACCATGCGAGGTGCCAATTAAGCTTAGCTTAGATGTGGCACAAGGCCAGAATTACGGGACGCCCTGTGAGAATTGAACTCACTAACAATGGTCTGTATATCTAACCATTGCTAACCATTACACCACGTGCGGTGCCCAATATTTTGTGATATAAAGTTTGTTGGAATCCACCACTTAATCTTATAGACTCTGCGTGGGTTCGTGGATTCAATCGGCCAATCAACAATCTCGATACCTTTATGACACATCTTATATATATATATATATATACACACCATACCATACCATCTAAGGAGGTCACGGAGATGATACCATCAACATCAATGAAGGAGTACATATAGATGGCAAAACGGACAGATCAGCCATTTTATTCTTTCTGAAGAAGGGAATTCCCGAAATGTTACGAAATAAACGAAACTTAACCTCAAAAACCGAGTCTCTCATATTTCATACCTAATGCTTCATACTGAATCCCAAACATTATATATCATAAAACAATATATATATATATATATATATATATATATATATATATATATTTGAGGTGAATCTTAGTATTTGTATCCGTTTTAGGAGATACTTATACTAGGTTTGGGCTTAGGTGTCAAGCATTAACCTACTTATTATGCTAATATTGTTAGCGTAATATGTTAGTCGTGGAATACATATTTTATTTGTTTTGAGTTTCATTTATTTAGCCGGGTAAATAAATGAAACTCAAAACAAACCAGAGTCTTCAGATATGTATTCCACGACTAACATATTACGCTAACAATATTAGCATAATAAGTACGTTAATGCTTCACACCTAAGCCCAAACCTAGTATAAGTATCTCCTAAAACGGATACAAATACTAACATTCACTTCAAATATATATACGCACCAGAAGCATAGGGAGACGCAAAATCCACATCATATATATATATATATATATATATATATATATATATAGCTTTCTCATATCTATGTATAAGTATCTTATTATAATGGAGATTGTGGGTTTGTCTGTCTGTAACCGAAACTATATTACTATACATATCACAATTCCCTTTGTTATTTACATCACATTTACCATGATTTTATTATTATTTATACCTCAATTATTAATGAAATTGTTTTACAATACTTATAATGTTGACCATAACTACATGATATTTTCCACGTACCCCACTTGTACGGGTCAGACACAAGGCCCTATTTATGTGGGACCACCCACAAACCGAAGCTCATGGAGTGGCAGGTGAAAAATTGCGTCGATCCCGTCGGCATTCCCCCTCAAGGGGGCGCCTCAGGCACTGGGCAATAAACCCAGCCCTGCCCCTTTAAATCAAGTGGGCAGGTGTTGCCTGGGGGGATGGCCCCCTGGGATCGACGCCGTTAATTATAGCAATGGTCCACAGGCCGAAGCCACTGTTGACCATATCTACATACATACATGCAATTGTATTTATATATACAACAAAATAGAGATTTACTGTATGAATGGAAAGGCTTATTTGCATATTGATCTTAAAAATTTGATTTTAATAAATATATGCTTAGTAGTATTCTAATTGTTTGATTTTATCTTAATGAATATGAGCAAAAATCTCTTCAATAAATCTTAAAAGAAATCCCTTAACAAGAAGAAATAACTAATATTATTCTTTACTTCCTATTTTAACTAAACAGTTAAATTAGGAAGATTTACCAATGAAAGACGGGAGTAACGGAAAATGATGGAAGAGTTAGTTTCAAAGTTGTTCTATTTTTCAATCATACCCCCTCTGTTCCAAATCTTTTTATCTACATTCTTATTTAGTTTTATTAGCCTTTCTAATTTAACATGATAGTTTATTATATTAAAACTTAAAAACTTGCACCCGGAGGGTGCATATATTTGCATGTATAAAGATATTTATGCAGACGTTAGATCTATTTGCGTGAGTCTTGCCAGGATTATAGATTTGTATGAGAAATCAGAATCTTTTGATTTCAGACTTTCAATGTACGTTTGTTCGTATCTAAACGAGTCGATATATTTAGAGATAAAATAACGTGAAAACAATATCTTATATGATGAAGAAAATCTAACGATGGTTTTTGCTGATGTTTCTTAAGCGGCCTTTCGTCTGGTAGAAGATCAGCAGAGTAGAGCATTCAGTGAACTCTTTTCTTATGATTGGATCATTCCGTTTTTATCATAAAGAAAGGAAAGAAAAGGGAGTACTAACCAGAAAAAATACAATAAAAAAGAAAGACTGTAGAATTCGTATTTCCTAGGATTATCGTCACCTCAGCTAAATAATAGACCATTCCATTTTTAATATAAAAAAGAAAGGGAAGAAAAGGGCATACTACACATAGAAATATAATAAAAAAGAAAGAACGAGAGCAGAGGACAGATGAAAAGGTAATGGGTGAGCGGGGAAAATGGAAACGGTGAAACGAGTTCAAATTATAACCAGGTCCGCGTTTGCTTCCCTGGGAAAAAAAATTGAATCCATTTCTTTAAAAAAAATAAATAAATAAGTAAGTAATAATTGCTGAGCTTATTGGGGTCGGTAGTCAACCAGTTTAGTAGGACAAACTTGATTAACAAATTCAGGATCTGAAGGGCCGAAGACACAACTCAGCATATGAGTAGCACAGGGATCTGTGCGGTAAAGTAAGTTGATGGCAGGTGTGGCGCTCCACCTCAGACGCAAAAAACAATCTCCTTGGTCTAGTGCTAGTGAAAAAGGGATAGACTCCCTCGCTGTATGGCTCATACCGACATTAGGCCGCACCGATGACTTTACTTTACTTAGACAATTACCATACGTATGTTACAATTGGTTTCAATGCTGCGTATTAGCCGCTTGTCTTCAAGACAAGTGCCCAGCAAAAACAATACAGTGAATTCTTATTCAGTTAAATATATAAGTGTATATGGTTTTTATGCCGTTCTTACTGTATTCATCCGCGTAAATCCCTTCCATAGTGCTTAATTATAGCGCAAACTAGTCCGCCATTTTGTTTCTATGCACACACGTACATTCTTATATATGATTCACGTTTACAAGCCTACCTACATACATACAAAGATATGTCCACGTGTATACTCTTACCCGCCCGTACTACTGTGTGAGTCACACACACACACGAGTTTCTTGTATACGTACACATACGGGCATACGTACCCAATATAATATGCATATATATATATATATACTTGCCAGCTCCTACTATTATGTGACTCACTCACACAGGAGTTTGAATGTATATATACATATACGGACACTTATATACATATATTCTCGTGCCCAATATACATAAGCAATTAGATTATTCTCATAGGTAATGTTCATTAAATATTAAATACGGGTTTTAAAAGTCAATGTATTTATGAATAAAACAAAGTATTTCAAATATTTTTTAGCTTCATTTGAAAAAAAAATGCTTTTATCTTCTAACTGATTATCCCGTCCATTAAGTAGAGTTATCGCCCTTCATAATTTTGACCGGTAACGAGTTGCAAGGGGCGTTCCATTAGCACATGTATAAAACTACCACCATAAATGCCGAGGATATAATTTTATTAATTCTGACTTGCGGTGGTCAGCAGACGTTGAGGCTTTTTCAGAGACTTAAAGTGTCACTTTCTAAATAAATAAATAAAAAGCACAAAGGAGAACAAAATAAAGGAATCTGAAAATGATGATGATGATGTCATCATCATCACCATCATCATCATCATTTTATCTCATACCAACAGCACGGATTCTCATGTCTCTTTTTGCCACTCGTCCCTATTTGGCATCACGCTGGTTATCCAGAATCAGCGCAGAGATTATGTAGTTTTTTTGCAGGTCGGCTTACACTGGTGTGTCCATGTATAGGTGTCCACTGGAGAACGTCACTTATGAGTCTTTCCTTGCTTTACCAGCATGTCTTATTCGTCTTGATTTCAATTTATAAAGGTTTGTGTATTTATTTACCCAACCCATTCGCCATGGGTAGAATGGAACCCAAGGTCGCAAGTATGGGGCATCCAACGAGTATCCTCAACCGCAGTGAGAGACCAGCCAACCGCCCTCAACTCAAAATGTTTAAAGTGAAAGTCAGTTCTAAATTCTTTTTAATTTGTAATTTAATTAATTTGTCAATTTCAAAGTTTATGAGTTTAACTGGTTACATTTTATTCCATAAATGATACAATCATATTTCTCTGAATATTTTTTAGATGAGGCTTGATAATTTGTATTACTTGGATTATTCGGAGTAACGTCCTCATCTTTCTTGTCTATCTCCGTGGATTGAATGAAGTGTTCGGTTTTAAATTCAGTGAAGGATATATGCAGATTACATCTGGTGTCACTTATCCGCTGAATTCTTAGTGTCATCACCTCATAATAATGGGTCATTCCGTTTTTATTATAAAGAAAGAAAGGTGAGAAAAGTACATGCTACACAGAAAAAAATATTTAAGAAAGATCGAAAGATAAACGGCGGCTAACTAGAAACTGACTAGAATTAACTACATTATCTCACGCTTCCACTGGTAAAGGGAACAGGGATCAAACTAAGGCTACGAGATGTCCGTCAAATCTAACCGTTTTTTCAACACTAACTTTATTTATAGTACTCCCAGCAATTATGCAACTATTGAAAACGAAAAATGTACGAAAGTGAAGATGAATTAATAGCTGTATGTTGCGACCACGTGTTTTGACCGGTCTTTTTGGAGGTACAGAATATCCGGTTAGAATTGTTTTAACATAAATTAAATATTTACCGTATGTGTCTCTGATCATCAGGACTGATAAAATATTTTTATATTTTTGTGCTGATTATTTATATATCATTTTCCCCTTTGAATCATTTTCTTCAACATCTGTATGTATATGTAGTGTTACGTTATTAGAGAGGCCTTGGATAATTGAGGCTCGAAAGTAGCATATATAATTTAAGCGATTCTGTTATTGTAACGCTCTCTCTCTCTCTCTCTCTCTCTCTGCGTCAATGACTACTATAGATTTTGTCACGGCTAAAATAAAAAAATTGTTGACAAGTTGCGGACTTGTTTTTAATCGACACGGGTTGCCAGGGACTTAGTTGAAAGGAACGGGGGCCGGGTTAGCTCAGACGGTAGAGCGTTCAAGTTCGATACCGGTCCTCGCCAACTCAGCTATGAGTAGCACAGGATATGTGCGGTAAGTAAGGAGCTGATAGTAGGTGTGGCGCTCCACTTCAGACGCCAAAACAATCTCCTTGGTCTAGCGCTAGTGAAAAGGGGATAGACTCACTCGCTGACAGGCTGATACCAACTTTAAGCCGCCCCGTCGAAAAGAAAAATAAAGATAATAATCATGATTTATCTATCTCTCACTCTTTTTTTTCTTTTCACGCGTTTCTCGGTTAGCGACAATCATGTATGTTGTGATGTTAGTTCAACAGTAAAAAAAGAAGTCAAGTCGAGGTAGGGTAAAAAGAGACAAGTGTATTTACAATAAAGTACAAGAACGGCTACCTTGCCGCTAAACAGTAACAGTACGGTAACAGTACCACCTTTTCACTCGGTTCTCACTATTTATAGTGAGAACCGGTGTATATTCTCCACTGTAGGAACGGCCGGTACAACAATGTATATCATGTAAACATGTAACAGTTTTTGAAAAAAAGTATACATATTTTTTCTTTTCATATGTTTTAGAATTATTTATATAACTAGCAGGACCTGTGAATATACCATAATAATGATAATTTAATTATTACAGCGTTTGATATGTTTACTTAAGGAGCTATTATAAATAGTTCAGTATGCAAAAAGTATAATAATCATGATTTATCTATCTCCCACTCTTTGTTTTCTTTCTTTCCTTTTCATTATGTTCAGTTGAAGCAGATTAGCGTTATTGCTTCCCCTCTCTCGGCTCCTACACTCTTTCTTTCTTTCTTATTATATTTTTTCCTTGTAGCATTCCAACCAAAATAAAATGAATACAAGCAGGACCTATGGATATACCACAGTGTGATGATGCAATTATTATAACGTTTGATATTTTTACTTAAGAGCTATTGCGAAATACTTCAATATGTAAAAGTATAATAATCTTGATTTAATTCTCTCTCTCTCTCTCTCTCTCTCTCTCTCTCTCTCTCTCTTTCTCTGTGTGTGTGTGTGTGTCAACAACTACGACTAGATTCTGTAACGGCTAGAATAAATATTTGTTGACAACAAGATGCGGACTTGTTTTAAATCATCTGATTATCGGTAAATTATAAAAGATGGGTTGAATAGTCAAAGAGGAGGAGAGCAAGCGAACTTAGACCGGTCTATTGAGGAGACAGGCGACGCCGGCTGAATGAGCCTATAGAAAAAAACATTTCTTTCTTTCTTCCTCTCCTAAGCTGACAGCTTAGTGCGAGGTTCACAAGCTTAGCGTATCTAATTTAAGCGATTCTGTTATTGTAACATTCTTTCTATCTCTCTCTGTCAGCGACACTACTAGATTTGTCACGGCTAAAATAAACATTTGTTGACAACAGTTGCTTGCTTTAATCGACACGGGTTGCCACGGACTTAGTTGAGGGGACGTTTTTCACGCAAGAAGAAACGAGCCCACACATATACAAGAACAAAAGGCATATAATTTAATCTATCTAATTTAAGCGATTCTGTTATTGTACATTCTTTCTAATCTCTCTCTGTGTCAGTGACTACTACTAGATTCGTCACGGCTAAAATAAACATTTGTTGACAACAAGTTGCGGGCTTGTTTTTAATCGACACGGGTTTCCACGGACTTAGTTGAAGGGACGTTTTCAACGCAAGAAGAAACGAGCCCACACATATACAAGAACGAAAAGACATATAATGCCACAGTAGTATTGATAAAAACTACACGACAAGGGTTTCACAAAGGAAATACGAAATATAAATATGCAAATAAAATGGTGAACGAATTCAAATTGTCACTCTTAAAATGAGCGGGTTCATATGGAGGATGAGATATTTCCGAAGAAGTTAATCCCCCTCTCCACACTGCCACTATGATCCAAAGGAAAGGTAAGGAACCAATGCAGTTTGGAAGCGGCAGAGTCACAGGAGTTGCTGGGTAGCACTGGATTTCAGCATCACATCACCTTAGGGACTTTGGCTCCTGATTTGTTTTCGGAGTTTACTTCCCATGTCAAGAAAGACTAAATATAAACATGCAAATAAAATGTTTGACGCATTCAAACTGTCACTCTTAAAATGAAAATTAATAAATTAATACATACCTATTGATGACAAGGCAAAACAGGTGGATATGAAAAAGAAAGAAAAAAAAACAATGATTAAAAAAAGAATCTCACATTTATACTTTTAATAAACAAAAGGGGTTATTTCTTATAAGTCTAACATGATCAAAGGGGAACCACTCTTGACTGATAAATTATTTATTTATTTATTGATCTACAAGGGAAAGAGGGGTTAGGGTTAGTGTTTAGGGTTAGTTTAATGGGAAAGTAAATAAATAATTTATCAGTCAAGAGTAGTTCCCCTTTGATCATGTTAGACTTATAGGAAATAACCGAAAAAGATGAATAATCATATCTAATTAGAAGACAGGTGTATATTATTTTACCGTACCATCCTGGAAAAAATAATTGCATGTTTATTAGGCTTTAAATATACTGCAAAAGAAGAAAAGTTCAGTGAGGCGCCCAGTTACCACATTCAAATAATACAAATTATCAAGCCTCATCTAAAAAATAAAAACATTTTTTAGAGAAATAGTAAATTAACGTTGTTTATACAGTTTTCGTAAGCCTTCGTCATTGACTAATAGTTGTCTTAAGTATTCTATGATATTTGAAACATCTGAAGAAAGTCGGAGGGCACATCGGCCAAAACGTTGTGTTGAATACAATAAATATGAGAACAATAGTTAAGAATAATCCAAACAATCCAAATTATCAAGCCTCATCTAAAAAAAAAACAACAAAAATAGTATTATCTGCGTTATTCCGACTATTGTCCCCATCTTCATTGTTATCCGTACAACGTTTTGGCCGATATGCCCTCCGGCCTTCTTCAGGTATTTCTTGTCGGACTCAGGAACCTCTCGGACTCGAGAACCTTCTTTTCGGAACTCGGGAACTTTCTTGTCGTAATCGGGAACCTTCCGAGTCCGAAAAGGTTCCCGAGTTCGACAAGAAATACCCGGAGAAGGCTGGAGGGCATATCGGCCGAAACGTTGTACAGATAACAATGAAGATGAGGACAATAGTCCGAATAACACAGATAATACTAATCATCCAGCCTCATCTCAAACACTCAGAGAAATAGTAAAAACAAAACAAAAAAATAACAAAAAACAAAAATACAACAGAGTAATATAAATATAGTAAATTAGCGTTGTTTATGTAGTTTTCTTAACCCTTCGACATTGACTAATAGAAAAAAAAGTAAAACAAATAAACCCGGGAACCTTCTTCACGAACTCGGGAGCCTACATGTCGTAATCGGGAGCCTTCACGTAACTTCGAACCGAACCCTTTATTCAATCCACGGGGTTAGATTGTTCTCATTCCATTAACCATTACCGGGTACAAATGTTAAGCTGAATTAAGTATTTTACGTTAGCTGAAGAAGGTCGGTGGACACATTGACCGAAACGTTGTGTAGAAAACAATAAATACGAGAACAACAGTCAGAATAACAAAAATAATACAAATTATCAAGCCTCATCTTAAAAAAAAAAAGAATTCAGAGAAATAGAAAGGGCCGGGTTAGCTCAGTCGGTAGAGCGTTCGGCTAGAAACCACAAGGTTCCTAGTTCGATACCGGCCCTTGCCAACTCAGCGTATGAGTAGCACAGGGACCTGTGCGGTAAGGTAAGGAGCTGATGGTAAGCATGGCGCTCCACCTCAGACGCAAAAAAACAACAAAAAAACAATCTCCTTGGTCTAGCGCTAGTGAAAAGGGGATATACTCCCTAGCTGATTGGCTGATACCGACTTTAGGCCACCCCGACGACTTTACTTTACTTACATACAGTTTTTGTAACCTTTCGACATTGACTAATAGAAAGGAATAAAGACAAATAATCGCGGGACGAAAAGAATAAGTGGATTTCCTTTCTGTTTTATACGAGCTGATCCATTAATTTCGAGTTAGGCTTTCTGTTTTTTTTTCAACAGAAAGTCATAACGAGTTGAAGACGAGTAAAAGAAAAGAGAAAGACCCAACAGGATTTCACGTCGCACTAAAAGCGGCTTAGCGAATCTTTTGTTGTTGTTGTTGTTTTTGTGGATGTTGGTTGCTTCTTGTAAGCGCGCCAAACGTCTTCTCGACCTAAGACATTTCAAATAATCATAAAGTACACAATAAAAGTCAGACAAGAACCCAGATTTTTTTTTCACTCTCTTTCTCCTTTATTATTATTATTATTATTATTATTATTATTATTATTATTATTCATGCAATCAGGTATCTGTTTGTCGCTGTCTCGAGGAAAGACAAACATGCAACTATATATATATATATATATAATATATATTATATATATATAATATATTATTAGACTACGAAAAAGCGTATACATTTTAAAAGAGGAATTTCTAAAAAGAAAAGCAGGGTACCCTTATAATTAGATAATTCTCACACACACACACACACATATATATATATATATATATATATATATATATATATGAAAAGATTAAACTTTATGCCACAAAAGATCTCCACTGTAAAACTGCTTTCATCGTAACAACACAGTTCATATGTTTTAAACAAGATGGATTCATTAGCATATTAAATGTCAGCTTCTGAAATTAGTACACCAGTTCACGTACCTAGGTAGCAATATCTCATCTGCAGAAAGCGCATAAGAAAAGGTATTTACTGCTATTGACTGGTTATTAATCATACAAATATCTGATCTCTCTGATGAGAAATTCTTCCAAGCAGTAACCGTATCATTACTACTATATGACTGAACCATTTGGACTTGTACGAAACGCTTGGAGAAAAGGCTAGATGGGAACTATGCAAGAATGCTGCATTTAAAAATATTAAATTTCATACTGTTGGATTAATTTCCATCTATTTTTCATATATATATATATATATATATATATATATATATATATATATAAGAGGTGTTATCGATAGTGATGCTGTATTTACAAAGATAGTATATATATGGTGTGTTATTAAAGTGTTGAGTTAGAAGCTGTATTTACAAAGATAGCAATGAACAATTAATGGAACGTTAATTTTTTCAGAAGTCAAAAAGTACAATACTTTCGATACTTTTTCGACACACATTATATATACTAGCAAATATATGCACCCTCCGGGTGCCAGTATTTAAGTTTTAATATGATAAAATATATTAAATTAGAAAGGCTGATGAAACTGAATAAGAATGCAGATAAAAAGATTTTGAACAGAGGGGGTATGATTGAAAAATAGAACAACTTTGAAACTAAGTCTTCCATCATTTTACATTACTCCCGTCTGTCTTTGTTAAATTTTCCTAATCTAACTATTTAGGTAAAATAGGAAGTAAAGAATAATATTACAGTTATTTCTTTTTGTTAATGAATTTCTTTTAAGATTTATTCCTGAAATTTTTGCTCATATTCAATAAGATAAAACCAAACTATTAGAAATCAATAATACTAAGCATATATTTATTAAAATCAATTTTTTAAGATCAATATGCAAATTAGCCTTCCCGTTCACACTGTAATCCGCTATTTTGTTGTATATAAAATACAATTGCATGTTATTATTATGTAGATATGGTCAACAATCTTAATAATGTAAAACAATTTTATTAATAATTGTTTTAAATAAAAAATAAAATCATGGAGAATGTGATGTAAATAACAAAGGGAATTGTGACTCGAGTAGTAATATAGTTTCGGTTACAGACAGACAAACCCACAATCTCCATTATAATAATATATATATATATATATACTAGACAAAACGTGACTCATTTATGCAAATTACGACTAAATAGAACCAAAGCTAAAAACACAATCTCCTCGGTCTAACGCAAGTGAAAAGGGGAAAGAATCCCTCGCTGTCTGGCTTATACCGACTTTAGACCGCCCCAGCGACTTTACTTTTACTTTTCACAGAGGTGTTATTTATACGTTTGTTAGCGAACGTTGAACGTCTCTCATTTTTGTCATAGGAATTCTTTGCATTTTGAATTAAGGTAAAGTGTCTCTCTTGCAGTTCGTACATTTTTGGCTAATCGAATGCCAAATGGAAAGAAGACAACAAAGAGCCAATTCTTTACAAGTCATAAATCATTGCAAAAAGAAGTATTTTTACGATGTCTGGTTCCTCTTAATTCACATATTTCACAGCGCTTAAGGTATTGTCTGACTTGCAAATCAACCTTTATACACATATTACTTTACGAATATATATATATATATATATATGTGCACACACAAACACACACACACACACTACACGCACATATATATATATTTCTATCTGTTTGTTTTGTTTTGTTTTACGGCATATCAACCTCGTTGGGTCATTTAATGCCGACAAAGTTGTGAAATAAATTCATTCTTAATGCATAATACAATTTTGGTTTATCAACTCATGTTTTTCTATTTAACCCATAGATGGGACCCTAACCGGTACTACCACTCCGGGTCAGAGTGGACCAGGGAGCAACGATGATGAAGGGGTGCTCCACAATCCCCAAACCTTCAAAACTGGAACCTCACCATCAAATAGAGTTTAACGTCATTCCCAGGACATGTAGACCCTCAGTCACCGCCTTCTAGCGCCCATATGATAAAAAGGGGTTGGGTCTTGCCATAAAGGCAATAGGGTTGGGAAAATCATATAGGTGCTAGGGCTTGACGTGACCAGCCGATTGATCGGAGGGGGCCTCTCCGACCGCCCGTCTTGCCCAAGATAGGGCCAAAGTGGAGCATTGCAATTTCTATCTGATACTAATAATTAATACAAACTTATATTGTTTAAAGTAACTATTTGTAGTTATTAATAGTAGTTTGTTTGTACCCAGTTATATGGTTTTAAGTATCCTATCTAATGTTCATATTTTACATACAAGGTGTGTCAAAAAGCTATCGAGTTTTTTTCGCAAGAAATAACGTTCCATTCATTAATGTTTTTCAGAAAACAAGGTGTGTCAAAAAGTACCAAGTTAAAATCTGTATTTACCAAGATAGATATGAAGAAGGAATGGAACTTTTTTTTTCTGAATACAAGTTTGTGTCAAAAAGTACAAAATCCCGATACTTTTGTGAGACAATGGGTGGTATATTTCTAAGCAGATAGTGCCCAATATCATTGATTGGGCATTTATATTTGTTAAAGTAGCGTGGACATGGAGTCAATACCTGGTTATTGACAGTTTCTCACCTATGCGATCTTCAGACCAAAATCTGGTCTCACTGACTACGCTACTTGAACTCAAATATATATTTATATATTTATATAAGCAAACACACACACACACACACACACACACGCACGCACGCATATATATATATATATGTGTGTGTGTGTGTGAGAAGGATTCGTCGCAAAGTCAACTTTTCCTAGACCTGTTGCCATACAGATGTTAAACACCCAAATCTCCCTCTCTCTATATATATTTATATCTCTCTTTCTCTCTCTCTCTCTCTCTATATATATATATATATGAGGTGTGTCAGAAAAATATCGAGATTGAAGCTGTTATTAACAAGATAGAAATGAACAATGAATGGAATAATAACCGAGATGAATTTAAGAAGTAGTATGCAACAATAATCTAACAAAACTGTACATCAAAATATGTCTCCGTGTTTACTGATTAAGGAAACAAGGACAAAATAGAACAGAAAGAGACAGCTCCAGAAGAGACGTCTGAAATAAAATGAAAACCCAAATACGACCCGATGAAAGATGGCGAGATTATAAATAACCGAGATGAATTTAAGAAGTAGTATGCAATAATAATCTAACAAAACTGTACACCAAAATACGTCTCCGTGTTTCCTGATTAAAGAACAAGAACAAAATAGAACAGAAAGAGACAGCTCCAGAAAAGAGACCTCCGAGATGAAATGGAAACCCAAATACGACCCGATGAAAGATGGCGAGATGATTAATAACCGAGATGAATTTAAGAAGTAGTATGCAACAATAATCTAACCAGGTGATAGCTTTATTATGAGTGTAACAAACGTTATAATAAAAAAGGGTGGGAGTAAGATTATGTTGCACTGTCTACTAAGTGGCAATGCCCTCATTATATCAGAGACCTATATTTGATTTCAGATCGAATATTGTATCACCTAACTCATCCCTTTCTCTC
Organism: Doryteuthis pealeii; assembly: GCA_023376005.1. Lineage (NCBI taxonomy): Eukaryota > Metazoa > Mollusca > Cephalopoda > Myopsida > Loliginidae > Doryteuthis > Doryteuthis pealeii. The sequence continues at coordinate 72,783,488 of CM042165.1, forward strand.
GTTTTACGTTATTTTCCTCTTTATTTTATCAATTCACTCTACTTTTTTCTCTTTTTAATTATTTACTCAAATAATGTTTTTTTTATTAAGGCTGTGGAAATCTGAGCAAACAAAAGTCTCCATTATTCGATCCCATGTCAGGTTTACCCGTCTTATTCGAAGGTGTCTTCAAGGTCAAAAGAAATATTACAAAAATAAACACTTGAAGGTGAGTATGGTTTATCGGTTTCTTTGTTTAATTACATATCTATCTTCGTGCTTTATATAATGTCATAGGTGTTCATACCTTTCCCAAGAGTATGTCCGAAAGTGAACGTATTAGTGAGACTGGAGTTCGAACAATCTTATTATAATTTCTGAGACCAGTACTTTAGCCACAACACCACGGGATTACCCCTAAGTACGGTTAGAGAGAGTAATTATTATCATTTACTCCTTTTGAGTTTTCACATCAGTGTTAGCTGATGGTCTTTCACTAGTCTGAGTGACAGCATGTCTCCTCAGGTCTCCAGGACTCTCCTGAGTATTCTGGCAGATTGCAGCAGTGCAGTGTGCTGAATGGTATCAATCCCTCCTCTGATTTCCAAACTTTCCAAACCCTTTTCCAATCCTTTTGGGACCGTTCCAAATGTACCAACTACAATTGGTATCACTTTGACTTTCATATTCCATAACTTTTTCAGTTCTCTGGCAAGGTCCAGATATTTGTCTATTTTTTCATTTTTCCTTTAGCTTCACCCTGTGATCTGCTGGCACTGCAAAATCCACTAGTTGACAAGTTCTTTCTTTTTTGTTAATCAACACTAGGTCTGGTCTTCTTGCTGGGATAAGGTGATCCGTTTTTATTTCAAAGTCCCAGAGAATTTTATGCGTTTATTATTATTATTATTATTATTATTATTATTATTATTATTATTATTATCATTAGTGGTAGCAGTTGTAGTAGTTTTTCATACCTGGTGGACTTTCACTGGAATTTGAATGACAACAAGTAACTTCAGGTCTTCAGGACTTATCTGGTTATTTTAACCGATCTCAACAATGTTGTTTTCTGGATGGTCTCAATTCTTTCTTTGATTTCCAGTTCCTTTAGTCTTTTATCTAAGCTTTTTGGGACCGTTCAATGTGTCCCAACTCTTATTGGTATCGCTTTCACGCTCATATTCCATAGTTTTTCCAATTCTCTAGCAAAGTACAGGTATTTGTTTATCTTTTTGTTTTCTTTTCATCTTTACTCTGTGATTTGCTGGAACTACAAAATCTACCTGTTGAGAAGTTCTCTTATTTTTTTTCTTTATCAATACTAAGTTTAGTCTTCTGGCTAGGATAAGGCAATTATTATTATTATTATTATTAGTAGTAGTAGTAGTAGTAGAAAATAAAAAACGCCCCTTGGGCGATGTAAAAAATAGATTTTTGAAACATATTGCCTGAGGGGTGGGAGTAAAAAATTCAATGTCAGCGAGTTTGTACCCCAAGTAAGTAAAATCATCAAATTCATTAAAGGATTAAACAATAAAACAGTTTAAAATGTAAACTTTAAATATGTATTAAAATAAAACAAACTATATATAGATATATAATACCAGTCATGTATTTATTAAAACTTGTTTTAAAAAAAACAATGAGGACTGTCTAATGTTGCATGTTCAAATTTGGAGTGTATTTATTCTATGTTATGACGATTTTGGGTAATGTGACGTAAGCAGTGACGTAATTTTTGTTACAGACAAAAACCGGAAGCGAATCTCCATTATTATTACTATTATTATTATTATTATTATTATTATTATTATTATTATTATTATATCTCCTTGGGTATCTCCCTATTTGCTATCTTCTCATATTAGAAAAATATTTGCAGAGAATTTATACACTATGATTACAAGATCTAAGTATGATTAAAATTGTAAAGACAAATGTTGGAGCTTTTTTTATATATGAGTTGTGCTGAAATCCACCATTTAAACTTATAGACTCTGTGTGGGTGCGTGTATTAAAGCCAGCCAATCAACACGCTCGAATGCGTTGTTAGTTAACTACTTAATAGCCGATCATGAAAGTCGATCATTTGCACGTTTCGACACGGACGAGCGGATCAGCCTCTGCTTAACAAGGATTCTTCACTAAAGAACAACCAACGGATTCTACCTAACACTAAGGAACAACGAAAGGATTCTTCACTAAGGAACAACCAAATGATTCTACCTAACACTAAGGAACAACCAAAGGATTCTACCTAACACTAAGGAACAACCAAAGGATTCTACCTAACACTAAGGAACACAAGGGAATTGCACTGTAAAGAGCTCTTACTTGAAGCCTAAAATGGCCACAAAAATCGGTACAACAGAGACATACATATCTGAACTAAGTCTGTCTCAGCAAAATCAATAATTATTAGAAATGACGTTGTATTTCAGAGTAGAAACTGGGAAGTTAAAAAATGACCCCAGGAAAGGCATGAATCCATCTGCTCTCCTTCTCAGCTAGAGTTAAATAGTAGGGCTTGATTAGGCAACCAACAATATCATAAATTAATTTTCTTACCATTATTTCTGAAGTCTTCTAAATTAAAATATTTTTGAATTTTTGGAGATGAGGCCTGATAATTTGGATTATTTGGATTATTCGAACTATTGTCCTCATCTTTATAATTATTCTCTTCGAACTTGGACACATGGCGCAACGGATATAAATGTTGAGTTAATACAGTTCTAAGTGACAATCTAATCTGGGTTGCAGGTTCAATCCTGGCCAAAGATGATATGGTTAATTGAATGAGAATAGTCTACCCCCGTAGATTAAATAAAAGGTTCGGTTTGAAGTTCCCTGAAGGCTCCCCGATTGAGACAGGAAGGCTCCAGAATTCGAGAAAGTTCCAAAGTCCGACAAGAAATACCCGAAGAAAGCCGGAGGACACATCGGCCGAAACGTTGTGTACATACCAATAAAGATCGGGAAAATAGTCCGAATAATCCAAATCATCTGAAGTTATCTAATTCTTTTTTTACACAATGCTCTTTTAGATATTATTAGACAATAAAATATTGAATAATAAAAAATATTTTATATAATCATATAATTTAATTATAATAATTATACAATTATTATACAATAGTAATTATATTATTATATTTTATATTATTATAATAGTAATTATATTATTATATACAATAGTAATGCATCTTACAATAGTAATTATATAATTTAATATATTATATATTTGAATCATATTGTTTAAAAAAAATATTGAATAGGTAAAAACTTGAGCAGACACAGAGAC
>CM042165.1:72789273-72814812 GCA_023376005.1 Doryteuthis pealeii
TCGACGTCAAACTTTGCATTGTAAATTTTCAGACCATATGACCTTTAGGCACCCCTTTTGCTTTGCTGATTCATAAGTACATTTTTTTCATTTACATCGTCAACATCCGGTTGTTTGTTAGGGGTTAGGAGTAGTTTTATAATTAAAAAATTCTAAAAATTGTCTGTTAACAAATAACCGGATGTTGAGGGTGTAAATGAAAAAATGTACTTATGAATCAGCAAAGCAAAAGGGGTGCCTAAAGGTCATAATGTCCAAATTGTCTATGTTTTTTCTATTCTTTGCTATATTCATAAATAAAGAGTGCTTAATATCGATGATAGACCATGCATATATATATATATATATATATATATATATATATATATATATATATATATATATATAGGGTGTGTCAACAAAATTATCAAGATTTTTTTTCTTTTTAACACACCTTGTATTCTGAAAAAAAATTAATGATTGGAACGTTATTTTTTATCAGAACACAAGGTGTGTCAAAATGTACGAACAAATCTCGATACTTTTTTGACACAGCTTATATATATATATATATATATATATATAACCTCGATAAAATTTAGGTAAATAATAACCTGATTTAAGACACTTGGTAATGGTTCAGAGAAGAAGCAAATAACCCTAGATGGTTTGAAATGCTGTTGAAATCAATCAACTAATCAAATCAAATAATGAGCATAAAATTAATGGGATTCCCTAACCTTTGTGCATAAAATAACCCTAGACGGTTTGAAATGCTGTTAAAATCACTCAATCAATCACTTGTAGGATTTCCTGGGGAGTCCTTTGCATTAACCATACACGTGGAATTCAGAATCCTTTTTTCTAATTTAAACTTAGGAAGCTAATTACCTAATTCCGGTACCGTGACAAATTGTTTCCCCGTACAAATTAGAGGAATGTCGTTTTTAGATTGGCTAATCATTTACAAGACGGATCAAAAGGTTGAACCTTGATATTATAGACAGAGAATTAATCTCCGACAGCGGAGAGCTCGTTCCCTTGGGGGGGGGGGAGGGGATGAAGGCAGCTTGATAAATGTCATACACACCTCATGAATTGCAGCACCCCATCTTCAAGGATGAAACACTGGCTTTTAAATACAGCAGATAAATCAAGTTTAAGCCGTGTGTTATTTGTTTATAATGTCAGTGTGGCTTACATTGAGGCCGGTCGATATTTAACTAGTGATTCTTATTTGTCTGTTTCAAATCGTATTCACATCTGTCCTTTGTCAATGGTTGTGATGGTCTTAAGGCGAAATTGTCCACATTCATATTCGATGATATGTGTATCAGTAAATATATGCGGGTGACGTCACTAATAGGCGTTGGTGTTCAGACAAACAATAAAGCGTGTATCGCTAGAAAATAAAATATAGACAACACACACACATATTGGAGGCGCGTGGTCTAATAGAGTGGTAGGAAATGGACTCGTCGACCCGAGTTCAATTCCTGGACGAAGCTGTTTGCATTTCACATGTCGCTAATACCCTTGGGAAAGGTATGAATCGAATTCTCCCTCCAGCTAGGGATAAATATTAGGGCAGACTGGGCTCTTTAACCTTGGTTAGGCAACCAGTCTAGGAGAAGGAAATTTCTGAATTCAAACCTGTTAAACTCTACTTAAGAAATTGACCTTGTGTCGCATCCTGCTCGTGCGGAGGGGTTATATATATATATATATATATATATATATATATATATATATATATATATATATATATGAGAAGTAAATACACAAGCGATGTGTTTATGATATGGCTTTTTTTTAGCCGACAATTTTTGGGAGAATATTTGCTTAATTGAAGTCGTACCTAATTTTGAAAGTTAATTAATCAATAATCAATTAATTAGGCGGGCATACCTATTTAAATAGGTATGCCCGCCTAATTAATTAATTATTAATTAATTAACTTTCAAAATTAGGTACAACTTCAATTAAGCACATATTCTCCCAAATATATATATATATATATATATATATATATATGAGGGAAAAGTGGAAGTGAATCTGAAAGTATGTAATTTTATGAAAAACTTATGAAAAAACACAAGTTCATGAACGAGTAATGTTTATTTAGCCTACGCTGCAGTGTTTCGATCTGTTTCAATATATCTTCATCAAGGCTTTCGTTAGTTTGAGGAAAAAATAAATGTATCATAGAAAATAAGAAGTCTTCGAGACTCTTTTGTTTATGGTCGGTCAGTCTATTTAGAACTGTTGACGAAAACGCGAGCGCTCTTGTTTATGTTTTAAAAATCCAAGAACGCTCGCGTTTTCATCAACAATTTTAAAATGACTGACCGACCATAAAACAAAAATTCTCGAAGATTTCTCATTTTCAGTGATACATTTATTTATTCCTCAAACTAAGGAAAGCCCTGATGAAGATCTATTGAAACAGATCGAAACACTGCAGCGTAGGCTAAATAAACATTACTCATTTTTGAACTTGTGTTTTTCAATTTAAGGTAAATAAATAAAGGAAAGGAAATGTTGAATGGATAAAAATGGTTTAAGGAAATGCCAACACGTGTTTCGGCCGATAGTTTGTCCATGTACGCATTGTATTCTATTTATTACTATTTTTAATATGAAATAAAACAATAATAATAGAAAAATATTAAATACTTAAGTTTACAAAGAAACGGCATTCCCCAGGGCAAGATTTTTGATATTTTTATATCAGACATCTTGCCCTGAGGAAGGCCGTTTTCTTTATATACTTAAGAATTAAATATTCTACAGCTAAATAATGGACCATTCCGTTTTAATTATAAAGAAAGAAAACGAAGAAAAGGGACATACTACACAGAAAAATATGATAAGAATGAAAGAAAGAAAGAAAGAAAGAGCGTAGGCGAAAAATAGAGGGGGGGGTCAGTGTGCTGAAGCGATAACGCTAATCGGTTTCACTCGAACATAATGAAAAGATGAAAAGGAGGAAAGAAAGAAAAAAAAAACAGTTGGTTGTTTGTTTTGTTTTACGGTAGATCAACCCTTTTCGGGTCATTTAATACCGAATCAAATCATTTTGATATCAATTTGTCTATACTACCTGCTGTTGCTTAAATGGTCACCCATTTAAGGATTGAAAGAAAAAAAACAGAGTGAAAGAGAGAGTTTAATCAAGAGTATTATACATATTGAACTATTTAGCAATAGCTCTTAAGTAAACATATCAAACGTTGTGATAATAAAATTATCATACTGGGGTATATTCACTGGGTCTCGCTTGTATTTTATAATCCCTTGTGTCTAAATGATTAAAAAAGATTATCACAGTTATTTCTCAGACTGCGTCTCACCATTCAATTTGTTTATACTACCTGCTGTTGCTTAAATAGTTACCCATTTAAGTATTGAAAGAAAAAACAGAGTGAAACAAAGTTTAATCAAGATTATTATACATATTGAACTATTTGGCGATAGCTCTTAAGTAAACATATCAAACGTTGTGATAATAACATGATCATACTGGGGTATATTCACTGGGCCTCGCTTGTGTTTTATAATCCCTTGTGTCTAATTGATAAAAAAAACTTATCACAGTTATTTCTCAGACTGCGTCTCACCATTCAATTTGTTTATACTACCTGCTGTTGCTTAAATAGTCACCCATTTAAGTATTGAAAGAAAAAACAGAGTGAAACAAAGTTTAATCAAGATTATTATACATATTGAACTATTTGGCGATAGCTCTTAAGTAAACATATCAAACGTTGTGATAATAAAATTATCATACTGGGGTATATTCACTGGGCCTCGCTTGTGTTTTATAATCCCTTGTGTCTAATTGATAAAAAAACAAACTTATCACAGTTATTTCTCAGACTGCGTCTCACCATTCAATTTGTTTATACTACCTGCTGTTGCTTAAATAGTCACCCATTTAAGTATTGAAAGAAAAAACAGAGTGAAACAAAGTTTAATCAAGATTATTATACATATTGAACTATTTGGCGATAGCTCTTAAGTAAACATATCAAACGTTGTGATAATAAAATTATCATACTGGTGTATATTCACTGGGTCTCGCTTGTATTTTATAATCCCTTGTGTCTAAATGATTAAAAAACAAACTTATCACAGTTATTTCTCAGACTGCGTCTCACCATTCAATTTGTTTATACTACCTGCTGTTGCTTAAATAGTCACCCATTTAAGTATTGAAAGAAAAAAACAGAGTGAAACAAAGTTTAATCAAGATTATTATACATATTGAACTATTTGGCGATAGCTCTTAAGTAAACATATCAAACGTTCTGATAATAAAATTATCATACTGGGGTATATTCACTGGGCCTCGCTTGTGTTTTATAATCCCTTGTGTCTAATTGATAAAAAAACAAACTTATCACAGTTATTTCTCAGACTGCGTCTCACCATTCGTCTTACAAAAGAAGATAAGCTCAATTCTTGCAACTTGCTACTTTAGCAAAAGCCTTCAGGTGAATGGGCTTTTTTTTTCATTCACAAGTTCACAATAAAGAAACCAGCTGGTATCTTTCATTCCTTATTATTATATGCTAGTCGTACAGATGTTTTTCACTTACATAACAGGCAGGTTTTCCTACGCTCAATTTTTCTACAAGATAATATAAACCAGAAGACGAGTGAGAATATACATGTCTCGCCCCCAGTGAATAAATTAATTACATTGGCAATTGTCTGCGAATCGGGTTTGTTTCCTATCTTTGTGCTGCAGCTGAAGCAAATATTGGGAGATGTAAAAAAAAACAACAAAAAAAAAACAAAACAATTTTTACCTGACACATTATTGCGACACAACATCATTGTGAAGGCTTTATTTATATTTATTTTCTCCCATTTTTTAGTCATTTGCTATTATCCTCATTTTTGAATAATAATAATAATAATAATAATAATAATAATGATAATAATAATACACTTGGAAAAAAGACAATAAAAAGACTGGAGGATCTGGAAATCAGAGGAAAAGTTGAGACCATCCAGACTACTGCACAGCTGCAATCGGCTAGAATACTCAGAAGAGTCCTGGAGACCTGAGGAGACTTGTCACTCAGACTCCAGTGAAATACCATCAGTTAACGCTGATGTGAAAAACTCAAAATGAGTGATAATAATAATAATAACTAGCACAACGGGAATACAAAGCTAGGCACGACTGAGTTGGGATCCACTGGGAATTATGAAAAAAAAAATTAAACATTAACCATACAACAAAATGGTATATGCATAAACCAGAATCTGTTTTGAGAATGAAACGCATAAAATTCTCAGGGACTTCGAGATAAATACGGATCACCCTATCCCAGCAAGGGGACCAGACCTAGTAATGATTAAAAAAAAACAAACAAAAAAAAAACAAAGAAAGAGAACGTGTCAACTGGTGGACTTTGCGGTCCGAGCAGATCACAGGGTGAAGCTGAAGGAAAATGAAAAGATGGATAAATACCTGGACCTTGCCAGAGAATTGAAAAAGCTGTGGAATATAAGAGTGAAAGTAATACCAATTGTAGTTGGTGCACTTGGAACGGTCGAAATAAACTTGGAAAAAAGACTGGAGGATCTAGAAAGAAAAGGAAGAATTGAGATCATCCAGACTGTAGCACTGCTGCAATCGGATAGAATACTCAGAAGAGCGCTGGAGACCTGAGGAGACTTGTTGTCACTCCGACTCCAGTGAAATACCATCAGCTAACGCTGATTTGAAAATCTCAAAAGGAGTGAAAATAATAATAACAATAATAATAATAATAATACACAATAAAACAGTAAATGTAGACTGTGTGATGACAGAGATGAGACCACAAACGTTGTAATACTAAAATCATCATACTGTGGTATATCCACAGGTACCGATACTTTAATATTATTTTTGAACTGCGCTGTTCCAAAGAAAAATTAAATATGGAAGGCAATACAAGACAAAATCAATAAAAATGATTGTGCTACACTGTTTTAGCTAATTATATTCGTATCTATGTAAGTTTTTCTCCTGAGTTTTGTTCAACCATTGGAATAGACACGTCTGGATGTGACAGACTCATTGATTGGCCAATAATAGCAGTTCTCCACACCCCACTCTACTTGTGTATCATTTTACGTTCATTTAATTTCATATTCATCTTGGACCTTCAAATTTATACTTCTCAAAAACTAACAGTAAATTGATACATATTCGATACATTTCGAAAAATTTCTGTCTCGAAATATGGGTGAATGGGAAGAACAATAATGAACGAATTTTAGTCGAGTCTCTTTGAAAATAGGAAGGTTTGCTTAGTAAAATAAAGCACTTATAAATAATAAGTTTTAATAGCAGGTAATGACAACAAGCCATATATATATATATATATATATATATATATATATATATTATATATATATATATATATATATATAATATATATATATAATATATATATAGATAGATAGATAGATAGATAGAGAGAGAGAGGCGCGTGGGCTAGTGGTTAGAGTCGTGGAAAATGGACTCGTCCATTCGAGTTCAATTCATAGACGAAGCTGTTGGCATTCCACATAGCGCTAATACCCTTGGGAAAGGTATGTATCCATATATTCTCCCTCCAGCTATGGGTTAAATAGTAGGGCAGACTGGGCCCTTCAGCCTTGGGTAGGTAACCAGTCTAGGAGAGGGATAACTCTGAATTCAAAATTCTTTGGAAGAAGAAAGAGGAGGAGGAGAAGAAGAAGAAAAAGAAGAAAGAGGAGGAGAGGGAGAAGAAGAAGAGGAAGAATAATAATAAGAAAATGTGTAATTTCCTAGAATTTTTTACTATAATAATCAATTATTTGCACAGTTATATGATAACAATATTTTGTTTGATTTTTTTGTTTAATGGTATATCAACCTTTGTGGGGTATTTAATGCCAAATCCCTCCTTGTAAAAGAATAGTAATAGTACTATTTGATCTATATCTGGTGGGGATGAAGTTCATAACTCCCAAACAAAACGTAGAAACAACACTCCACGAGAAAAACAGCTGTTCGGTCACCTGCCCCATATGACCCAAACAATCCTTGTTACACAAACAAGACATGCAGTGCACCGTTGGAGAATCAAGGAAGAACTCACAAACGACATTCTCCTGTGGAAACCAGCACATGAACATGCTAACGTGGACCGCCCAGCAAGGACGTAGATTGACCAATTTTGCGCGGATACTGGATGCTACGCAAAAGACCAATGAGTGACAGGGACGGTTGGAAAGAGATTGTCATGGATATCCGTGCTAATAGCGCGACATGCAGCTGCTGCTGATTAGTGAACGTAATAGCACAATTGGAGTTCGAACTCGGTTATTACGATGTCGCAGTCCAGTATGTTAATCACTATGCCACGACGACTCCCCTCCCCCTCAAAGGAAGAGACAGAAGGACACTAATGTATTAGATTTGATGTGCATTCAACGCAGTTGAGTATTAGTGTAGGTGGTCAAATGGCTACTGCAAATAGCAAATATATTCTTTAAAAAAAAAAAAAGATTTAAAAAAAAGTCTCTGGTCGTTCACAGGGAGGAGCTGCATCAACCGTTGAATTACGACAAAGCAGAAACCAACAGTTATCAGTGAATGCAATAATGAGAAACAATATGGCTGCCGGCGCCAGAACCAGAAAAAGAGTAATGGCGTCGGGATGTGATTAGTTATCAGTTGAACATCGCAACTCGTCTAATCCTCGTACCTCTGAGCATGTTGGGTACTTTCCCGCCAACTCATCTGTTCTAAGCTACTTTCCCTCATCTGTTTCTATTATCGTCGATCTAGTTGTAAAACTATTGAATGATATTAAAACTATTGAATAATACGCAGATATTGACAACAAAAAAATACAAAAAAGGGAAGAAAGAAAGAAAATATTCTCTCTTTTATTGGGTATTAGCATTCTTCAGAATGTTATGTTAAAATTCTGGTCGTCATTTTCGGTGTTTAGTCATTTGGTATTGATTTTGGGTTCAGTTGGTTAATACTTATAATCCTAGTCTGTCGTATTCTTTGAAATCCTTGGTAGAAGAGAGTGTAGTATCAGTAGATCTCCTTGTAATCATAGTCTGCAGTGTTTCTTGAGATCCTTGGTAGAAAAGCGTGTAGTATTAGTAGATCTCCTTGTAATCCTAGTATGTAGTGTTCCTTGAAATCCTTGGTAGAAAAGGGTGAAGTATCAGTAGATCTTGTAATCCTAGTTCGTAATGTTCCTTGAAAACCTAGATAGAAAAGGTGAAGTTTCAGTCAATCTCTTTGCGATCTTAGTCTGTTGTGTTACTTGAAATCCTAGGTAGACAAGGGTGAAGTATCAGTAGATTTCCTTGTAATCCTAGTCTGTAGTGTTCCTTGAAATCCTTGGTAGAAAAGAGTGTAGTATCAGTAGATCTCCTTGTAATCTTAGTCTGTAGTGTTCCTTGAAATCCTAGGTAGAAAAGAATATAGTATCAGTAGATCTTGTAATCCTAGTCTTGTAGTGTTTCTTGAAATCCCAGGTAGAAAAGAGTGTAGTATCAGTAGATCTCCTTGTAATCCTAGTCTGTAGTGTTCCTTGAAATCCTAGGTAGAAAAGAATATAGTATCAGTAGATCTTGTAATCCTAGTCTTGTAGTGTTTCTTGAAATCCCAGGTAGAAAAGAGTGTAGTATCAGTAGATCTCCTTGTAATCCTAGTCTGTAGTTTTCCTTGAAATCCTTGGTAGAAAAGAGTGTAGTATTAGTAGTCCTCCTGGTACTAGTTGTCTGTAGGTCTTGCTCACAGAAAGTTCATTTAGTAATTGATTTCTGGACAGTTACCAAAGATCTTAAATACGTCCTATATATGTTGCCTGTTGCTGATTTTTAGTGTTAAAAGTATATATATATATATATATATATATATATATATATATATATATATACAAGAACTCAGCTTGTGCCCGGAAGAAGGTCTGAAAGACCGAAACGTTATAGCGTCGACATTATCACCAGAAATAAACTTCCATCTATTGTAACATCCCGTATATATATATATATATATATATATATATATATATATATATATATATAAAGCGCTCGGGAAGAAGCATTTGGTGGATTGCTACACGAATTCCACCCTGACATTAAAAAGATGGCCAGACAGTTGGAGAGGATCGAACAAAGGCTCGTCCGACAGGAATCGTCGGTAGAGTTTAACAAAACACACACACACACACACATATATATATAATATATATATATATATATATATATATATATATATATGTATCTATTACCATGATCGTATTTCGGATGAGTTACGTCACACAATTTCGAAAGAAAATTAACGGCTAAAAAACGCCAAATCCGTTCACTTCATTTAATTACTTTTTTGTCCTCATATACAAAATTTCATCTTTTTTTTCTCCAGACCGTCTCATATACCTTAAAAAAGGGTGAATGTACACCCGAAATAACGGAAAAGATTAAACCAGGAACAGAGCAACGGTTGAATATATAAACAAATCTGATTTTTGTTCTGTTTTTCTTGTTTTTGTTCTTTTTTCCAATGCTTCAAAAGACCAAACAGCGTCCACAAGAACATAACATACATGATCATATATACATATATATATATTATGGACTCTCCCGTCGATTTTCGACGTATGAGGGTTCATACACACAATGAACACCCACACAGTGATTTGTTTATAGTGGTGAAGGCTTGTGTTGTACAATCCACACTTTTTGGCACAGTCGATAGGAAAGAATTGGTACATCAAGGGTTGCCACAAACCAATCAACGACCGACCTCAGGAATTTTGAATTCAGAGTTATCCCTCTCCTAGACTAGTTACCTACCCAAGGCTGATGGGCCCAGTCTGCCCTACTATTTACCCCATAGCTGGAGGGAGAATATATGGATTCATACCTTTCCAAAGGGTATTAGCGATATGTGAAATGCCAACAGCTTCGTCTAGAAATTGAACTCGAATGGACGAATCCATTTTCCACGACTCTAACCACTAGCCCACGCGCCTCCACACACATATATATATATATATATATATATATATATATATATATATATATAAGACGTTTACACTATGGAGTCATTTGTGCGTACGTGTGTATTTAAGTCCTAAATTACTAATACTACAATGGCTATCGATTTAATAGAGTAGGCCGAGGTGAGGCAGCCACGTACTGATTTAGATCTTTTTCAGATGGACTCCGGATGACGCCAGTTTAATCGGTTGGGATGTTTTGCCGTCGACGATAATCAGAGCACGTCCTTGTTTCCACTGGGTCTCGCATCATGACAGGGCCGGGATTTGGCCGACTACAAATGGTTCCCGAGAGACGAACACTCACGACGGAATCCAGAGGAGTAATTATGCGATACGAAAATGTCACGGGATATTAAAAAAAAAAAGAAAAAAAGAAAAAAAAGAAAGTAATGTAAATTATTAGCATATATTGCATATTTCGCATAGAGAGAACAGCCAAGAACTAGCTCATAATGGATACCTTGGTACGAATTTATTTACTTATAATACTCCTTATATGAAAACATATATATGCACATGACGCTAAATTTGTATTTAAAAAACATTATAATCAAACAAACTTGCATTGGTGTTAATGCACGCGGTGTTCAGATGAATGTTTTTTGTTTTTTTTTAAATAAATAAATAAATAAAAGGAGAGCGGAAATTCAGGGATCAATTAGGGTCAGGTGGTAAGTGACACAGTAAAAATTTGTTCAAATGCCTACATTTCGAAACGAGCTCATCTGAAAAAAAAATTCATCTGAACACCGCGTGCATTAACACCAATGCAAGTTTGTTTGATTATAATGTTTTTCAAATACAAATTTAACGTCATGACATTACATCACGTGAATACAATCCACGCCACATAAACGTTAAACAAGCCACAGTTTAAAAAAACAATTTTTAGCTTTACATTTCCCATCGCGTGAAAAACGCTTCATATAAACGCTAAAAAATTTGATTTTTAACATCTCAACCATTTCACGACTGGTTTTTGACATCTCATCCACTTCTCATCTGATGATTGGATTACCAAGAAACTTTAAGTTATGAGTGTGAAACCATAATATCACCATTAATCTATATATATATATATATATATATATATATATACACAAAAAATTTCACTCATGCTGGTCTGCGGACATGCGATGGACATGAGTCTGACCAACTGTAAGAGAATCCCAAGATTTCCACCACCCCGCCAAACATCTATTTCTCTTTCTATATCTCATTTCATTACAGTCAAACATAACATTCAAAGCTCTCAGAATTTTGATTTAAAAAAAAAAAGAAGAAATTCAGGAGTCGAAATATTATTAGTTTGATAACAGGTCCCGCCAAACTCAGCGTATGAGTAGCACAAATTGGGTAATCTGACCTGAGCGGTAAAATACGGAGCTGACGGAAGATGAGGCGATCCACATCAATCAACAAAACAGTCTCCCTGGTCTGTCGCTAGCAAAAGGGGATAGACTCGCTCGCTGTTCTGCTGATACCGACGATAGGCCACACCGCCAATTTTAATTTCTTTTTACTTATTTTGATTAATCTTTTGGGTTATCTAATTATAAGTCTTGTTTTTTTTATTCATTCAGGATCTTAAGTAAATGGATTGTAAGTAAGTAAAGTCGTCGGGGTGGCCTATCAGCCAATCAGCGAGGGAGTCTATCCCCTTTTCACTAATTCTAGACGAAGGAGATTATTTTGGCGTCTGGGATGGAGCACCACACCTACCATCAGCTCCTTACTTTATCGCACAGATCCCTGTGCGACTCATACGCTGTTGGCGGTGGCCGGTATCGAACTCGGAACCTTGCGGTTTCTAGCCGAACACTCTAACGACTGAGCTAACGCGACAAACAGATCTATTTGACCCATACATGGGACCCTAACAGGTACTACCACTCCAGGTCTGAATGAACGTGGGGGAGTATTGGCAATGAAGGAATATTCCACACCAAGGCTCGACATTAACGCCGTCCCGTCGTCCCGGGGACGATAAAAATTACATCCGGGACGATCAATACGTCATCCGGGACAGTTTGCAGGAGACGGTAAAAATTTTTCCTAAAAGATAGTACAACATTCCAATATTGACTATCCAGTCATTGCCCGAATGCTGACCTCAAAATGAGGCTACGGGACCGCAGGTCGATTCTCAAAGCCATGTAATGAATAATGGTGGAGGGAGATTGTTTAAAAGGACCGAATTATGTACTACTAACCCTACTTAAAGTAAAAAAAGTATTTTTTTTTTTAGCTCAAAACATAGTAGGAAATGGATTTTTTGTCCAAATATCCAGAATTATCACTGCTTCAGCTTTTCTTAATGTTTTATTACATGTTATTATGCTACTGATGACTGACAAGTATAGATGATGCTAATGAATTAAACAAAAATATTTTGATTTCGGGACGGTCCAAACCCCATTCGGGACGGTTGATAATTTTTGTTCGGGACAGTCAGGAAAAAAGTTAGTGTCGGGGTCTGTTCCACACTCTCAAGAGCTCTTAATTCGGAACCTCACCCCTAAATGCAGTAGCGGAAAATAAAATAAACAAACAAAACAAAAACAAAAAAACAACAAAAGAAACCCAAAGAAATTTAAATATTAACCGAAAAATATAATCAAGTGGTTACTCAATTTACATGATCTTTCATACACCTTATCTGGAAAAATTCCCAATATCATACAAAAGAGTTTGGTCTGTGGCTATAGAGGATGTTTGCTTGTAATAGCTGCAAAAGGAGGACCCACAAGATATTAACATAAACGGTCCTATATTTTTATACATGTTAAACTTTCAGTGTGAAGAAATAAATTCCTTTGTTAAAATTAATGATCAAAATACAAAATTGTTCGTGCGCATTATTTGTAAAGTCTAATTTATAACATGGTGTTTAGATGCACATTTGATAGGTTTACTTCTGGAGGGATCACAAACTCTCAAGTGGATATATATATATATATATATATATATATATATATATTTAAAAAATGTTTTTTTTAAAATTAGGCGTTATATATATATATATATATATATATATATATATTATGTGTGAGATGGTCACTGTTTCAGCTTTTGCTGGAATGGCGTACCAAAGGCCGTATTACTGGCAGAGTGCTCAATATAAAATAGAGCTGTTATATAATATAATAGAATAAATATATAAAGGTTTTACATATCTATTTATTAGATTTCAAAGGAACATTCACACCATATTGGTTTCATGCGATACAATCATCAGGTGAAGATGTTTCAAATAACATCTTCACCTGATGATTGCATCGCATCAAACCAATATGGTCGTGAATGTTCCTTTGTCACCTGATAAATAGATATGTATAACCTTTATATATATATATATATATATATATATATATATATATATATATATATATATAGAGAGAGAGAGAGAGAGAGAGAGAGAGAGAGTCTCCGCTCTTCACCCTGTGGTCCACTGGTTCAATCTCTAGTGGCGGAGATTGTGGTATGCACTGCTGATGAGACCAAAGGAGGTCGAAACAGCTGTCCAGTGCTCCGGATGTCGCAAATGGTGTTGGCCGAGTTGTCTGGTCATGGTAATATAATTCAATCATCAATATTATATATATATATATATATATATATATTATTTGTGGTTTTAGCCCCTTTGTGGAAAGAAGGCTTAGTCTAAACAACATATCATCTTTGTTTACGATCGTAACGTCGTTTACCCTGAGCGTATAAAGGGACATTACCTGCTTTGTACTGTGACACTTTGTGAAGAGTGTCTGTCTGTCTGTCTGTCTCTTACAGTGGTGTATGTTTGGGTGGCCATATGATCTAATAATCATCGACCAGCAGGTGCTCCGATTACAAAATAACACTTTCATTGCTTAACCATTAACACCCAACCTCCGGCAATCACAATTACAACAATTGCTTTTTTTAAAAAAAATATTTTCATCAGAATGGATCTGGGAATATTGGCAATGAAGGGAAATTTCCCACAACCCAGAGCTCCGAAACTGAAGATCCGGTTCGTGTCATACTCAGAACAATAAATTGCTAGAAACAGTTTACGTTAGAGTTTTTTTTTCTTTTAAATTTCAAGTGTATCAATAAATTGGTAGCATAAGAGCAATTTGAAGAATACACAAAAATATAGGTGATAGAGCTTGACATGACCAGCCGATTGATTGGAAGGCAGGGACTGAGGCGAATTGTTACATGTCACGCAACTACATAGTACTGGCCCAGTTAAGTCGGACATAGCTATTTGGATGTGGGAAGAGATCAACATATGCCTTTCCCAGAGTATAAGTGCAAAGCTAAATGCAAATAGCATCGCCTCGGATTCGAACTCATCTAGCCGTGTGCATTTTCTTAGACCCCCCATATATCTATATATACATATCTATATACATATACACACAAATATATATATATATATATATATATATATATTTGTCTGTGTGTGTGTGTGAATAGAAAAATGGAAGTGAATCCGAAGGTATGTAACGGTATGTGAAAAACTTGAAAAAACCCAGGTTCAAATAAAATGAGTGGTATTTATCGAGTCAACGCTGCAGTGTTTCAATCTGTTTAGTAGATCTTCTTCACGGCTTTTGTTGATATAAGGAAAGGCAAAAATTTATCACAGAATAATAAGGAGACTGTGGTCGATTTGTTTACAATGTTTTGTATGGAAAGTTAGCGTTCTTAGAAATACATACACACACACAACGTAAAAAATGTTCGACTTCATCCTTCAAAACCGTTTATCCTAAGTGTCTAATACATTTTAGAATCTATTTCTAAGAACGCTAACTTTCCATTCAAAGCATTTTAAACAAATCGATCACAGTCTCATTATTATTCCATGATAAATTTTTGCCTTTCCTTATATCAACAAAAGCCGTGAAGAAGATCTACTAAACAGATTGAAACACTGTAGCGTTGGCTGAATGAATACCACTCATTTTATTTGCACCTGTGTTTTTTCCAATTTTTCACTATATATATATATATATATATATATATATATATATGTGTGTGTCTGTGTGTGTGTCTGTGTGTGTGTGTATGTGTGTGTGTGTGTGAATCACGTTTATTTAGGTATGTACGAGTCGACTGATGACTCAGAAAAGAGATGTCATTCAATATCAAAATCGCGCATACACCTTAATATGTTTATAAGGAAATGTACAAAATTTGTTTTTTACTAATTAAATGACCTTGTGTCTCATTCTACTCGTGTGAAGGGGTTAGTGTATATATATATATATATATATATATATATATATATATATATATATATAAAGGGATGTTCTAGAGGGGTTTCGACCAGGAGAAAACAGGAATATATTTGTTTGATACTAAAAAGGACATTTAGAAGAAAAAACTTGTCATTCATTGTTTTTTTCTGTCTCAGCAAATGCTGCTTTATTCTTGACATCGTTTAAAACCATCACATACGCCCTCGTTTAGAATAGTCACGCATATGTTAAAACTCACGTACTGTAATGGTTAGCAAGCTCGATTCGTAGACCATTGTTAGTGATCTCGATTCTCATTTATCGCCCTATATCTCTGGCCTTGTGCCACATCTAAGCTAAAGTTAGTAAATAACTATGGTAAAACAGATTTCCATCTTTAAAGTCAAAATGTAATACCATTTTTATTTTATTTCATGTGAAATTTATTTTGTAAATCTAAGGCCTAAATTGAGACCCTAACGAGCATCAGAGCAAGAATCCAACGAGTAAGACCCAACTTGCCAATCGACAATGTCCTGCTCCTACATGACAATTCACGGCCACGCAAGCATCTGTACAAGGTAGAAAATCGCCTCATTCGGGTGGACAACTTTATCGCATCCTCCATACACAGCAGATTTAGCGCCTTCAGTCTACCATCGGCCCCATGAAAGAAGTTTTGGGAGGCAAACATATTTCCAGTGACGAGGAAGTGAAATCTGTACTGAAGAAGTGGCTCAAAGAACAGTCAACAGAATTTTAAGGGACAGGGATACATGCTCTTATTCGAATGTGAAACATTGCTATTGAGAGAAACGGTGACTATGTGAGATAGTAGGAATGCGATCCAAAGAGGACCAGCTTCATTTTGATGTATGATACATGTTCCTGTGTTGGTAATTATACCTGTCCTAAACAAAATGGCATTACTTTTTGACTCACCTATGTGGAGAAGTGAGGATGTGATCCACAGAGAACCAGCTTCATTTTGATGTATGATACATGTTCCTGTGTTGGTAATTATACCTGTCCTAAACAAAATGGCATTACTTTTTGACTCACCTATGTGGAGAAGTGAGGATGTGATCCACAGAGGACCAGCTTCATTTTGATGTATGATACATATTCCTGTGTTGGTAACTATACATGTCCTTTAAAAATGGCATTACGTTTTGTCTCATCTTCGTAGCTTACTGAATTGGTTTACATTGAAAATCAAATTCCATCTTTAGTAAAATGACATTTTAATTTTTTTAATATCCAAAGATGCCCCCAAAAAGCCATTTTCAGCCATTATAAGTCTACGTATTTTGATGAAATTTTACGTTATCGATTTTATTGTTTTTTCTCATGGATTCTGATGCGTAGAATTTACTGATGGAGAGAAAAGTGCTCAATTTGGACTTTTAGGTGAAATTTGAGGCCTGATACCCCCCCTCCTGAGAGTGGGTAAAAATGGCCAATTTCGTGCAGAACTAAAGAGCCAAACTAATATGATTTTCTGATAGAATTCGATGAGGAGTATCACATAGTAAAAGATGGTTGAATTCTGTTGAGAATTGGGGGAGATATGGGGCTTCAAAGATGCCCTTAAAAAGCCATTCGAAGGTGAAACATTGCTAATGAGAGAAACTGTGATTATATGGAGAAATAGGGATGTCCTCCACAGAAGACCAGCTTCATTTTGATGTATGATACATATTCCTGTGTTGTTAATTATACCTGTCCTAAACAAAATAGCATTACTTTTTGACTCACCTATGTGGAGAAGTAGTGATGTGATTCACAGAAGACCAGCTTCATTTCGATGAATGATACATATTCCTGCGTTGTTAATTATACCTGTCCTAAACAAAATAGCATTACTTTTTGACTCACCTATGTGGAGAAGTAGGGATGTGATCCACAGAAGACCAGCTTCATTTTGATGTATGATACATATTCCTGTGTTGTTAATTATACATGTCCTAAACAAAATAGCATTACTTTTTGACTCACCTATGTGGAGAAGTAGGGATGTGATCCACAGAAGACCAGCTTCATTTTGATGTATAACATATTCCTGTGTTGTTAATTATACATGTCCTAAACAAAATAGCATTACTTTTTGACTCACCTATGTGGAGAAGTAGGGATGTGATCCACAGAAGACCAGCTTCATTTTGATGTATGATACATATTCCTGTGTTGTTAATTATACCTGTCCTAAACAAAATAGCATTACTTTTTGACTCACCTATGTGGAGAAGTAGGGATGTGATCCACAGAAGACCAGCTTCATTTTGATGTATGATACATATTCCTGTGTTGTTAATTATACCTGTCCTAAACAAAATAGCAATTACTTTTTGACTCACCTATGTGGAGAAGTAGGGATGTGATCCACAGAAGACCAGCTTCATTTCGATGTATGATACATATTCCTGTGTTGGTAATTATACATGTCCTAAACAAAATGGCATTACTTTTTGACTCACCTATGTGGAGAAGTAGGGATGTGATCCACAGAAGACCAGCTTCATTTTGACGTATGATACATATTCCTGTGTTGTTAATTATACATGTCCTAAACAAAATAGCATTACTTTTTGACTCAACCTCGTACAATATCTGTCCTATTTATTTAAGATATCTGTCATGTCTATATGTACTGCGACCTCTTTGAAAAGCATCTCCACAGAACCTGTCACATTTACACGGAGAGAACCTGTGCTTCGTAAAAGTGTCAATGACACTGAAGAGGTGTCATGGCATCCATCGTTCACGAGGTACATTCCTGTCGTGTGAATGTAATTTAAACTACGAGAATTCGCTTTGTCTCACTCTCCATCTTTGTTGAAGGGACCGCGCGCTCACTTGCCCTGCAGCAAGGCATGACGAAATAGTTTTAGTGCGATAACACGTAACAACAAAACGCTTCTTATTTTGCATTAATATTTATCGCAAATAAATCATCTTAAAATCTATTTGTCCAGGCAGCTGTCATCTTTTCCAGGAGAAGGATAAACCGTAGTGGCGACAGCGGGTCGTGGAAAATGAGCTACGTCAATTGTCCGCTAGATTTCTCATTATCTCCGATCTATCTATACATATATAAAGCCCAGTTTGTGTGTATGTATGTCCGGAGGAAACTACAAAAATAAAACAATTAATGACATAGTGTTGCATAGCGCGTCGTCACTGTACTAAATCGCAATAGTTTTATCTTCGTTGTAAGGGATGACAATAACACCAAAGTTATCCTCCAGAAGTTTATTGAAATCAATTCAAGCTTCTTAACTTCGAGAGAGAGGGTCAGTTTAATTAATATATTCTGTCTTTAGACTTTCGGTCCTTCGATTAAATTTCCGGGCGACAAGCTTTTTCAGTTGGTAAGTATTAAGGCTAGCTTTCCCAACACCAACTACACGTGGTCCTGCTCGGCCGACTACTGACCCCGATCACCTCACTCTCTCTCCAGGTGACTGCCTCAGGGGCTAACTGACGACTCACCTGTCTCGGGCCCTCGGTTCTTTTATATTCATAGCTACTCCCACGTATTTTTATCTCTTGATCTGATAACGGGCAGTTGTTAAAACTTCTTTGTTTAATAAAACCGGAAATTCATATTTCCGTTTGTACAATATATAACAATAGTAAATATATATATATATATATATATATATATATATATATATATGGTAGAAATGTGAGGAGGTTAATCCGACAGTATGTGGAGAAAAGTAGACAAACACGGGATGTTATGGAAACTGGATGTTTATTGTCGACGGTGCAACGTTTCGGTCCTGAAGATGGTCTAATAAGAGACCGAAACGTTGCACCGTCGACAATAAACATCAAGTTTCCATAACATCCCGTGTTTGTCTACTTTTCTCCACACACACACACATATATATATATAAAATGGACTCTCTCGTCGATTTTCGACGCATGAGTGTTCATCCAATGAACAACCAACACAGTGATTTGTTCATAGTGGTAAAGGCTTGTGTAGGACCATTCCACACTTTTTGGCATAGTCGATAGGAAAGAATTGGTGCATCAAGGAATGCCATGAACCCAATCAACGACTGACCTAAGGAATTTTGAATTCAGAGTTCTCCCTCTCCTAGACTGGGTACCTACCCCAGGTTAAAGTGCCCAGTCTGCCCTACTATTTAACCCATAGCTGGAGGGAGAATATATGGATTCATACATTTCCCAAAGGTATTAGCAATATGTGAAATGCCAACAGCTTCGTCTAGGAATTGAACTCGAATCGATGAATCCATTTTCCACGACTGGAGAAAATCTTTAAAGAAAACAAACACAGGATGTCATGAACGATGGAAACTCTTTATGTCGATACTTAAGTATTTCGTTTTTTTAAAAATTAAAACCTTCTTCAGGACATTGAATATTTGTATGAGTAAAAGATGAAAGATGTTCAGTGTATGTTGAATGTGTGATAAAATGTTATTAACCGTTATTTACTTGGCGTTTTTATATGAAAACTTTTTATCTGTTTCACCTTCACAATCACGTTTTAGAGAGAAATTATAGGAAAATGATTGTTGCAAGGTTGAAAGTGGAAACTTTGAGCACTTGAGAGATTAAATGTTTAATGTAAAATGTCTAATGCGTAAATATAATGTATGCAAATATATGTAAATAAATGTCTAATTTTCTAATAAAGGTAATGTTTAAGTGTTAACTGTACCCCTACTTTTGGCCCCCCTGTACACACACATATATATATATATATATATATATATATATATATAGGGTGGGCCAAAAGTAGGGTTACAGTTAACACACATATATATATATATATATATAGTAAAGTAAAGTCGTCGGGGCGGCCTGATGTCGGTATCAGCCATGCAGCGAGGGAGTCTATCCCCTTTTCACTAGCGCTAGACCAAGGAGATTATTTTAGCGTCTGAGGTGGAGCGCCACACCTACCATCAGCTCCTCACTTTACCGCACATATCCCTGTGCTACTCATACGCTGAGTTCGCGAGGGCGGGTATCGAACTAGGAACCTTGTGATTTCTAGCCGAACGCTCTACCAACTGAGCTAACCCGGCCCTCCATATATATATACCGAAAATAATCCAACAGTTAATTATCCCCGATGATAAGCATTACACTACTCACGCCTCCGAATATTTACTGAGATTAGATTAGGATGGCATACGATCTGAATTTGTAGGTTATCGAAAGAAGATCGGACAGAAACGGGAAAGGCCGCAACAGATGCTCACTGCAACAGGCAGATAAATAAGTCAGTTTCTTTTTCTTTTCAAACAAAATATTTGCGCTTCACCAATAAACACGTGTCATCTGTGACCTTTTTCTATTTTTCTCATTGCATATTGATCTTTTCCGTTGATCAGTTGAGTGCACAACATCAGGCATCTGTTCACTTGAGGCGAATCTGCAGAGTTGAGATGGTTTTGACATTTCCTCTCCAGATGACACTAAAGATGACACTACAGATGACACTACAGCCTCTTAGAAATGTTACAACACATTAATAAATACGTTCGTTTCGTCAAACCTACTTACTTGACTTCCTCTGATTGCTTTTAGCTTTCAACGGAGACAAATGTTTGTAGTTTTAATTAAACATAGCGTAGATTGAAGGCTTGTTTTTTCAGTTTATTCATACTAAGTTGGATATCGGACTAGCAAAAAATGTTAACCAGTTTAAAAGAGGTTCCCAAAGTCGGTGGTACTGGCTCCTATGGTCGGTGGAAAGATCTAGGGGTCGCTGAGGCAAATAGAGGCAATGAAAGGCGATTTCGGAATATATATATATATATATACGTGTTAACTGTAACCCTACTTTTGGCCCTCCCTGTATATATATATATATATATATATATATATAGATAGATAGATAGATAAATCTAATGAGTCTGACTCATTAGATTTATCTTTATTATTGGCTCTACTTAAGTATCGAGCACTTTTTACTTATTAGCTTTCCCCTAGCGGTTATATGAATATATATGAATATATATATATATATATATGTTATATACATATATATACATATAAATTGTTTTTTCTTTTGGCCAAATACTGTACCAATAGATTATTTTTTGTTGGTACAACTATCTTGGTCTTTTCTTTTTTTCAAAATTTTTTTCTCCCCGGTTGATGTTTGGTAGTATATTTTTACAATCAAACTATTTGCTGGGTTTTTTCTCACGGCAAGGATTTACCAACACGCTTGGTATATATATATATATATATATATATATATATATATATATATATATATAATGTTGTTCTGGTTCCAACGGGAGAAAATTCAATATTTTATAAAAAAGGAAGGTCCGCAAAATGTATTTTGTTCTCAGAAAATTTTTTTTTAAATTCTTTTTGTTTTACATATGCAACACGTGTTTCAGATATTCTGGTATCTTCTTCAGGCTTTGATTGATAATATGATTGATATTATCAATCAAAGCCTGAAGAAGATACCAGAAGATCTAAAACACGTGTTGCATATGTAAAACAAAAAGAATTAAACAATTTTTTTCTGAGAACAAAATACATTTTGCGGACCTTCCTTTTTATGAAATATATATATATGAGATAAATTGGGTTATTTAAAGCCTAAACCGGTGTTATAACTGACTATTAAAAAAGCTGTCATAGTTTTAGCTAAGGTATTGCATAAAATGCTAATGCTGACCACATACCCATTTTACTTCAGACTGTGTTAGAGGAGTAAGACTACTGACAGTCTTGTAGAAACACTGGCAGCAGTAAGCACGGCACCCTTTTTTGAATAAGAGTTTAACTTTTAATCGTTCTAAAGTATGTATGAAAAAAAAATCTGAAACTACAATAGTTGAATTTTAATAGAGATGGAATATTCCTCATTTTACTCAAAAAGAAACGAAGATTCCATATGTGCTTTAAAGAAATCTGAAGTAATTCATTGCAGTTGAGATAAATTGGGTTATTTAAACCCTACAGGGTGGGCGAAAAGTAGGGTTACAGTTAACACTTAAACATTTTATCTTTATCAGAAAATTAGACATTTATTTACATATATTTACATACATTATATTTACATATTAGACATTTTATATTGAACATTTAATTGCAACACTTATTTTTCTTTAATTTCTCTCTAAAATGTGATTGTAAGGGTAGTTAATAAATAACTTGTTTTTACAAAAAGTAAATAACAAAATATCCCTGACAGATATCCATTATTGTGGAACAAGACCAATATGTATTTCATTGCCTTCCCAACATCATATTTAGTAGAACATAGCTTCAATGTAGTCGCCTTACTTCTTTCCAAGGAAAGAAACTAATTGAAAATTACTTGGGGATCTACAACTTCTTTGTGAGTTCCAGTAAGATTTGCTTAGTTTAAATATACTAGTACACAATACAATAAGTAGAGCCAATAAATAATAAAGTAAGCCCAATGAGTCAGATAATATCTACCTAGGTTTCTCCTCGCAGATCATCAGGATAATTCTGACTTATCCTTATGAGCCGTTAGGAGAAAACCTAGGTGGGCATATTTTATTTCATGTTATATATATATATATATATATATATATATATATATATATTATATTATATAGCCGCAGTTAGGGTTCGAATCACACACAAAGCGGCTTCCAGTCTATAACTCTGCTGATGAGGCATAATAGGCCGAAATGTACATACAGGGAATGACTTTTTCTCGATTTGTTTACGCTTTACATTTGACAGATATATTCACCTAATTCATTAATTATCAACTAATTAATTTTCAAATTAGGTATGACTTCAATTAAGCACATATTCTCCTAGAAATTGTCAGCATAGCCATATCAAACAAACTGTTTTGCATACTTTTCATATATATATATATATATATATAATATATAATATATAAACGTCGAAACATGGTATCTGTTGATGACTTACTATATATATATATATATATATATAATATATATTATATAGTAAGTCATCAACAGACACCTTGTTTCGACATTTTACGCCTCTTCAGTGTGGCTAGACACAGCAACTACATCTGACCAGGAGCGGAACCTGACAGACTTTTTATCAGCCCAATTCGTTAACCCCTCGGCCATTTCACAGCTGCCGTTATATTGTGTATAATATGAGTGCTATATATCTATCATTGATAGTGCTTTAAATATTTTAGTTAAAGTAGCGTTGACATGCAGTGAACACCTGATTTACTAATAGTTTTCTCAACTATGCATTGGTCCTTGTGTCAGACTAGGGTTAACTTAGGAAATGACACCATGAAGCGAATGTCATAGATAATGTTTTTGCAGATGGCTGTCTGAGTTGTGAATCCGTTGCTCGCTGCTTCGCGCATTCATCAAATTAGAAGGCTAAGTTTTTTTTGTTTTTTGTTTTTTTTTTGTTTTGATTTATATTAAGAGACAGTAGCAGAGCCCCCCCCCCAAAAAAAAACAACAAAAAAAAAAAAACAAAAAACCCAAAGAAATTCAAACATTAACCACAAAATATAATCAAGGTTTGTTTGTTTTGTTTTGTTTTACGGCATAATCATCCTCAGTGGGTCATTTAATGCCGATAAAGTTTTAAATAAATCAATTCTTAATGGATAATACCATTTTTTTATAAATACATTTTTCTATTTAACCCATAGATGGGATCCTAACAGGTACTACCACTCCGGGTCAGAGTGGACCAGGGGAGCAATGGTGATGAAGGGGTGTTCCAATTCCCCAAACTCCCAGAACTGGAACCTCACCATCAGATAAGAGTTTTAACGTCATTCCCAGGACATGTAGACCCACAGCCACCGCCTTCTAGCACCCATATGATAAAAAGGGGTTGGGGCTTTGCATAAGGGAATAGGGTTGGGAAAATCAAAAATATAATCAAGTAGTTACCCATCACATGATCTTTCATACACCTTATCTGTCTGTCTGTCTCTTACAGTGGTGTATGTTTGGGTAGCTATAATGTTCTAAATAATCAACGTCCAGCAGGTGCTCGATTGCAAAATAACACTTTCCTTACTTAACCATTAACACCTAACCTCGCCAATCACATTACAAGCATAGGTTTTTTTTTCTTAATCATTTTACACTTGCGACAATAATGTGTAAGAATGATGGCTCTTTTATTAAAAGACATTATATTTTTGGAGGTCTGAGTTTTCATTTGTTTTAATATAATATTCTGTTCGACTTTCTCGGAAGACGCAGGTGCTTTGTGTCGAAGTAATGCTTAACAAGCTTTTTTGTTTTTCTTAATCAATTAAGTCCAACTTGGTTATTGTTTCCCAGTATTATTTTGCAGCACCCACAAACACCATATGTTATTGGATATAAGATATATATATATATATATATACACATACACATCCTTGAAGTTTGTTTTCGCTGTCGTTTATCGCAAAAGCTTTATACACACACGCGCAACTACACACCTAAAAAATGCACAATGCTTTCTTTTCGATACACACACTTACACAGTCCCATACTCACACTGTAAAAGAGAATATTTGACGTCATATTTCAAACCGTCTCCTTTTTTCAAACCTTAAATTTTAAACAGAACTGAATAACAAGGACTACCACTCGCTTTTCTCGTTATTCTGTGATAAAAATTTCCTATTACCTTCCATATAACAACAAATGCCCTGAAGATGATCTAATTAATAGATCGAAACACTGCAGCGTCGGCCAATAAACTCACCACTTAACTCATTTAAACCTGTTTTTTCATTCTTTTTTAATATCTATATATATATATATATATATGAGGACGCGTAAAAAGCATATGCATTATGTAATTTTTTTTTTTTTTTTTTTTCTTAAAAAGAAAGGAAAAGGGTACCCTAGTTTTGATTTAAAATCAGAAATGAATTTCTTTTTTTCGAAACAATGCTTCCTCAGAGAAATATTACATTGAAAGATGGTAAAAAGTGTAGTTTGAAGACAACAAAAAGGCAGGAAGCAGTGAGAACAAGGAAAAAAGTTTGTTCTTTTTTTTTTATTTTCTCAGAAGAGAAATTCGTAAAATATCCGAAACTTAAAACTCACGTGGGGGGGGGGGGTTCGGAAATTACGGGTGCCCCCGTTCGATAAACTGAGGCTTGAAATGCCAAAAAGGAGTAACTGTTGTGACTGTTTCTGCACGCACAGGATGGGTTGAGTGCGAGAAATGAAGAGCGACTCAAGGATTTGAAGTTGTAGTTCGCTATTGGAACTACAAAGGACTGAGAACATCGCAGGATGGTTAGGAGCGCGCAC
>CM042165.1:72814912-72822412 GCA_023376005.1 Doryteuthis pealeii
CGAGGGATTATGCGTGCGTGTGTGTGTGAGAAGGATTCGTCGGAAAGTCATCTTTTTCTAGACGCGGTTGCCATACAGATGTTAAACAACCCAAATCTCCCTCTCTCTATATATATTTATTCTCTCTTTCACTCTCTATCTCTCTCTCTCGTCTCTCTCTTCTCTCTCTATATATATTATATATATATATATATATATATAAAGGTGTGTCAGAAAATATCGAGTATTGCAACGCTGTAATTAACAAAGATAGAATGAACAATGAATGGAATATTAACGCTGAGATGAATTTAAGAAGTATAATGCAAGCAATATCTTACAAAACTGTAACATCAAAATATGTCTCCGTGTTTACTAGGATTAAGGAAACAAGTGACAAAATAAACAGAAAGAGACAGCTCAGAAGAGACGTCTGAAATAAAATGAAAACCCAAATACGACGCGATGAAAGATGGCGAGATATTATAAATAACCGAGATGAATTTAAGAAAGTAGTAGCAATTATAATCTAACCGAAAACTGTACACGCAAAATACGTTCTCGCGTTTTCCTGATTAAAGAACAAGAACAAAATAGAAACAGAAAGAGACAGCTCCAGAAAAAGAGACCTCCGAGATGAATATGGAAACCCAATACGACCCGATGAAAGATGGCGCAGATGGATTAATACCGAGTGAATTTAAGAAGGTAGTATGCAACAACTAATCTAACCAGGTGATAGCTTTATTAATGAGTGTAACAAACGTTATAAGTAAAAAAGGGTGGGAGTAAGAATTATGTTGGCACTGTCTACTAAAGTGGCAATGCCTCATTTATCAGAGACCTATCATTTGATTTCAGATCGAATATTGCTATCACCTACTCATCTCCCGTTTTTTTTTTTTTTTTCTTTATCTGTTTTAAAAACAAACGTATTTTCCTGCTTTATTTTATCAATTCACTAAACTTTTTTCTCTTTTTAATTATTTAACTCAAAATACTGTTTTTTTATTAAGGCTTGTGGAAATGTGAGCATCATAAAGTCTCGCATTATTCGATCCGGCATGTCAGGTTTACCGCATACCGCGTCTTATTCGAAGGTGTCTTCAAGGTCAAACCGAAATACTACAAAATAAACACTTCTTTTGTTTAATAACATATCTAATATTCTTCGTGCTTTATATAATGTCATAACGGTGTTCATACCTTTACAAGAGTAATGTCCGAAAGTGAACGTATTAGTGAGAGCTGGAGTTCGAGCAATCTTAATTATTTCTGAGACCAGAGTACTTTAGCCACAAAACACGGGATTACCCTAAGTACGGCTATGAAATCACAAGGTTCCTCAGTTGATACCGGTCGCTCGGCGTCAACTCAGGCGTATGAGTCACAGGGATCTGTGCGGTTAAAGTAAGGAGCTGATGGTAGGTGTGTGGCGCTCGCCCTCAGATGGCTAAAAACAATCTCCTTGGTCTAGCGCTAATTGAAAGGGGTAAGACTCGCCTCGCTGGACTGGCTGATACCGACTTTAGGCGCCCGTCGACTTTACTTACTTACTTTAACGGTTAGAGAGAGTAATTATTATCTTTACTCCTTTTGAGTTTTCACATCAGTGTTAGCTGATGGTCTTTTCACTAGTCTGAGTGAGCAGCATGTCTCCTCAGGTCTCCAGGACTCTTCTGAGTATTCTGGCAGATTGCAGCAGTGCAGTGTTCCGAATGGTATCAATCCCCTCTCTGATTTCCAAACTTTCCAAACCCTTTTCCAATCCTTTGGGACCGTTCCAAGTGTACCAACTAACAAGGTATCACTTTGACTTTCATATTCCATAACTTTTTCAGTTCTATGGGCAAGGTCCAGATATTTGTCTATTTTTCATTTTCCTTTAGCTTCACCCTGTGATCTGCTGGCACTGCAAAATCACCAGTTGACAAGTTCTTTCTTTTTTTGTTAATCAACACTAGGTCTGGTCTTCTAGCTTTGAAAATGTGATCCGTTTTTATTTCAAAGTCCCAGAGAATTTTATGCGTTTCATTATTATTATTATTATTATTATTAATTATTATTAAGTGGTAGCAGTTGTAGTAGTTTTTTCACACCTGGTGGACTTCACTGGAATTTGAATGACAAGTATCTTCAGGTCTTCAGGACTTATCTGGTTATTTTAACCGATCTCAAACATGTTGTTTTCTGGATGGTCTCAATTCTTTCTTTGATTTCCAGTTCCTTTAGTCTTTTATCTAAGCTTTTTGGGACCGTTCAATGTTGTCCCAACTCTTATTGGTATCACTTTCACGCTCATATTCCATAGTTTTTCCAATTCTCTAGCAAAGTACAGGTATTTGTTTATCTTTTTGTTTTCTTTTCATCTTTACTCTGTGATTTGCTGGAACTACAAAATCTACCTGTTGAGAAGTTCTCTTATTTTTTTTCTTTATCAATACTAAGTTTAGTCTTCTGGCTAGGATAAGGCAATTATTATTATTATTATTATTAGTAGTAGTACAAAATAAAAAACGCCCCTCGGGCGATGTAAAAATAGATTTTTGAAACATATTGCCTGAGGGGTGGGAGTAAAAAAATTCAATGTCAGCGAGTTTGTACCCCAAGTAAGTAAAATCATCAAATTCATTAAAGGATTAAAAAATAAAACAGTTTAAAATGTAAACATTAAATATGTATTAAAATAAAACAAACTATATATAGATATATAATACCAATCATGTATTTATTAAAACTTGTTTTAAAAAAACAATGAGGACTGTCTAATGCTGCATGTTCAAATTTGGAGTGTATTTATTCTATGTTATAACGATTTTGGGTAATGTGACGTAAGCAGTGACGTAATTTTTGTTACAGACAAAAACCGGAAGCGAATCTCCATTATTATTATTATTATTATTATTATTATTATTATTATTATATCTCCTTGGGTATCTCCCTATTTGCTATCTTCTCATATTAGAAAAATATTTGCAGAGAATTTATACACTATGATTACAAGATCTACGTATGATTAAAATTGTAAAGACAAATGTTGGAGCTTTTTTTTCTATATGAGTTGTGCTGAAATACACCATTTAAACTTATAGACTCTGTGTTGGTGCGTGTATTAAAGCCAGCCAATCAACACGCTCGAATACGTTGTTAGTTAACTACTTAATCACCGATCTTGAAAGCCAATCATTTGCACGTTTCGACACAGACGAACGGAGCAGGCTCTGCTTAACAAGGATTCTTCACTAAAGAACAACCAAAGGATTCTACCTAACACTAAGGAACAACGAAAGGATTCTTCACTAAGGAACAACCAAAGGATTCTACCTAACACTAAGGAACAACCAAAGGATTCTACCTAACACTAAGGAACACAAGGGAATTGCACTGTAAAGAGCTCTTACTTGAAGCCTAAAATGGCCACAAAAATCGTTACAACAGAGACATACATATCTGAACTAAGTCTGTCTCAGCAAAATCAATAATTATTAGAAATGACGTTGTATTTCTGAGTAGAAACTGGGAAGTTAAAAAATGACCCCAGGAAAGGCATGAATCCATCTGCTCTCCTTCTCAGTTAGAGTTAAATAGTAGGGCTTGATTAGGCAACCGACAATATCATAAATTAATTTTCTTACCATTATTTCTGAATCTTCTAAATTAAAATATTTTTGAATTTTTGGAGATGAGGCCTGATAATTTGGATTATTTGGATTATTCGAAATATTGTCCTCATCTTTATAATTATTCTCTTCGAACTTGGACACATGGTGCAACGGATATAAATGTTGAGTTAATACAGTTCTAAGTGACAATCTAATCTGGGTTGCAGGTTCAATCCTGGCCAAAGATAATATGGTTAATTGAATGAGAATAGTCTACCCCCGTAGATTAAATAAAAGGTTCGGTTTGAAGTTCCGTGAAGGCTCCCCGATTGCGACAGGAAGGCTACAGAATTCGAGAAAGTTCCAAAGTCCGACAAGAAATACCCGAAGAAGGCCGGAGGACACATCGGCCGAAACGTTGTGTACATACCAATAAAGATCGGGAATAGTCCGAATAATCAAATCATCTGATTATCTAATTCTTTTTTTACACAATGCTCTTTTAGATATTATTAGACAATAAAATATTGAATAATAAAAATATTTTATATAATATATAATATATAATTTAATTATAATAATTATACAATTATTATACAATAGTAATTATATATTATATTTTATATTATTATAATAGTAATTATATTATTATACAATAGTAATGCATCTTACAATAGTAATTATATAATCTAATATATTATATATTTGAATCATATTGTTTAAAAAAAATATTGAATAGGGTAAAAACTTGAGCAGACACAGAGACATATGGGAACCAAGTCTGTCTAACCAAAAGACCCAATAATTATCAGAATTGACATTGTGTTCCTGGGTAGAAACAGCCAAGCTGAAACCATTAATAGCGGCTACAATTTATTATGCAATTCTTTCTCTTCCTTTCTCTTCCTTTTTTTATTTTTTAATTTTATTTTGATGATTATGATTTCCCGGTCTTCTTTAGTCAATAAAGCAGATAAAAACAACATTTTTATGGCTCACGGTATGATTTGATTTTGCGCTACACAATTGATAATGAGGTCGTTATTGAAAAATGTTTCGATATTATTGGGAAGAGGAAGAGGCGAACGTCATTAATGTCGGATTTGCATTAAAATTTATGGTTGCAAAAATATGGTTATTAATCGCAATTAAGCGACTTTAAAATATTTACATGTCTATGAAAACTCAATCTGTTCAATCTCTCTCATATATATATATATATATATATATATATATATATGTGTGTATTTGGGCAGCATTCTTTCATTTATACATGTAGAATTAAACAAAAGGCACATCTCCTGTTTAACAATTTTATTTTTGATCTTTTCCAATTTTCTGGCCAACTTTTAATGTCTGGGTGGAATTGATGGATAAGTCCACCAAAGTTCAGTTCCCGAGTACTTTCGGCACTTCGAAGCGCCATCATCAGGGGTGATGTATTCCAGTTAAAAAAAAAAAAATTATATTAATTTGTACTCGGAAACTGAACTTTGGTGGACTTATCCATCAATTCCACCCAGACATTAAAAGTTGGCCAGAAAATTGGAAAGATCAAAAATAAATTGTTAACAGGAGATGTGTCTTTTGTTTAATTCTCTCTCTCTCTCTCTCTCTATATATATATTATATATATAGTCTGAATCATGTGTGTATATATATATATATATATATACATACATATATTATGTGCTCCCTAGGAGCGACTTTAATTGACTTTCACCGCTAGCGTAGAAAAGCAAGGCTCGTCTTTTGTTTACGGATTTGTGTTCTCTGGTGATCGTAAAATATATACACCGATGTATGTATTTATCAGGTAAAACTCCGCTCATTACTGGCAACTGCCGACGGCCGAGAGGGTAAGGAACCGGACTGATGAAAATTCAGTCGGGTTTCGCTGCTGGCTAGAAGTAGTTGTTGAGTCTAGACACACTGAAGAAACATGAAACGTCGAAACACGGGTGTTATATATATATATATATATATATATATATATAATATATATATTGTGTGTGTGTGTGTGTGTGTGTGTGTGTAAATGGAAGTGAATCCAACAGTATGAATAGACATTTTTTTAGAAAAAACAAAAGAGGTTATTAGTTTGCTGACAGATCTGTTTCGACCTTTTAATAAAGCGGTCTTTTTCAAAGCAACTGTATTGTTTGTACCGCCTGATTAACGGTTTATCTATTCCGTCTTTCTTCATAAATAAAGATGCTTTGAAAAAGGCCGTTTTTATTAAAAGGTCGAAACAGATTTGTCAGCAAACTAATAACATCTTTTGTTTCTTCTAAAAATGTTCTATTCATATTCACACACAACACACACACACACACACACACACACACACATATTATATATTATATATATATATATATATATATTCAGGCATATGTTATTGAACAACACGGAGTACTTCTTCATTATTTGAAGTTGTGTCTTTTCCAGTCGTCTGGCGATCTTTCTGGTGTTTGGATCCAATTGAAATAGGATATTTCCCCTGTTAGCCCGAGCGCTTTCGACTGCTTCCTCAGTCGTCATCATGGGGTATATGACTTGGTTTTAGTTTTTGTAGGTCTTTTATCTATGTTGTTGTTTCTTTTTGTTTTTGTTGTTTTTTTTATTTGGGGGGATTTGAAAACCAAATGATATACCCCATTTAATTTAATACATTATTTATTTAATTAAAAAGATTTATTTTAAACGTCAGTATTAAACATTCACCTCATTTCCTAGTGTCAACTCGCCACTTGAGCCACCCAGACATGACTAGTTACCGGTTTCTATACCTAAAAGTACGCGGCTTGTTTTTGCTATCGTGTTTTAAAATTAAAATAAGCTGGCCTGCGTCACGACACAGCAGTGAACTGACAATCTTAATGGCGTCTCATTAAATAAATCTAACATGAACATCAAGAATTGCAAATGGAGGACATCTGTCGGGTACCGAAGGAATTAATGCAAAATCGAATAACATTAAACTTACAATTTGTTTTTCTTTTTTTTACCAGCGTTCGAATAATATATAAACGCGTGCAATTTTCTGTCTAGATATTATTTAAATAGACCCTCATATATCACAATTGGATGAAAACAGCAAATGGTTCCGAGTTCGGAGACATCATAGTTTGGTAGACAATGGAAACGTGTACTATTATCATTGTTAGATATAAATTCGACGTCAAACTTAGCATTGTAAATTTTCGGACCATATGACCTTTAGGCACCCCTTTTGCTATGCTGATTCATAAGTACATTTTTTTCATTTACACCGTCAACATCCGGTTGTTTGTTAGGGGTTAGGGGTTAGGACTAGTTTTATAATTAAAAAACTCTAAAAATCGTCTGTTAACAAATAACCGGATGTTGAGGGTGTAAATGAAAAAATGTACTTATGAATCAGCAAAGCAAAAGGGGTGCCTAAAGGTCATAATGTCCAAATTGTCTATGTTTTTTTCTATTCTTTGCTATATTCATAAATAAAGAGTGCTTAATAATCGATGATAGACCATGCATATATATATATAATATATATATTATATATATATATATATATAGGCTGTGTCAACAAAATTATCAAGATTTTTTTTTCTTTTTTAACACACCTTGTATTCTGAAAAAAAAATGATTGGAACGTTTTTTTTTTCGATCACAAGGTGTGTCAAAATGTCCTTGTATAATATATATATATATATATTATATATATATATATATATATAACCTCGATAAAATTTAGATAAATAATAACCTGTTTTAATACACTTGGTAATGGTTAAGAGAAGAACCGAATAACCGTAGATGGTTTGAAACGTTTGAAACTAAGCAAATCAAATAATTAACATAAAATGAACGGGATTCCCTAACTGCTGGGCATAAAATAACCCTTGACGGGTTGAAATGCTGTTAATAGCTATCAACT